>JAQJZF010000001.1:42935000-43402500 GCA_028537955.1 Microtus californicus | reverse complement strand
CTAACAATACTTTAATATATCCCAAACAATGAATTTTTTTTTCAGGGAAACACATGGAAGATTCTCACAAAAGCATTTCATGAAATTCATACACTTTCAAAAGAACGAGATTATCTTTCAAAGTAAAGCTTCTAAGGGGAAGAGGAACACTGTTCTCAATTCTAACAATACTTTTATGCATCCCAAACAACGAATCTTATTTTCACAGAAACACGTCTATGTTTCTCACTAAAGCATTTCATGAAATTCATACACTTTCAAATGAATGTTATTATCTTTCAAAGTAAAGCTTCTAATTGGAAGAGGAACACTATTCTCAATTTTAACAATACTGTGAAACATCCCACACAACGAATCTTCTTTTCACACAATCACGTCTACGTTTCTTACAAAAGCATTTCATGAAATTCATACACTTTTCAGATGAATGTGAATATCTTTCAAATTAAAGCTTCAAAACGTAAGAGGAACACTGTTCTCAGTTCTAACAATACTGTGAATCATCACACAACGAATCTTCTTTTCACACAATCACATCTAAGTTTCTTACAAAAGCATTTCGTGAAATTCATACACCTTCAGATGAATGTGAATATCTTTCAAACTAAGGTTCTAAACGGAAGAGGAACACTGTTCTCAATTCTAACAATACTTCAATACATCCCAAACAACGAATCTTCTTTTCTCAGAAACATGTTTGTGTTTCTCACAAAAGCATTTCATGAAATTCATACACTTTCTAAAGAACGTAATTATCTTTCAAATTTAGCTTCTACAGAGATCAGGAACACTGTTCACACAAATAACAATACTTTGACGTATTATAAACAACATCTTCTCTTTTCGGAGAAACGCACGTGCGTTCCTCACAATAGCATTTCAACAAATTCATACACTTTGAAAAGAACGTGATTATCTTTCAAAGTAAAGCTTCTAATGGGAAGAGGAACACTGTTCTCAATCTAACAGTACTTTGATATATCGAAAACAACGAATCTTCCTTTCACAGAAACACATCTGCGTTTCTCACAAAAGCATTTCATGAAATTCATACACTTTCAGATGAATGTGATTATCTTTCAAAGTAAAGCTTCTACAGAGAACAGGAACACTGGTGTCACATCTAAAAACAATTTAATATTTCCCAAACCAAAATCTTCTTGTCAGAGAAACACATGGGAGATTCTCACAAAAGCATTTCATGAAATACCTACACTTTAAAAAGAAGTCATTATCTTTCAAAGTAAAGCTTCTAATGGGAAGAGGAACACTGTTCTCAATCTAAAAGTACTTTGATATATCTCAAACAACGAATCTTCTTTTCTCAGAACACATCTGCGTTTCTCACAAAAGCATTTCATGAAAAACCTGCACTTTCAAAGAACGTGATTATCTTTCAAAGTAAAGCTTCTAATTGGAAGAGGAACACTGTTCTCAATTCTAAAAGTACTAAGATATACCCGACACAACGAATCTTCTTTTCACACAATCATGTTTCTTACAAAAGATTTTCATGAAATTCATACACTTTCAGATGAACTTGAATATCTTTCAAAGTAAAGCTTCTAAATGGAAGAGGAACACTTCTCAATTCTAACGATACTGTGATACAGCTCACACAACGAATGTTCTTTTCATACAATCAGATCTACGTATCTTACAAAAGCATTTCATGAAATACATACACTTTCAGATGAACGTGAATATCTTTCAAAGTAAAGCTTCTAAACGGAAGAGGAACACTGTTCTCAATTCTAACAATACTGTGATACATCCCAAACAATGAATCTTCCTTTCCCAGAAACACATCTGAGTTTCTCACAAAAGCATTTCATGAAATTCATACACTTTCAAAAGAACGAGATTGTCTTTCAAAGTAAAGCTTCTAAGGGGAAGAGGAACACTGTTCTCAATTCTAACAATACTTTGATACATCCCAAACAACGAATCTTCTTTTCACCGAAACACGTCTGTGTTTCTCACAAAAGCATTTCATGAAATTCATACACTTTCAAAAGAACGAGATTATCTTTCAAAGTAAAGCTTCTAAGGGGAAGAGGAACACTGTTCTCAATTCTAACAATACTGTGAAACATCCCAAACAAGGAATCTTCTTTTCACACAATCACGTCTACGTTTCTTACAAAAGCATTTCATGAAAATCATACACTTTCAAATGAATGTGAATATCTCACAAAGTAAAGCTCCTAAACAGAAGAGGAACACTGTTCTCAATTCTAACAATACTTTGATATATCCCAAACAATGAATCTTCTTTTCAGAGAAACACATGGGAGATTCTCAAAAAAGCATTTCATGAAATTCATACACTTTCAGATGAATGTGAATATCTTTCAAAGTAAAGCTTCTAAGGGGAAGAGGAACACTGTTCTAAATTCTTTTTTTTAACCATAACCCTAACCCTAACCCTAACCCTAAACCCTAAACCTAACCCTAACACTTACACTAACCCTAACCCTAAACCAAACCCTAACCCTAACCCTAAACCTAACACTAAGCCTAACGCCTAAACCCTAATCATAAACCTAACCTAACCCTAACCCTAACCCTAACCCAAATCCTAACCCTAACCCTAACACTAACCCTAAACACTCTTCTAAATTCTAACAATACTTTGATACATCCCAAACAACGAATCTTCTTTTCACAGAACCACATCTGTTTTTCTCACAAAAGCATTTCATGAAATTCATATACTTTCAAACGAACGAGATTATCTTTCAAAGTAAAGCTTCTTAGGGGAAGAGTAATACTGTTCTAAATTCTTTTTTTTTTAATCCTAACCCTAACCCTAACCCTAAACCCTAACCCTAACCCTAACCCTAACTGTAACCCTAAACATAACCCAAACCCTAACCCTAACCCTAACCCTAACCCAAACCCTAACCCTAACCCTAACCCTAACCCTAAAGCCTAACCCTAACTCTAACCCTAACTCTAACCCTGACCCTGACCCTGACATTAACCCTAACCCTAACCCTAAACAATAAACCTAACCCTAACCCTAACCGTTACCCTAAACCTAACCCTAACCAAACCCTAACCCAAACCCTAACCCTAACCCTGACCCTAACCCTAACGCTGACCATGACCCTAACCCTAACCCTAACCCTAACCCTAACCCTAACCCTAACTCTTACCCTAACCACTGTTCTAAATTCTAACAATACTTTGAAACATACCAAACAACGAAACTTCTTTTCACAGAAACTCGTCTACATTTCTTAAAAAAGGATTTCATGAAATTCATACACATTCAAAAGAACGAGATTATCTTTTAAAGTAAAGCTTCTAAGGGGAAGAGCAACACTGTTCTCAATTCTAACAATACTTTGATACATCCCAAATCATGAATCTTCTTTTCATTGAAACACGTCTGTGTTTCTCACAAAAGCATTTCATGAAATTCATACACTTTCAAAAGAACGAGATTATTTTTCAAAGTAAAGCTTCTAAGAGGAAGAGGAACACTGTTCTCAATTCTAATAATACTGTGAAACATACCACACAACGAATCTTCTTTTCACACAATCACGTCTACGTTTCTTACAAAAGCATTTCATAAATTCAGACACTTGCAGATGAATGTGAATATCTCTCAAAGTAAAGCTTCTAAACAGAAGAGGAACACTGTTCTCAATTCTCATAATACTTTGATACATCCCAAACAACGAATCATCTTTTCACAGAAACACGTCTGTGTTTCTCACAAAAGCATTTCATGAAATTCATACACTTTCAAAAGAACGATATTATCTTTCAAAGTAAAGCTTCTTAGGGGAAGAGTAACACTGTTCTAAATTCTTTTTTTTGAATCCTAACCCTAACCGTAACCCTAACCATAAACCTTAACCCTAACCCTAACCGTAACCCTAACCCTAACCCCAACCCTAACACTAACCCAAACCCTAACCCTAACCCTAACACTAACACTAACCCTAACCCTAACTTAAACCCTAACACTAACCCTAACCCTAACCCTAACCCTAACCACTGTTCTAAATTCTAACAATACTTTGATACATCCCAAACAACGAATCTTCTTTTCACAGAAACACGTCTGTGTTTCTCACAAAAGCATTTCATGAAATTCATACACTTTCAAAAGAACGAGATTATCTTTCAAGGTAAAGCTTCTAATGGGAAGAGGAAGTGTTCTCAGTTCTAACAATACTTTGATACTTTCCAAACAACGAATCTTCTTTTCAGAGAAGCACATGGGAGATTCTCACAAAAGCATTTCAGGACATTCATACACTTTCAAATGAACGTGATTATCTTTCAAAAGCTTCAAAACGTAAGAGGAACACTGTTATCAATTCTAACAATACTGTGAATCATCCCACACAACGAATCTTCTTTTCACACAATCACGTCTACGTTTCTTACAAAAGCATTTCATGAAATTCATACACTTTCAGATGAATGTGAATATGTTTCAAAGTAAAGCTTCTAAACGGAAGAGGAACACTGTTCTCAATTCTAAGAATACTTTGATACATCCCAAACAACGAATCTTCTTTTCTCAGAAACACGTATGTGTTTCTCACAAAAGCATTTCATGAAATTCATACACTTTCAAACGAACGTGATTATCTTTCAAAGTTAAGCTTCTACAGAGATCAAGAGCACTGTTCACACAAATAACTCTACTTTGCCATATTACAAACAACATCTTCTCTTTTCGGAGAAACGCATGTGCGTTCATCACAAAAGCATTTCATGAAATTCATACATTTTCAAACGAACGTGATTATCTTTCAAAGTAAAGCTTCTACAGAGCAGAGGAACACTGGTCTCACTTCTAACAATACTTTAATATATCCCAAACAATGAATCTTCTTTTCAGAGAAGCACATGTGAGATTCTCACAAAAGCATTTCATGAAATTCAAACACTTTCAAAACAACGAATTTATCTTTCAAAGTAAAGCTTCAAAACGTACGAGGAACACTGTTCTCAATTCTAACAATACTTTGATACACCCCAAACAATGAATCTTCTTTTCTCAGAAACACTTCTGTGTTTCTCAAAAAAGCATTTCATGAAATTCATACACTTTCAAAAGAACGTGATTATCTTTCAAGTTAAGCTTCTACAGAGATCAGGAACACTGTTCACACAAATAACTATACTTTGATATATTACAAACAACATCTTCTCTTTTCAGAGAAACGCTTGTGCGTTCCTCACAACAGCATTTCATCAAATTAATACACTTTAGATCGAACCTCATTATCTTTCAAAGTAAAGCATCTAATGGGAAGAGGAACACTTTTCTCACTTCTAACAATACTTTAATATATCCCAAACAATGAATTTTCTTTTCAGGGAAATACATGGAAGATTCTCACAAAAGCATTTCATGAAATTCATACACTTTCAAATGAACGGGATTATCTTTCAAAGTAAAGCTTCTAATGCGAAGAGGAACACTGTTTTCAGTTCTAACAATACTGGGTGTATTACATTCCACACAACGAACCTTCTTTTCATATAAACACGTTTGTGTTTCTCACGAAAGCATTTCATGAAATTCATACATTTTCAAAAGAACGTGATTATCTTTCAAAGTTAAGCTTCTACAGAGATCAGGAACACTGTTCACACAAATAACTATACTTTGACATCTTACACAAAATCTTCTCTTTTCTCACTCTTCTCACATCTAACAATACTTTAATATATCCCAAACAATGAATTTTTTTTTCAGGGAAACACATGGAAGATTCTCACAAAAGCATTTCATGAAATTCATACACTTTCAAAAGAACGAGATTATCTTTCAAAGTAAAGCTTCTAAGGGGAAGAGGAACACTGTTCTCAATTCTAACAATACTTTTATGCATCCCAAACAACGAATCTTATTTTCACAGAAACACGTCTATGTTTCTCACTAAAGCATTTCATGAAATTCATACACTTTCAAATGAATGTTATTATCTTTCAAAGTAAAGCTTCTAATTGGAAGAGGAACACTATTCTCAATTTTAACAATACTGTGAAACATCCCACACAACGAATCTTCTTTTCACACAATCACGTCTACGTTTCTTACAAAAGCATTTCATGAAATTCATACACTTTTCAGATGAATGTGAATATCTTTCAAATTAAAGCTTCAAAACGTAAGAGGAACACTGTTCTCAGTTCTAACAATACTGTGAATCATCACACAACGAATCTTCTTTTCACACAATCACATCTAAGTTTCTTACAAAAGCATTTCGTGAAATTCATACACTTTCAGATGAATGTGAATATCTTTCAAACTAAGGTTCTAAACGGAAGAGGAACACTGTTCTCAATTCTAACAATACTTCAATACATCCCAAACAAGGAATCTTCTTTTCTCAGAAACATGTTTGTGTTTCTCACAAAAGCATTTCATGAAATTCATACACTTTCTAAAGAACGTAATTATCTTTCAAATTTAGCTTCTACAGAGATCAGGAACACTGTTCACACAAATAACAATACTTTGACGTATTATAAACAACATCTTCTCTTTTCGGAGAAACGCACGTGCGTTCCTCACAATAGCATTTCAACAAATTCATACACTTTGAAAAGAACGTGATTATCTTTCAAAGTAAAGCTTCTAATGGGAAGAGGAACACTGTTCTCAATCTAACAGTACTTTGATATATCGAAAACAACGAATCTTCCTTTCACAGAAACACATCTGCGTTTCTCACAAAAGCATTTCATGAAATTCATACACTTTCAGATGAATGTGATTATCTTTCAAAGTAAAGCTTCTACAGAGAACAGGAACACTGGTGTCACATCTAAAAACAATTTAATATTTCCCAAACCAAAATCTTCTTGTCAGAGAAACACATGGGAGATTCTCACAAAAGCATTTCATGAAATACCTACACTTTAAAAAGAAGTCATTATCTTTCAAAGTAAAGCTTCTAATGGGAAGAGGAACACTGTTCTCAATCTAAAAGTACTTTGATATATCTCAAACAACGAATCTTCTTTTCTCAGAACACATCTGCATTTCTCACAAAAGCATTTCATGAAAAACCTGCACTTTCAAAGAACGTGATTATCTTTCAAAGTAAAGCTTCTAATTGGAAGAGGAACACTGTTCTCAATTCTAAAAGTACTAAGATATACCCGACACAACGAATCTTCTTTTCACACAATCATGTTTCTTACAAAAGATTTTCATGAAATTCATACACTTTCAGATGAACTTGAATATCTTTCAAAGTAAAGCTTCTAAATGGAAGAGGAACACTGTTCTCAATTCTAACGATACTGTGATACATCTCACACAACGAATGTTCTTTTCATACAATCAGATCTACGTATCTTACAAAAGCATTTCATGAAATACATACACTTTCAGATGAACGTGAATATCTTTCAAAGTAAAGCTTCTAAACGGAAGAGGAACACTGTTCTCAATTCTAACAATACTGTGATACATCCCAAACAATGAATCTTCCTTTCCCAGAAACACATCTGAGTTTCTCACAAAAGCATTTCATGAAATTCATACACGTTCAAAAGAACGTGATCATCTTTCAAAGTTAAGCTTCTGTCGAGAACAGGAACACTGTTCACACAAATAACTAAACTTTGACATGTTACAAACAACATCTCTTTTCAGAGAAATGCATGTGCGTTCCTGACAAAAGCATTTCAACAAATTCATACACTTTCAAACGTACGTGCTTATCTTTCAAAGTTAAGCTTCTACAGAGATCAGGAACACTGTTCACAAAAATAACTATACTCTTACATATTACCAACAACATCTTCTCATTTCGAAGAAACGCATGTGCGTTCCTCACAAAAGCATTTCAACAAATTTATGCAAGTTCAAATGAACGTGATTATCTTTCAAAGTAAAGCTTCTGTAGAGAACAGGAACACTGTTCACACAAAAAACTAAACTTTGACATATTACAAACAACATCTCTTTTCGGAGAACCTTTCGTACCTCTGAAAAGCATTTCAAAAAATTCATACACTTTCAAACGAACGTGATTATCTTTCAAAGTTAAGCTTCTAATGGGAAGAGGAACACTCTTCTCATTTTAACAGTACTTCGATATATCCCAAAAAACGAATCTTCTTTTCACAGAAACACATCTGCGTTTCACAAAAAAGCATTTCATGAAGTTCATACACTTTCAGATGAACGTGAAAATCTTTCAAAGTAAAGCTTCTAATGGGAAGAGGAACACTGTTCTCAATTCAAACAGGACTTTGATATCTCCCACACAACGAATCTTCTTTTCACTGAAACACATGTGCGTTTCTAACAAAAGAACATCTGTGTTTCTTACAAAAGAATTTCATGAAATTCATACAGTTTCAGATGAGCGTGAATATCTTTGAACGTAAAACTTCTAAACGGAAGAGGAACACTGTTTTCAATTCTAACAAAATTTTAATATATCCCAAACAATGAATCTTCTTTTCAGAGTCACATGGGAGATTCTCACAAAAGCATTTCAACAAATTCATACACTTTCAAATGAACGTGATTATCTTTCAAAGTAAAGCTTCTACAGAGAACAGGATAATTGATCTCACTTCTAACAAAACTTTAATATATCCCAAACAATGAATCATCTTTTCAGAGAAACACATGGGAAATTCTCACAAAAGCATTTCATGAAATACCTACAGTTTCAAAAGAACGTGATTATCTTTCAAAGTTAAGCTCCTACAGAGATCAGGAACACTGTTCACACAAATAACTATACTTTGATATATTACAAACAACATCTTCTCTTCGGATAAACGCATGTGCGTTCCTCACAAAAGCATTTCAACAAATTCATACACTTTCAATCTAACGTGATTATCCTTCAAAGTAAAGCTTCTACAGAGAACAGGAACACTGGTGTCACTTCTAACAATACTTTAATATATCCCAAACAATGAATCTGCTTTTCAAAGAAACACATGGGAGATTCTCACAAAAGCATTTCATGAAATACCTGCACTTTCAAAAGAAGTGATTATCTTTCAAAGTAAAGCTTGGACAGAGAACAGGAACACTGTTCACACAACTAAGTATACTTTGACATATTACAAACAACATATTCTCTTTTCAGCGAAACACATGTGTGTTTCTCACAAAAGCATCTCATGAAATTCATACACTTTCAAAAGAACTTGATTATCTTTCCAAATAAAGCATCTACAGAGAAAAGGAACACTTGTCTCACTTCTAACAATACTTTGACATAGAGAAAACCAAGGCTTAACTTTTCAAGAAACAAATGTGCATTTCTCACAAAAGCATTTCATGAAATACATACACTTTCAAAAGAACGTGATTATTTTTCAAAGTAAAGCTTCTAAACAGAAGAGGAACACTGTTCTCAATTCTAACAATACATTGATATATCCCACACAACGAATCTCATTTTCACAGAAACACATCTGCGTTTCTTTCAAAAGCATTTCATGAAATTTATACACTTTTAAAAGAACGTGAATATCTTTCAAAGTAAAGCTTCTACAGAGCACAGGTACACTGTTCTCACTGTAACAATACCATATATTTCTGAAACAACGACCTTTCTTTTCTGAGTAACAGATGTGTGATTCTGGCAAAAGCATTTCATGAAATTCATACATTTTCAAAATAACATGAATATCTTTCAAAGTAAACCTTCTACAGAGCACAGGAACACTGCTGTCACTTGTAACAATACTTTGACATTTCCCAAACAACGACCTTACTTTTCTGAGTAACACATTTGCGATTCTCGCAAAAGAATTTCATGAAATTCATACACTTTCAAAAGAACGTGATTATCTTTCAAAGTAAAGCTTCTACAGAGAACAGGAACACTGGTCTCACTTCTAACAATACTTTGATATATCCCAAACAATTAATCTTATTTTCAGAGAAACACATGTGAGTTTCTCACGAAAGCATTTCATGAAAGACATACACTTTCAAAAGAACGTGATTATCTTTCAAAGTAAAGCTTCTACACAGAAGAGGAACACTGTTCTCAATTCTACCAATACTTCTATATATCGCAAACAACGAATCTTCTTTCACAGTAACACATTAGCATTTCTTACAAAAGCATTTCTTGAAATTCATACACTTTCAAAAGAACGTGATTATCTTTCAAAGTAAAGCTTCGACAGAGAACAGGAACACTGTTCACACAACTAAGTATACTTTGACATATTACAAACAACATCTCTTTTCAGAGAAACACATGTACGTTTCTCACAAAAGCATTTCATGAAATTCATACACTTTCAAAAGAACTTGATTATCTTTCCAAATAAAGCATCTACAGAGAAAAGGAACACTTGTCTCACTTCTAACAATAATTTGACATAGAGAAAATCAAGGCTTAACTTTTCAAGAAACAAATGTGCGTTTCTCACAAAAGCATTTCATGAAATACATACACTTTCTTTTTTTTATTGAGAAAAAAATTTTCTGCCTCCTCCCATCCTCCCTCTCCTCCCTTCACTCTTCCCCCCTCCCTCACTCCATTCCTCCTATCCCCACTCCTCTCCCCCTCCCCTCACGTCTCTCCCCCTCCCTCTGCAGTCTGAAGAGCAGCTAGGGTTCCCTGCCCTGTGAAAAGTCTAAAGTCCTTGCCCCTCCATCCTGGTCTAGGAAGGTGAACATCCAAAGAAACCCTGTCTCAAAAAAGAAGTATAACAGTTTGATGCATTTATAGGAGGTTTTGTCTGCCAATATTCATTTCTAATGAATTAATGTTAAATCAATGTATTTTTGTTGCTTACTTCAAAAATCTAAAATGGTTCTCCTTGAAGAAAATAATTTTAAGAATATTTAGAACCTTAGAAAATGCAGAAGAAACATAATTTTGTAAGTCTTCTGATAAAGGCTTGTTTTATACTACATGAAAATTGTTACTTGTTTTGAGAACATCATTGAGTCAGCATTTTAGCTTTCCTTAATATTTTCTTCACACAAATTATGAAGTAATAATCTGTAAGCATATGTCATTGCAAAGACATGATGTAATTTTAGTCATTTTAATTTGTGCTTTACTTCATTAGCACAACATAACCATTGTTCACATGCCTGGGCAAAGGCCCTTTGGTCAGAGCATCATCTATATCTATGACAATGGACAACAAAAGGTTTCTGCTCCTCTCAGATTCCCTGCCATGAATGAGGTCAGTATATGTAGCTTCTTTGTTTTTTTAGGACCCTAATTGATTGCAAAATCCTGAGAATATTTAGAAAATACATTGTAAATATTTTCCTAAAATGCTATGATATACTTTTCTATCTCTGTTAAATATGAACTAGTAATGAAGTAGCTTCAAGCTTTATTCGTCACAAAGGTTAGAAAAGCTTTTTGAGATTGACTAATTTAAGAAAGTCTTCTAGATGAATTAGAATATTTGTCAGTATGATTTTCCTAGTAAGTTTCTTATTTCTCATCATGACTATTGAATGTAGCTTTTAATTAACATTATACTGTTACATAATACTCAATAAATTTTGTAGGGGAAAAGTAATTATCTCTATTTTAGATAATAGTAAAGCTCTTTTAACTTTTAAAAATAATACCCATTGCCACACAGTAGTAAATCCAACACTCAGGAGGCAGAGGCAGGTGGATCTTTGTGAGTTCAAGGCCAGCCTGGTCTACAAGAGCTAATTCCAGGACATGCTCCAAAACAAAAACAAAAAACAAAAACAAAAAAAATCCAACTCAAAAAAACATAAACAAAAAACAAACAAACATACCCATCAAAAAGACATTGATTCATGAAAATAGTGTCTGTTTTATCTCAGTTAAAAATAAATTTGATGTTGATACCTTAGGTATATACTTCTCTATTTGTGTTGTGATCCAGTTGAAAAATTGACTTTCACTTCTATTTTCAAAGTGTTTATTTGCTTACTTTTATATAAATGATTTCCTCTTATTTTTACTTAATTTTTAAATTTAGTTATTTATCTTTCCATCAGTTGGTATCAAACCCAAGCTTCATACATGCTAGACAAGTATTCTACCATGGAGATACATGTTCAGCTCCATAGTATCTCAGTTCATTGTTTAGCTTTGTGTTTTTTAGGATAGGGTCTTATTATCCGCTCATGATCCCTTTGCTTTGGCCTTCACCAATGCCAGGATTTAAGTATGTGCTACCAGATTTACACTGTTTAAATATGAAGAGAGAGAGAGAGAGAGAGAGAGAGAGAGAGAGAGAGAGAGAAGAGAGAGAGAGAGAGAGAGGAGAGAGAGAGAGAGATTTCAAATTGTATGATTTTAAATAATTTTGGTCATTTGTTGTTTAATTTTTAGAAATTTACTTCCTGTTGTATTGGTTCAGCTGAGCAAAGAACCACTACTCCTCCGCCATCATTAATAAGAAAATGTATGACTTTGTCTCATGTAAAATGTTAGCTGCTGGGTGCTGTGAGCTGACACATGGAGTTACAGCCAATGGCTGTGTCTCAATCATCTGAGCTGACTTCACTGTGTCAAGCAGGACTGAACATATCTGCATGGGAGAGTTCACTAATGGAAACTAAATGCTTAGTAGTTCAAGCTCTCCTCCCTAAACTGTACACCCACTGGTATCTGTCTTCATTCACATGGAAGGAATTAATGTATGATGGAAAATCACACTGTGACCCATCAGATCCTTCTTTTTAATGGACACCCCTGCCACCCATGACCTTAGACTTTAGTCTGTGATCTAGCTATTGTCCAGTGTGTCCCCTGCAGTGCACACCGTACACTGTTCCTACTCTTCTGGTCTGAAGCTCATGACCTTAGACTTCAGTCTGTGATCTAGCTATTGTCCAGTGTGTCCCCTGCAGTGCACACCGTACACTGTTCCTACTCTTCTGGTCTGAAGGGAGGAGCCATGCTCTATATGTCTCAAACTGATAATTTTAAAACTCTGTGGTGCAGCATACTTGTAATCCAAAAATTTATGGTGGTTAGCCAGGAGGATAGCAAGGGCAATGCCCTGTGGGACTACAGACAGGATTCAAGTCCACCTCAATCAGTATAGGGGACATCAACTCTAAACGGCTTTTCTAAAAGCTGAAAAATGCAGTTGTTCTAGAATTACTATGCTTTCATGACACACAGGTTGTGACCCTGTAATGGCTCCCGAGAAGCAGATTAGAGGCCTCTGATGGGGAAATGGGTCTTCTGGCTGGTTGTAAATCAGGATTGTTTCATTTGTTATAGGAATGTACCTTAATGGCTGATTAATCCTGGTGAACAAACATTTGCATCTCATCATACTAATCTCTAACAGGCATGGTTAGCATACTACTTATCTTCGAGGTATTTGGGATGTGGTCCTCCCTTACTTAAATTCTACTTTGTGTGACGTAATATCTCCTAAGAAATGGTAAATCCTTATACCATTAATTCTATTATCAATTATACTCTTCTACATCACAGTTTAGCACTCTACACAGCAGAAGCCATTTACAAGCTCCATAAAATTAACTACAGATGGATCCTAAACCTAAATGTTAAAAGTGCAGAACTTCTGAAGATACCGGAGAGACCAGTCTCCAAGTTTGGCAAATCTGATGATATCTCTCCACATGCGACAATATAAGCACTACAGGCACCACCACTTGAGGCTCCCTATGCTCTGCTCTGTGCAGACACAGCCCATACAGTGAAGTTATTCAGAGGCTGCCAGCAGGGATCACTTAGAACTACTTAGGATGAGGCAGAAACACACTAAACTCTGTGTCTGTCCATTGACTCCCACCCAGCCATGGGAGGTCCCACCACACCAGCAGCGAGAGCGGCCCCTCACATACCAAGGCCAGCCACTCCTCCGCACATGGCGACATTGGCCCCTTACTCACCTTGGCCCACTGCTCCTCCCATCTGTGGAGAACAACCACTCACACTCTCCATGGTGCAGCTGCCGAGCTGACATGCTCTCTTTCCACAAGGGAGCCTAAGGTGCAGTGCATGAGAGAGACTGTGATTTTCTTTCTTCAGGAAGAGCTAAACCAGAAGCCTGACTTCAGAAAGAACCCTCCCATTTGACTGATGGGTCTGCTGGAGGCTCTGATTGGCTAGTGAGGTCTGAGTGACAGAACCAGGTGGGTTAATCTAAAAACAGACATGTCCCAGATTGGCTGGAGATTTATGCCAATTTTAACATCAATGTCTTGCTAATGTAACAATGGGTTCGGTTTTAAATGGAAGTATACAAATTCACAAAGAGGGTAATCAGACAATGTTGCACAAGAGGAACATTGGGTAAATCAAGAACATTATAAACTAGTCCACAGTGGTGTTGGGACTGATAACCAGTTTTCACCTTTCCATGTAAAGTCATTGGTTCTGAGGATCTGAAAAAAACCATTGTCCAAAGACCCTGGCCCCACATCTTTACTAGCTCTCTCAAGCATATTCCCAAGATTAGAGACACAGCTGTTATTGCTATATACATGAGGGCCTTAGAGAAACCTCCCAAAGCCAAGGCAGGTTGCCAAACTCAGAGAGGCCTAGTTTCAATTATCTTCGAGAAGTTCTGCACTTAGCATTTGACATTTAGGTGTAAGGTCCATTTGGAGGGAATTTGCGGGAGTTGTAAATGGCATCTCATGTACTGTGTATTACATTACTAAATTGCAACACAGAAGAGTAAAATTGGTGATAAAAAGTATTGGCCAATAATTAGTAAGTCACACAAAGTAGAATTTGGCTGAGGGAGGGCTGCCTCTGAAATACCCCCAAAGACAAGTAGTATGTAAAAGAGGACTGTTAGAGATTTGAATGCTAAAATGTTAATGTTTATTTACCTTTTTTTGTAGTGAGAACAACAAATAAGAAACCCCCTGTGTAAAGGACAATCTAGATTAAGCTGGAGCATGACTAATTTTAAGAGGGATTTCTTAGTTGTGTTGTACTGGATGTTGTAAACATCAATTCCATGATGTTTTGTTATATATTTGTTGTTTCTTGGTATCAACTACATACTCACATTAAAATCCAAAAGCATGGTTACAGTAGTGATGCCATGTATCATACGAAGAGCGTCTTGTGTTTTGTCCAAGGTTTAGTTGAACAGTTTGTACCTAAGAAATATTAATTTATTACATTACCTTTTAGTTTTGATTCAGCTTTCTTTCCTTTAATTGTTATTACTCAGCACTATCTTAAGACAATCAGTACTTTCCTGTGATCAACTGGGCCTGTTTACAAAGAATGACTACCACCATGTTTGCTGACTGATGATATTATATCATGAAAGAAGGTATCCCCTCCATCAAGCATGTAGTCTCTTTTCCAGGCAACTGTATACAATGATACGTGACCTTGTGGTTCTAGGGATGAGCTAGAGTACAGAGCCTGGGAAAGACTTGGGACGATATATATTCTGTATATGCACCTATGAGAAAGCCATCTTTAAAAGTGTTACTTTAACTTGAGTACTAACAGGCTTACTTCCTACATCCACTGAGAAAAGTAATATAATAGAGAGTATATGGGCAGGGGAAGAGTAGAGAGAAGGTAAGCTCCACATATGCAGCTATGGAAGAGCCATTGTACACACTGGAGACATTCTTGTGGAGCTGCTTTTGGGAATCTTAGAGTTTCTATTGCTGTGAAGAGACACCATGACCACAGCAAAAACTTATAAAGGAAAATATTTTATTGAGGCTGGCTTACAGTTTCAGAGAGTTTAGTCCATTATCATCATGACAGAAAACATGGTTGATACAGGCAGACACAGTACTGGAGAAAGAACTGAGAGTTCTACATCCAGATCAACATATAGCAGAAAGTGATTATGACATACTTCCTCCAACAAGGCTACCTCCTAATAGTTCCACTCTGTATGGGACATTGGGGTCATTTTGAGTAAAATCACTGCAGTATCAAAATCCTTGTATCTTTTCACCCATGTTCAGTAAGTAAACTCAACAAACCTCTTGGTTCCCCAGGATGGACTTTGGTGAAATTGTGCTTTGCATCTTCAATGGGACTTTCAGTTGGGAAAGACATTGCTTCCTCCCCTCCACAGGGGAGAAATATCTCACAACAGGTCATAAACATATTTGTCAATGTATCTATTTCTCATGATACTAGAAAATAGAAGCAGTACATAAAAGAAAATGTTAGAACATAAATGTGTAAATGCCCTTAATGAAAAAAATGAACTTAGATATATGAAGATAATGATGACTGAGTGTCTCCAGAATAAATGAGGGTCTGAGTAAGTTGCTTAAGGTATATAAAGGATGAGTTTAAAGATCATATATTTATTGAAATTGGCAAGATCAGATATCAATTATTTCAAGGATTGGCTAAAATGTATGTCAAACAAAGTTTATTAAGTTGTATCTGAATATTTAAATATTATAAAGTAGTTAAAAGTACAAAACTGGTGTAAAACTGATCTTCTAGGTGTTTAATAATCATTCCTGGAGGCTATTCTAATGTGGTCAGAGGGATCAAAAGGGGGAATATTCCTCCCCTTTCCATACAAGGTCAATGAGGTCCCTAGGAACAAGGACCATTGATCACTTATTGTTCAGTTCATGGAGGCCATGGAGAACCCACCCAATGAATCTGAAACATTATCAAGTCTAAAATGGAGGATCAAGGTGGGAAATATTTCCTCAAGGCTTCAAAGGAAGCCACAGTTATAAAGCAAAGCCTTTGCATTATTCTCACAATGATGGACACATGATATAAGAGAGACTTGAAGAGTCTGAGATCCCTTCCAAGCCCAAGTGACTTCTGAGGACTAGTTGCTCAACTGGCCTTGACAACAGAGAAAGATTAATTTTAGCAACCTGCATTGTTCTTCAGTACTTAAGGACAAAATTTAATCAAAGACTAAGAGAATTGGTAACAACACAAGGGATAGCACTCCACAGACATTAGATATAAGTTCATATGAGATGTTATTTAGATAAAAAATCTCACTAACATTTTCTTCTTGATTAAAAAGGTGTTGTCCAGATGTGAGACATCAGACCTTGGCTCCTAGAATACCCACAGCAAAGAAGGACGGGACATTTATTGTTTTAACATTCAAATTAAATGATGCTAAATACCCTTTCTCTCTCTATTCAGAAGATACATGGGAAGGGCATCATGCTGAATTTTGGCTGATAAAACAGATATAAAAGGGTGTGAAAGTTGGTTAAGTGTTCATCACTCTAGAAACCAACTGTAGAGGTTAAAGGGAAACATCTAATAGACAGGGACTATTGTGAGCTCATCAAGAATGTCTTATAGACTTTGGATATTTTAGTTCTTCCCAGACAACAGTAAAGGAATTCCTTTTCTGTCTACATCTGACAGTTTGGTCTTTACAGGAGTCTCTCTGGAAGGGTATCACAATACTGCCACCTGATACCCTAAAATCAGCTAGAAGAAACCAGATCAGTCATTGCCCTAATCCCACAATGTCAGTTAGTGTTATCTCTTCAGACGGAGGTGGGATAAGAACTGGAGGTAGAAATTAGACAATTTAGGGTAAAAAAAAACTCTTATGGCTCCCTATTGGCTCCATCATGGCTCATAATCTACTTCTCACTGGTACTCCTGATTGCTAGGCTTGCCCAGAGTCCCTTAATAGTTAGTATTACCCAGCTGGGCTGCAAGACAGTAGCAGCTCCCCTACAAGACTAAGTCAGCACAGCCCTTCCCAGCTTTGCCATTCCACCCTAGGGAAAGACAGGGCCATAATCTGGTAAATTTGTATTTTAGTAGAAAGTCTTCCAGTCTCCTGTTCCTCTTCCAAGATACAGGGTCTCTTTTGTATGTATTCTATTATAGAGTCACTGACCAGTGTAACCAACCCTTGCCCTCAGAGCTCCTGAAGCCAAACATAGGTCACATTCAAACAGTAAGTCTTGTTAAATCAAAATGAGGCCATGAATTAGAAAGCAATGAATTATCTATGGAAGGGCTTAGAGGCAAGAAAGTGATGATGGAAATGATGTAACTATAATCCACAAAATTACTCTAAAAATATTCATAAAAAGGCTTTATGATCATGTGCTCCAGAGACTAGGGATTTATATTAGAGAGCACAAAATATTAGTCACACATTTTATCTCAGGCTGTACATCTTAAATATGTAAAATAACAGTTCTTTTAGACAGGGTCATGCCATTTTATTCAGTTCTATTTTGGTCAAACTAGTATAGCTATTTTAATTTGGTTTCATGATAAGTTCTATTCTTTATCTAGATTCTTGATTCCTTGCTCTGTGGATGCAAGAAATGGCTAGTCAGGAGATTTAATAATCATCTAAAATTGATTACCTCACTGCTTATTTCTAATGTAAGCTATGGTCGAAAGGGGGAAAACTTTCATCTTCCTTCTTGGCCATCCCTTTCTGTGCTGGGACTACACCTGCTTTACAGTTTGTCAGTGAACTCAATTCTTACATGGGTCCCTCATTATTTGCAAGTTCACAATAAAATCCAGAGAAGTTGGAGGACACCTTCTCCCTGAGCAGTTAAGGCCCAGTCTTGAAGCAATTGCAGGATTAGGTGTTCAAAGCAATTCTCAAATATGTAGTGTGAGATAAGCCTAAGCTACAGGAGACAGAAACAAATAATCAACAGCATTTGAGAAAAATGGAAAGAAATTCTTAATGACCTAGAAATAATAGGGAATAGAAACAAGTAGATTAGAGCAGTGATGCATTTAAAGTAAATAATTTTTTTATATTTATTTATTTATTATGTATACAATATTCTGTGTGTATGCCTGAAGGCCAGAAGAGGGCGCCAGACCTCTTTACAGATGGTTATGAGCCACCATGTGGTTGCTGGGAATTGAACTCAGGACCTTTGGAAGAGCAGGCAATGCTCTTAACCACTGAGCCATCTCTCCAGCCCCCTTGACATAACATCACCCAGCTCAGCCTGTCTGGGTGCTGGGTCCCCTCTGAATCCTCAGGGCAACCTAGTGGCAGGAGTTCCTTTGTTTCACTAGCCTGCCTGCATCAAGCAAGGTAGGCGCTTTGTTTAGGAGCTACCCAAACAGCACAGAGACCTGATCTTGGCACCAGGAGACCCAACATTGGGGTGAGTTTCTGACCCCGTGGCGGCAGCCCGGGACAGGGATCTGAGAAGTTCCTCATCCCCCTATCCTTCTTGAGCTCTCTGCAGGGTCTCTAAGCCCTGCATATTGCTTCTTTCTTCCTATCCCAGCCAGCTTGCATCCCTCCCCACCTCGGCCCCCTTGCCGTGTCTGGGCACATAACATCACCCAGCTCAGCCTGTCTGGGCGCTGGGTCCCCTCCAAATCCTCAGGGCAACCTAGCGGTGGGAGTTCTTTTGTTTCACTAGCCTGCCTGCATCAAGCTAGGTAGGCGCTTTGTTTAGGAGCTACCCAAACAGCACAGAGACCTGATCTTGGCAACAGGAGACCCAACATTGGGGTGAGTTTCTGACCCATGGCGGCAGCCCGGGACAGGGAACTGAGAAGTTCCTCATCCCCCTATCCTTCTTGAGCTCTCTGCAGGGCCTCTAAGCCCTGCATATTGCTTCTTTCTTCCTATCCCAGCCAGCTTGCATCCCTCCCCACCTCGGCCCCCTTGCCGTGTCTGGGCACATAACATCACCCAGCTCAGCCTGACTGGGTGCTGGGTCCCCTCCGAATCCTCAGGACAACCTAGCGGCGGGAGTTCCTTTGTTTCACTAGCCTGCCTGCATCAAGCAAGGTAGGTGCTTTGTTTAGGAGCTACCCAACCAGCACGGAGACCTGATCTTGGCAGGAGACCCAACATTGGGCTTGGAGACCTGATCTCTGTGCCAGGAGAGCCAGCAGTAGGGAGAGCCATCATTGGGCACGGAGATCTGATCTCGGATCCAGGAGAGCCATCACTGGCGAGAGCCATCACTGGGAAGGTACATCAATAGGTAAGGAGACCAGATCCTGAAAAAGAAGATCCATAGGGGAGCATTTGGAGGAAGAGGTGGGGAGGCGCCAATGCAAGAATTCACCCAACAATCTGAAAACCAACATGAAGCCACCAGAAACCTGCGACCTCACAACGGGGGGACATGAATACCTTAATCAAGAAGAAGTAGAAAAGACTGACTTCATGAAAGTGATTGACACCCTTAAACAGCATGTAAAGAACACCCTTAAAAGTAGAAATGGATGAGAAATATAACAGAAAATTTGAAGAATTGAAAAAATCAGTGAATGATACCCTAGAAAACCAAGGAAAAACAATCAAACAGATAATGGAAACAGTTCAAGACTTGAAAACTGAAATGGAGGCAAAGAAGAAAACACAAACAGAGGGCCGACTGAACATGGAAAATTTAAGTAAACAAACCGAGACTACAGAAACAAGCATATCCAACAGAATACAAGAGATAGAAGAAAGAATCTCAGATTCTGAAGACACCATAGAGAAAATAAACACACTGATCAAAGAAAACAGCAAGTCCAACCAATTTTCATCACAAAACATTCAGGAAATCTGGGACAAAATAAAAAGACCAAACATAAGAATAATAGGAGTAGAAGAAGGAGAAGTGCAGCTCAATGGTCCAGAAAATATATTTAATAAAATTATAGAAGAAAACTTTCCCAACCTAAAGAAAGATATACCTATGAAGGTTCAAGAAGCATACAGAACACCAATTAGGCTGGATCAAAAAAAAATCCCCTCACCATATAATAATCAAAACACAAAGCATACAGAATAAAGAAAGAATATTAAGAGCTGCAAAGGAAAAAGGCCAAGTTACTTATAAAGGTAAACCTATCAGACTTACACCTGACTTCTCTATGGAAACCATGAAAGCCAGAAGGTCCTGGATAGATGTACTGCAGAAACTGAGAGACCATGGATGCAAGCCCAGACTACTATACCCAGCCAAGCTTTCGTTCACTATAAATGGAGAAAATAAAATTTTTCAGGATAAAAACAAATTTAAACGGTACATAGCCACAAATCCAGCCTTACAGAAAGTAATAGAAGGAAACTCACTAACCAAGGAGCCCAACAATGACCACAATATCTCAACCATCTAGAGACCCCTCACCAACACAACTCAAAGAAGGGAAACACACAATCTCTATGTCTAAAAAAGTGACCGGAGTTAACAACCACTGGTCATTAATATCACGTAATGTCAATGGACTCAACTCATCTCTAAAAAGGCACAGGCTAAGAGACTGGATAAGAAAACAGGATCCAACATTCTGCTGCTTGCAAGAAACACACCTCAACCACAAAGACAAGCACCTACTCAGAGTAAAGGGCTGGGAAAAGGCTTATCAAGCAAATGGAGCAAAGAAACAAGCAGGCGTGGCCATACTAATTTCTAACAAAGTTTACTTCAAACTTAAATCAATCAGAAGAGATGGAGAGGGGCATTTTATACTCATAACAGGAAAAGTTCATCAGGATTAAGTCTCAATCCTGAATATCTATGCCCCTAATATAAAAGCACCCACGTATGTAAAAGAAACATTGCTAAAACTCAAGGCAGCCATCAAACCGCACACACTAATAGTAGGAGACTTCAACACTCCTCTCTCACCAATGGACAGGTCAATCAGACAGAAACCTACCAGAGAAATAAGAGAATTAATAGAGGTAATGAAGCAAATGGACTTAACAGACATCTATAGAACATTCCACCAAAATAGGAAAGAATATACCTTCTTCTCTGCAGCTCATGGAACCTTCTCGAAAATCGACCACATAGTTGGTAACAAAGCAAACATCCACAGTTACAAAAAAAATTAGTAACCACCTGTGTCTTATCAGATCACCATGGATTAAAGCTAGAATTCAACAATAATGCTACCCCCAGAAAGCATACAAATTCATGGAAACTGAACAGTCAACTACTGAACCATACCTGGATTAAGGAAGAAATAAAGAAAGAAATTAAAGTCTTCCTGGAATTCAATGAAAATAAAGAAACAACATACTCAAACTTATGGGACACTATGAAAGCAGTCCTAAGAGGAAAGTTCATATAGCACTAAGTGCCCACCTAAGGAAAACAGAGAAAGCACACATTGGAGACTTAACAGCCCACCTGAAAGCTCTAGAAAAAAAAGAAGCAGACTCACCTAGGAGGAGTAGAAGACTGGAAATAACCAAACTGAGAGCTGAAATCAACAAAATAGAAACACAGAAAACAATACAAAGAATCAATGAAACAAAACGCTGGTTCCTGGAGAAAATCAACAAGATTGACAAACCCCTATCCAAACTAATCAAACGGCAGAGAGAGAATTTGCAAATTAATAAGATCAGAAATGAAAAGGGGGACATAACCACAGACACAGAGGAAATTCAAAGAATCATTAGATCTTACTACAAAAGCTTGTATGCCACAAAACTGGAAAACGTAAAAGAAATGGACACGTTTTTAGATAAATATCATTTACCAAAGTTAAACCAGGACCAGGTGAACAATCTAAATAGACCTGTTAGTCGCAAAGAATTAGAAGCTGTTATCAAATACCTCCCTACCAAAAAAAGCCCAGGACCAGATGGTATCAATGCGGAATTCTACCAGAACTTCCAAAAAGACCTAATACCTATACTCCTTAATGTATTTCACAATATAGAAACAGAAGAGTCATTGCCAAATTCCTTTTATGAAGCTACAGTCACTCTGATACCAAAACCACACAAAGACTCAACCAAGAAAGAGAATTATAGGCCAATCTCACTCATGAACATTGACGCAAAAATCCTCAACAAAATACTGGCAAACCGTATCCAAGATCCATTGGAATGGGAGTTACAGGAGATAGTTAGCAACCATGGTTTTTGGCAATGTAACCTGTGCCAACTGCAAAAACACCCTGTGTTCTTAATTGCTAAGCTATCTCGCAAGCTGCATTTTTATTTAAAATTTATTCCCAAAATTTTCCCTTCTAATTCCTTCCTTAAGTCTGTATGAATAAGGATGTGCAACTATATTAATAAAACCTGCTGGGTCCATTTCTGTTGGTTTTGTGTTATTGTTTCAGAACTGAACATGTTGTTTCAGATACACAAATAGGGTTCTCATCCCTGCCTGAGGCTAATTCACCTAATTGTAGGAGAATTTTAATCTTTATTGAGCAACATGATTCTGAGCCTTAAGTGACCTAGGCTGACTTGGACAGAAAACATTATCAAGAATAAAAAACTTAGGGCGCGGCGTGCAGATGAGGTGGAGAGGCGTGGTGCGCAGACGCGGCGGAGAGGCACCACAATCAGGAAGAGGCTTTGGGGGACCGGCACAATGGCAGACACAAGTGGCAGGGACCGGTGGGGACTGGTGAGGTGGCAGACGCAAGCAGCGGGGACGGGCATGCAATAACAAGAGCAGATCGCCCCACTACAATTAAAGAGGTAGGCCTTTTGTTGGCAAGGTCACTGGCAAACAGGGAGACTGGTCCTGTTCTTGAAGACCCCTCGGAGGGGTGAGAGAGTTCTTGGCCTGTGGTAGGAGCCAGGAAACAGAGCAAGGGCATTTTGTAAGCGGAGCCCTTGGCCAGCAGGGAAACCTGATTTGGTTTTAAAAGACCCATTAGATAGCATTGATTGGAGGAGATGGGCAGGCACCAAGGCAAGAATTCACCCAATAATCTGAAAAACAACATGAAAACACCAGAACCCAATGATCTTACAACAGAAGTACTTGAACACCCTAACACAGAAGAAATGGAAAAAATTGACTTCAACAACATGTAAAAAATGCCCTTATAGAAATGGATAGGAAGTATAACAAAAAGTTTGAAGAAATGAGTAAGTACATACATGAGACCCTGGGAAACCAAGAAAAAATGATCAAGCAGGTAATGGAAACAGTTCAAGAATTGAAAACTAAAATGAAGGCAAGGAAGAAAACACCAACTGAGGACCAGCTGGATATGGAAAATCTAGGTCAATGAACAGAGTCTACAGAAACAAGCATAATCAATAGAATACAAGAGATAGAAGAAAGAATCTCAGATTCTGAGGACAACATAGAGAAAATAAACACACAGATCAAAGAAAAGAGAAAAGCCTACAAATTCTCAACACAAAACATTCAGGAAATATGGGACACAATAAAAAGACCAAACATAAGAAAAATAGGAATAGAAGAAGGAGAAGAGTCACAGCTCTAAGGCCCAGAAAATATTTTTAACAAAATTATGGAAGAAAACTTTCCCAACATAAAGAAAGATATTCATTTAAATATTCAAGAAGCATACAGAACACCAAACAGACTGGATCAAAGAAAAACATCTCCTCGCCATATAATAATCAAAACACAAAATATACAGGTTAAAGAAAGAATATTAAGAGCTGCAAAGAAAAAGGGCAAGTAACTTATAAAGGTAAACCGATCAGACTTACACCTGACTTCTCTATGGAAACCATGAAAGCCAGAATGTCCTGGATAGAGGTACTGCAGAAGCTAAGAGACCATAGATGCAAACCCAAACTACTAAACCCAGCCAAGCTATGGTTCACTCTAAATGGAGAAAACAAGACATTCCAGGATAAGAACAAATTTAAACAATACGTAGCCACAAATCCAGCCCTACAGAAAGTAATAGAAGGAAAATCGCAAACCAAGGAATCCAACATTGCCAACACTGCCTATAAGAACTCAGGCATCTAGCGACCCTTCACCAGCACATCTCAAAGAAGGGAGACACACAAACTCTACTACCAAAAACAATAACAATAAACAGAGTAAACAACCATGGTCATTAATATCACTTAATATTAATGGGCTCAATTCACCTATAAAAAGGCACAGGCTAAGAGATTGGATATGAAAACAGGATCCAACATTCTGCTGTTTGCAAGAAACACATCTCAACCACAAAGACAGGCGTCTACTCAGAGTAAAGGGTTGGGAAAAGGTGTTTCAAGAAAATGGTCCTAAGAAAAAAGCAGGTGTGGCCATACTAATTTCTAACAAAACTGACTTCAAACTAAAATCAATCAGAAGAGATCGAGATGGACACTTTATACTCAAAACAGGAACAATTCCTCAGGATGACTTCTCAATCCTGAATATCTATGCCCCTAATATAAAAGCAATGACTTATGTAAAAGAAATATTACTAGAACTCAAGGCAGACATCAAACCACACACACTAGTAGTAGGAGACTTCAACATACCTCTGTCTCAAAAGGACAGGTCAATCAGACAGAAACCTAATAGAGAATTAAGAGAACTATTGGAGGTAATGAAGCAAATGGACTTAACAGACATCTATAGAACATTCCACCAAAATAGGAAAAAATATACCTTCTTCTCTGCAGCTCATGGAACCTTCTTGAAAATTGACCACATACTCGGAAACAAAGGAAACCTCCACAGATACAAAAAAATATCAGTGTCCACCTGTGTCTTATCTGATCACCAAGGATTAAAGTTAGAAGGTAACAACAATGCTACCCACAGAAAGCCGACTAACTCATGGAAACTGAACAGTCAACTACTGAACCACACCTGGGTCAAGGAAGAAATTAAGAAAGAAATTAAAGTCTTCCTTGAATTTAATGAAAATAAAGAGACAACATACTCAAACCTATGGGACATGATGAAAGCAGTGCTAAGAGAAAAGTTCAGAAAACGGAGAAAGCATACATTGGGGACTTAACAACACACCTGAAAGCTCCAGAAAAAAAAGAAGCAGACTCGCCGAGGAGAAGTAGAAGACTGGAAATAATAAAACTGAGGGCGGAAATCAACAAAATAGAAACACAGAAAACAGTCCAAAGAATCAATGAAACAAAAAGTTGGTTCATGGAGAAAATCAACAAGATCAACAAACCCCTATCCAAACTAATTAAATGACAGAGAGGGAACACACAAATAAATAAGATCAGAAATGAAAAGGGGGACATAACCACAGACACAGAGGAAATTCAGAGACTCATTAGATCTTACTACAAAAGCCTCTATGCCACAAAACTCAGGACTGCAAAGGGTGCACCCACACACTGAGACAATGGGGATGTTCTATTGGGAACTCACCAAGGCCAGCTGGCCTGGGTCTGAAAAAACCTGGGATAAAACCGGACTCGCTGAACATAGCAGACAATGAGGACTACTGAGAACTCAAGAACAATGGCAATGGGTTTTTGATCCTACTGCACGTACTGGCTTTGTGGGAGCCTAGGCGGTTGGGATGCTCACCTTACTAGACCTGAATGGAGGTGGGTGGTCCTTGGACTTCCAACAGGTCAGGGAACCCTGATTGCTCTTCGAGCTGATGAGGGAGGGGGATGTGATTGGGGGAGAGGGAGGGAAAGGGGAGGCGGTGGCGGGGAGGAGACCGAAATTTTTAATAAATAAATAAAAAATAATATAAAACTTAGATTGGCAAATACCTCAGCTAACATTTGCTGGTGCCACAGCCCTGAAGTTCTAGGGCTGCAGGAAAGACTATGGACACTGTCCTGAGCAAACCACAGGCTACCTAGGATCAATGGGCCTTCCACCATACCCTACTGACCATTCTCATTTTAGATGACTTTGAAATCCTGAAATTCCTGCCTCCACTTTCTAAGTACCATGGTTATACATCTGTAACCATGCTTGACTTAGTTGGCTTTAACTCCATTTAATCATTCGTTAGAATGATGGGATGAGTAAGAAGAGCAGTTACATTTAATTATATTAAAACTCCACCAATCTCCATGAGCCTGGCGTTCAACCATCTGTAGAATAAAGACAGTACTGTCCTCTAGTCTCATGATGAATTATAATACAAAGATAAAGAAAACAATATTGCTCTTAGTTGGAAGACAGTGGACCTTAAGACAGGAAGTCTGCATTTAATGGGAGTCATTTGTTACTTAGATCAACCAATCACACCTTATTGCTATTAATGACATGTTCGTGGAACTGAATAGAAGATTCAGCACTTAAAACACTGGCTGCTCACCCTCAGGGCCTGACTTTTGATTCCCAGCACCCAAAAGACAGCTTACAATTGTCAGTAACTCCAGTCACAGGGGATCAGACAGCATCTTCTAGTCACTACTGGTTTCTGGCATGCCATTGGTACATTCACTGGCAAAACTTATACACTTAAATTAAATTTTATCCTTTTCTAAGGTAATAGACACATGAAGAAAACCCTTTTTAACAATATGTAATCATATACATAGATGTCTTTCCACCATTTGCATATCTGGTTCCCTAGGAGGCCAGATGAATGCACCAGATCTCCAAGACTGGGAAATACAAGTCATTCTGAAGAATCAGATATAGGCACCAGGAATTAAACTTCGGTATCCAAGAGGAGCAGCACTACTGAGCCAACTCTCCAGGTCATAATAATGCTAAAGATGAAGATGAGCTACTATTCCTTCTGTCTCCTATCACTTCAAGGTGAGGAAAGTCCCCTCTTGATGGTTGTCAAAGAATTTAATGGATTTCTTTACCTCTCCATATTGTTTCTCAGTTTCATTGTTAACACAGTTCTCTTGATGTAAGATTACAAAAGCTTTTGTTAAAACCATTCAGAGTCCAGCCAGATTATATTAGGAAAAGTTCCAAAATTTGAGATAAGATTGTATTTTTGGAATTTTTGACACAGGGTATGTCCACAGAGCCATAGCTGCAATGGAATTCACTATGGGCGCCAAGATGGCTACAGACTCAGAGACTGGCACAACACAGTCCTTCAAGTGCTAGGATTATAGCCATGCACCTCTAAATCCAGTTGAGGTATCTGTTTTTAAATGACCTATCATTGAATCAGAGAATGAAAAATAAAGTATGATTTAAAAGGGACCATCATTGTTCTGATGAAGAGTAAATTTCTTGAAATTCTATAGTTGAAATGTACAATCATTTAATATGTGCTCCATAATAGGGTCATTGTGTTTGCTTTGTGAACTTTATCCATGTAAAAATGTTTGAACAGTGTTTGTGTGTATACACCTGGGCAACTCACAGGTGTCTATTATTTTCTTCCCCTATGTGAGTTTTAGTGATGAAACCTAGTGATTTATTTGACTGCAATTGGTCTCAATTGCACTTATTCAGGATTAAAAATCATTTATGTGTGTAGGAGTGTGCATATGCCACTTCCCAAGTTTAGAAATAAAAGAAAAAACTTGTAGGAGCAATATGGATCTCCCAAGATAGAACACAGGTCATCAGGCTTATCAGCAACCAATTTTATTTATTTTTTTTATTTTTTATTTTTTTTTTTTGTTTTTCGAGGCAGGGTTTCTCTGTGGCTTTGGAGCCTGTCCTGGAACTAGCTCCGTAGACCAGGCTGGTCTCGAACTCACAGAGATCCGCCTGCCTCCGCCTCCCTAGTGCTGGGATTAAAGGCGTGCGCCACCACCACCCGGCCAGCAACCAATTTTAATGAATGAGCCAATTAATTGGAATTCAATTGTGGTTTTTGAGAAAGTGTTATAAACAAATGTTTAGTCCCCAGAATAAATAAGTTAAAAAGATGTTTGTGCGACAGACTGGTTCAGGGGAGCCACTCAGATCATGGGAGAAGCAGGGTCCTGTTAACAGGAAGGCACAAGTGCGGTGAATGACAGACAGACACAACACACAAGAGAGTGGTTGGAATCTGCTGCGATTTTACTGAATTCATGTTTTCATTATATAGTATTCAAACAAAGAACAAATCAGAAGGTCATTTGTCATTGGTTGGCACAGTATGAAAGCTTCTTTTAGTCACATCAGCAATATTTAAGAAAAGTACATTATCAGGAACAGGTGTTAGACATAAAGCATCCTTAGAAGAGGAAGTCTTGTCCTTGGGATTGAAAACCTCAGACAAGTGGCTTCATCTTATGAATAGAAAGTTTCTATCTCATTATCGCTATCATGGCACTTTCTCTTCCTAACCCTTTATTTCATCTAGTGATCAAATATACCTAATCAGTTCTCTGCACCTGTTGAACTATACTTTTTAGTACCTTCTTCTGCAGCAGACATCATGGGGGTTGGGATCTAGCAAGCCTATCCATAAAGTTTAAAGAATAATATAACAGTCTTTGTCCATCAACATTAACCCATTTATTCCCTTGCTCATCATACACCCTGTGTATGACAAAGGTTCTGCTGTAGTCTTATACATTCCCATACTGTGCTTCCTTATCCCAGAGCTGTTTCTGAAGAGAATGATCCTTGTCTTGTATATATAAAGACTATCATTATTATGAAAGAATTTGTGCAAAGTTCATATCCCGCATAGCCAGCTAATCGAGAAACCCGTCTATGTCTCAGTGGTGGCTAATACCGAGCTGTCTGCCATTGACCTCCAGAAAGCCTAGTCCCATAGGACACATAGCTCCTGTCCAGTATAATTACATATGTCATGTCACACAGATGACACTGGAGTTGGTGTGGCAGTTTGATCATATAAATATTTTCCTATGCAAAGAGGAATTTTTATTCAAATTATATAGTGTTCATCTGTCTGGTTTACAATCTGAAAAGAAGACAATAGTTTACTATTATAATATTCCTCATAATCTTATTTGAGGACCAGGGAAATGGCTCTATGGGAAAGGTCTGTGGTGTGCAAGGATGGAAAACTGACCTTGATTATCATATTTAGAGGACCAAAAGTAGAAACTGCAAAGTGGTCTTCTGGTCTCCACATATCTGCATTGGTTCTAAAAACCCGTAATCACATTGCACACACACCATAAATCTGTGTTACAAAATAAATCTTAGTGCCATTACATTGCCTGACATCTCTGGATAATTTTGCATGCAAATGGATGGAAATAGAAAATACTATCCTGAGTGAGGTAACCCATACCCAAAAAGATAATTTCCTTAGAAGGCAATTCTTCAAGATAAAATGGTTAACTAATCAGGAGCGAGGAAGCATGGAACATCAGTATTATGTATATATATTCCAATATATATTTATAACACACATAAAACATCAAGCTATGGTATGAGATACACAGTTGAATGTTCATTATCCTACTTTATTACATCTCTACCAGGTAATTGAAAATACTGTTTTGAATACACACACGAGATCATTAATGTTTCTTATATTCTCTTCTATTAAGCATTTTTAATATTAACATTGTTAAATTGTGTTGACCAAAGAGCAAATGTTGTGAGTACATCATCTAACCTTAGACTTGTACTAAGGAGGTAGACACATGAGGATCAAGAGTTCAAATGTATCCCTGAATCATTACTAACATCTAGGCAAAACTGAATAACAAACAAGAAAATCTCAAGGGAATTTGAGAATTTGTGGAAATATGAAAAACAAAACCAGGAGCAACAACCCATAACCATTTCATAGATACTCTTATTTAAAAAGTATAATCACACACTGCCTGATATTTAGATTAAAAAAATGAATCAATTAGATGATGGGGTTACCATTCTACACATTATAGTAGAAAAATACCTATCACTAAGTAAAAACACAACAGATTAACAAAAGTCACAGAAGAAAAATAAGGACCACAAAATAAACTTCACTAAATGGATTTGTCACACATGGAGCACACTATTAGTATCCACCTCAAATGTTTCAAAGTAGAAACCACAATGCAGTGATCTCTACCATCAGTCTTCAGTGAGCACGGTAAATAATTTACTTCCTTCAAGGCTATGATGAAAAATAAATGGAATATTATTTTTTTCTTGAAGCTGAAGACAACTGTAATATCTAAAGCCTTTACAAAATCATTTTCAGAAAGTGTTTTCTTTTATGTGAGTTTATTCCTATTTCTGTCTTTTAATTGATACGAATAGGCTTTAAAATATTTAGAGCACTAGAAACATGGCTGGGCAGTTAAGAAATGTTTGCTACCTGGACCAAGGTCTGATTTTGTTGACAACCTCCTGTAATTTCTGCAATAAAATCCTAGGATCTAATATATCAGAAACAAGTATGTACATTCACATACCCATACAAAGCACACTGATATCACATAATCACAATTAAAACAACTCTTTAAACATATTTTCACTCATGAAAGTTTTTCTCATGTAAGAATTCATTCCTATAATATAGGTGTTAAGGCACCTAATGGCTAACAGAGTTTTTCTTCACCATGAAGCAATCAGGTAGGCTTGAAGTCTGAGAAATCAATCTTTCTAAGTTGATGGAATCATTTGGGAAGACTTATGAAATGCTGTCCTGCTGGAGGAAATAAGTCACTGGGGGTAGGCTTTTCTAGTTTACACTCTCTGCTTCATGCAGAGATTTGAGTTCTCAGCTTCCTGTTTTAGCTGTCATGTTAGACAGTTGTAGCCATAACACTTTCTTTCTTTCTTTCTTTTTTGAGAAAGTGTTCCTCTGTAGCTTTGAAGTCTGCCCTAGAACTAGCTTTGTAGACCAGACTTGCTTCAAACTCACAGAGACCCACCTGCCTCTGCCTCCTGAGTGTGGGATCAAAAGTATGCACCACCACTGTCCAGCAGTCATGTCACCTTCATAGTGATCCTGTATTCCGCTGGAGCCGAAAGCTAAATTAATTTTTATAAGTTGACCTAGACATTATATCACAACAACAGAAAAGGAAAAAATATAAATCAATAAAGTTTTACACCTGAATCAGTGATTCCATTCAATTGAGGAGAAATATAAAATCTAAAAGGGTTACATTACTGTTTAAATTTATAGTGCAAGTGTTACAGCTCAGGTGGGGAGTTATCCTAACTGTCAGAAGTCAGACTATACCTACAGCTATGAAAGGAAGGTAGCCTGGATATTTATTGCTGTGTAGAGAAAGATACCCTGATCTGATGTGGGATTCCCCTCTGTGTGATGTGATTACCATTAATTGTAGTAATAGGGGTGGCAGGACTGCATCCCCAGCACCCCGGCCGCCTGGCTAGCTTATGCCCCGAAATAACAATACACAAAATGTATTCATTTAAACAATGCTTGGCCCATTTCTATCTAGCCTCTTCTAGGCTAACTCTCACACCTGGACTAGCCCATTTCTAATAATCTTTGTTGCATCCCATCAGGTGGCTTACCAGGGAGATTCTAGCCTACGTCAATCCTGGGTCAGAGCTTCATCGCGTGTGTCCCAGAGAGCAGAGCTATCGCTCTGCCCGGGAGAGGAAAACATGGCGTCTCTGCTCCAGAGCAGAGCTGTCGAGTCTGAGCTCACTTCCTCTTCCTGCCAGCATTCTGTTCTGTTTACTCCACCCACCTATGTTTTAACCTATGAGGGCCAAGCAGTTTGTTTATTGCATAACCAATGAAATCAACAGATTGATATATGACACTCCCACATCACTTCCCCTTTTTCTGTTTAAACAAAAAAAGGAAGGCTTTAACTTTAACATAGCAAAATTACATATAACAAAACAGTTATCAAGTAAAAATTATAATAATCTTTATCATAACTAAGGAAAACTATAACTATTCTTTAACTCCATCAAAGACTCCAGAAAGATACAATATTACCTAAGCAAACAAGAAATAAGCAACTTTCAAACTCTAGAAATGACAGAGACATCTCACTGCCTGGACAGTCACCCTAAGTTCCTCTGTACCATTGGGGCATCCATTTTCGGCCTACAGGCCCATGGTATCCAGCAGACATTACCATGAAGCAGGAAATTTCAAAGGCAGTCACTATCTGCTTGTCCTGAAGAAAGTCTTGCAGACTCTTTCATGAAACAGGAACCCCGAAAGATCATCTCACCTGTAGGCAAGTTCAGTAGTCCTCTCTCTGCAGGTTCTCTGTGTCCAGTTTATGCAATAGTCCAGGCAAGAGCAGTTTCTTGCCCAAATGGCTATCAAACTCCATAAGGACCCTCTTCGATGCCCATCTTCTTCTTGAAGTAGATTGGTGCTGCCAAGAGCAGAGTGTCTCATTGTCATGAAAAACCCTAAGTTATTAAAACATTTAAAATGCCATATTCTAATCTTTGAAAAATATGAAGAATGCCTATCTAAAATATATCTATGTACATCTAGAAAATCTTAACTAACATGACTACAAGCTTGACTATTATGATTATCTATTAACAAGCTATATATATTACATTTTTAAGTGAACTACACAATCACAATACCTTAATCAAGATCAAGAAATACATATACATATAACAAAATTGACCTTAAATCTCTATCAATAAAGCAAAATATATACCAATTCAAATTATTCATATCTATATCATATCCCCCTTTAAATGTTAAAATAGGTTTATAAACCATATTTGGGAACATGGGCGCAGTTTTTTCTCTCCAAACTGCTTCCTGCTGAATGGGGGCACTGTTATTTAGGTATTTCAGGGTATAACCTGTGTGCTAGTTTCATCTCAGTCGTCAGTTGAGCGAAGCAATTTTCTGAAGATGTTCACAGCAACCCTTCAGGAAGGTGTGGTCCATCATACCATATCAGAATAGAAGAAATGAACAGGTTCTCATCCTCTGTGAAAACAAAATAAGAAACTCCTTTCCAAAGCATCATGTCCTTAGATCCAAATTTCAAAGTCAAGGCATTTTCAAATTATCTATGTTGGATTAGTTCAGCAGCATTTATAAATAAATATCTTTTAGCAGCTGTTGTTCTTTCCTCAGCATTCAAACAATTCAAATACAGCATAATAACCTACAGTATCAAGATTCTCTGTGTATTTTCCATCTTTGTGCAGCTTTGTTTTAACCCCTATTTCATTTATTTTTACTTTTAACTTTTTGCTTTTTGAGACAGGTTCTCTGTATCTTTGACCTGGAATAACTCTGTAGACCAGGCTGTCCTTGAACTCTCAGAGATCCGCCTGTCTCTGCCTCCCAGGCATTGGAATTAAAGGCGTGTGCTACCACACCTTGAAGTCACAGAGGTCAATATCCTTCTGCCTCCCAAGTGTTGGGATTAAAGGTGTGTACTACCATACCCAACTACTCTCTTTTTTTTTTGTTTTTTACTTTAAGAACTTCAACTTTTAGTCTGCATATATTTTTAACACACTTTAAACCATTTAGAAATTTTCTTTGTCTTTGAATCTCTCTTTACTGTATATCTCTCTTTTTCTGACCACATGAGCCTTTAAATTACTGAGCAATATGGGTAGGATTAAAGCCGTGGCTTTGCCAGCTAGATCCAGTCCATTTCTTTGCTTTCCAGCCTCATGGTGGATATACAGGCTGTAGCCATGTTTACTGCCACAACTCTTTGGCATTTCAAGGTCATTGCCAGCAAGCAAGCTTCAGCAGCCTGTGCTTGCAAACCGCACGAACTGCCTGCGTAAAAGAGTCAGAGTTTGCCCTGGCAGGACAGCCCAGAAAACTGGCATTTTTAAACGGCGCAGCTTTTTTCCTGCTACGGCTGAAAACCGAAAAGCATGCGTTCAGCTTTTGGTCAACACTGTTTAAGTGTTTTGTGGCAGGACCTCTTAAAAGAGCTGCAAGCTTTGCAGCTAAAGCTGAGTCAGGAAGCCTCTCTTAGATGAGAGTGCTTGCTTGCCTTAGGCAAGCAGAGCAGACCCAAGAAATGGCAGCTACCAAGAAAACATGCCTTACTCTTTCCCAAGCTTTCTCAGGCTTTCAGTGGATTCAGTTACCCCATGTTGGGTGCCTTTCTGTAGTAATAGGGGAGGTGGGGCTGCATCCCCAGCACCCCGGCCACCTGGCTAGCTTATGCCCCGAAATAACAACACACAAAATGTATTCATTTAAACACTGCTTGGCCCATTTCTATCTAGCCTCTTCTAGGCTAACTCTTGCACCTGGACTAGCCCTTTTCTAATAATCTTTGTTGCACCCCACGAGGTGGCTTACCAGGGAGACAGCCTACATCCATCCTGGGTCAGAGCTTCATCGCATGTGTCCCAGAGAGCAGAGCTATCGCTCTGCCCGGGAGAGGAAAACATGGCGTCTCTGCTCCAGAGCAGAGCTGTCGAGTCTGAGCTCACTTCCTCTTCCTGTCAGCATTCTGTTCTGTTTACTCCACCCACCTATGTTTTAACCTATGAGGGCCAAGCAGTTTGTTTATTGCTTAACCAGTGAAATCAACAGATTGATATATGACACTCCCACATCAATTAATGAATAATGAAACTGCCATGGCTTGTTGATAGGGCAGAACTTAGGTCGGCAGGGATAACTGAACTGAATGCTGGGAGAAAGAAGGGCAGAGTAAGTGAAATGCCATGGAGATGCTGAAGACAGATGCTGGGAATATTACCCAGTAAGTCACAGCCACAAGACCATACACAGATTAATAAAAATGTGTTAAATTTATATGTAAACTTAGCCAATATGAAGCCAGAGCTAATGGGCCAAGCAGTTGTTTAATTTATACAGTGTTTCTGTGATCATTTCAGATCTAAGCTATCCAGGTGGCTGGGAAACAAACAAGCAACCTCCCTACAACACTGACTGTCAGAAGTCAGGCTATACCTACAGTTGTGAAGAGAAGGTGTCTTGTGATGTGGGATTCCCTTCTGTATGCTGTGAACATGATTTACTATCATTGGTAAATAAAAAGTTGCTTTGGCCTACAGCAGGGCAGAATATAGGTCAGGCTGGAAGAGAGAGAGAGAGAGAGAGAGAGAGAGAGAGAGAGAGAGAGAGAGAGAGAGAGAGAGAGAATAGGTGGAGTAAAACAGATGTAGTTGTTCAAGCAGAAAGATGCCAGAACAGAACATTACTGATAAGCTACAGCCTGTGGTGAGATTAATAGAAATGGGTTAATTTAAGATGTAAGAATTAGTCAATAAGAATCTTGAGCTAACAGACCAAACAGTGTTGTAACTAATATATTTTCTGTGTGACTATTTGGGTCTAGATGGCTCCAGAAACTTCCTGTACAGTCTCAAATTACAATCCTGGATATCTACAGCTGATATGAAAGCTACCTTGACTGTTATTAAGTCAGGCTATGCCTGAAACTGTGGAGAAAAGGTATTCTGAATAGTTATAGCTCTAAAGAGGAAGGTACCCTCACTGTCCTGTCAGGACATACCTACAGCTGTGAAGGGTAAGTATACTGGATACCTACAGCTATAAGGAGAAAGGAATCCTGACTGTTGAGAAGTCTGGCTATAACTGAAGCCGTGGAGGGAAGGTAGCCTGATACCTAGGGCTCTGAAGAAAATGGTAGCCTGATTGTTAGAAGTCAGGCCATACCTACAGTTGTGAAAAGAAAGTGTACTGGATACCTACACCTATGAGAAGAAAAGGTATCCTTGGAGAGGCCCCAAACCATGAGCCTATTTCCACCTTTTCTGAAGGTCAGAGTTTGAGGTGGCGAAGTTGTTAACAGGTGTGGCTCCACACCCTGACTATGGTATGGTTGTTTGTGTTTTGGACTTTAAGAGGGCCCAGGCAGGTAAATCCACCCCCCCTTGAGCAAAGGTGAGAGAATTCAAACATACTTCTGCTCCTTCTTTTGAATTAAGATGTTTGGCCTAGGGAATGATTGCCTTTAGGATCCTTGGTCGAGGGTCAGTTCACTGCCTGAATAACAGAATGTTTTTCTCAATAATTAAGGACTTGATGGATCAAAGTATTGAAGCAAGTAACTGTTCTACTTGTCCTTGGCACTGTGTTAAAGCAGCCTTTTGTCTTCTTCCCCCCATAGTATTGGGGTATAAACATAATGGGAAATTAAATGCAGGCAGATTTACAGGATTCACTGGAACTCCCTGCCAGTACTATCTTTTGCTTCTGTTTTATTTTTACTTGTGTCTTCATTCTCTTTACTTATTTTTCTAATCCCCATGCCGCTACCCTGGTAACTGGTATACTTGTCAAAGATGGTCCCTGACATATACTGGCTATTGTGTTCCAGTAGGAGATGTTCTCCATGCAGGATGTAGCAATATTGCTCCTCTCCAAAAGAGCCATCACAGCTGGGCCCTGCTTCATTCTGCTAAGAGAGCTTCAAAGCAGAGGTGTCCATGGCTGTTCTGTTCCACTTCCCTAGGGGAGTTTCCTAGCAGAGGTGCCCAATGCTTCTCTGTTCCACCCCACTAGGAGTTTCCTAACAGAGATGCCAATTTTTTTCTCAGCTTCAGCCCAAATTGTTACTTCTCTGCTTCACTGCAGTTAATGGGAAACTTGCAGAAATGTTGCAGTCTTTGGTGAAGAGTTGCTACTTCTGCCCTGCTCCTTTAAGGGAGTTTGCCAGCAGAGGTGACCAAAGCTTCTCTGTTCCAATCCACTACAAGGTTTCTTACCACTACAGTGAAGGTCTTCACCCAAAACTCATTCAAGAAATTTATTTGGAAGGGAAGAATCCAGGAGAGGGGCTGTCTCTGCGAGGGCAGAAGCCAACTGAACATATACAGAACTTATATAGGAATTCTTAGTCACAGAGTATTCCCAGGGAGACGATTCTCAGGGTGGGAATTGGTTAGATGTCAATCCCTGATCTTGAACAATGCAGAGATTGGCTGGATTTCATGCTCAGGGGTTGGTAGTTCTTGATCTTAGAGATTAGCTGGTTTTGTGCTCAGTTGGTTAAGGGTAGAGTGTGTTTCTTTGGCTTTTGTTTTAGGCTCAAAGTGTGTTCTGTCACTTGCCTTTTATAGTCTTTTAAGTCTGGTTTTAGGGTCAGCTGTTTATTTCATTGGCTCTGGATTCAGAAACAAAGTGTATTTCCTTGTCTTGGTTTTGGAGTCAGGATGTATTTCTTTGTCTCCAGTTTCAGAGTCAAAATTATATATTTCACTGGCTCTGATTTCAGAGTCAGGATGTGTTTCTTTGGCTGGCCCATTTACCCTACACATAGGACTTCAAAAATTCATTTTACCATGAGTTTGTAAGTACAAACAGTATAAAAATGACATTATAATGCTTGAAAAGATTGTTAACACTATAAAATTTATTTCTACAGAAGAAATAGCTCTGTGTTGTAGGCAGAAGTTCCTTCTTCACACCTGGCTGCCTAGACCCAAAATAATCACACAGAAACTATATTAATTAAAACACTGCTTGGCCTTTTAGCTTAGAATTCTTTTTTGTTGTTGTTGTTTTCTTTGTTTGTTTTTTGTTTTTGAGACAGGGTTTCTCTGTGGCTTTGGAGCCTGTCCTAGAACTAACTCTTGTAGACCAGGCTGACCTCGAACTCACAGAGATCCACCTGTCTCTGCCTCCCAAGTGCTGGGATTAAAGGTGTGCACCACCACCACCCAGCTAGTTTAGAATTCTTTTTTCTTTTTGTTTTTCGAGACAGGGTTTCTCTGTGGTTTTGGAGCCTGTCCTGGAACTAGCTCTTGTAGACCAGGATGGTCTCGAACTCACAGAGATCCGCCTGCCTCTGCCTCCTGAGTGCTGGGATTAAAGGCGTGCACCACCATGGCCCGGCTAGTTTAGAATTCTTATTAACTAACTCTGACATCTTAAATTAACCCATTTCTATTATTTTGTATTTTAACCCAAGACTTGTGATTTACCAGTAAGATTCCAGGGCATCTTCTTCAGCAGATACATGGAGTCTGACTCCACTTTCTTTTCTCCTCTATCTCTGCTTGGAATTCCTGCTTTGCTCTATTCTGCCATGCCATAGACCCAAAGCAGCTTTTTTTTTATTAAACAAAGGCAACAAAATATATTCACAGCATACAGAGGGGAATACCAAATCACTGTGTAGCTGATTATAAATGTTTTGGCTAAAGATCTGACCAAATACTGCATAATAAGAAGTCCTCTTTTTTGTTTCAGGTAGTCAATGTCTACTGTAATATGCAAAGATTTTAAAAGATTGCTGCACACAAAAATTTTACTCCTATATAAAGCACAAAATTTTACCACACTGAATACATTTGTAGGGTTTCTCTGCAGTATGATCTTTTCTCATGATTTAGATTATTCATACATGCAAATGCTTTATCACACTGATTACATTCATAGAGTTTATCCCCAGTGTGAGATATTTTATGCATTTGAAAAGTACTGTGACTTACAAAGGCTTTACCACACTCATTACATTCATAGGGTTTGTCTCCAGTATGGCTTATTTCATGATTTTGTAGATTACTGTGACATGCAAAGGCTTTACCACACTGGTTACATACATAGCATTTCTCTCCAGGATGGGTTCTTTTATGCTTTCTGAGGTAACTGTGACATGCAAAGACTTTACCACACTGATTACATTCATAGGGTTTCTCTCCAGTATGGGTTCTTTCATGCCTTTGGAGATTACTGTGACATGCAAAGGCTTTACCACACTGATTACATTCATAGGGCCTCTCTCCAGTATGACTTCTTTCATGACTTTGTAGATGACTGTGACGTGCAAAGGCTTTACCACACTGGTTACATTCATAGGGTTTCTCTCCAATATGGCTTCTTTCATGTGTTTGAAGAGTACTGTGATGTGCAAAGGTTTTAAAACATTGATTACATTCATAGGGTTTCTTTCCAGTATGGGTTCTTTCATGCCTTTGAAGATCACTGTGACATACATAGGCTTTAGAACACTGGTTACATTCATAGGGTTTCTCTCCAGTATGGGTTCTTTTGTGCTTTCTGAGGTAACTGTGACATGCAAAGGCTGTACCACACTGATTACATTCATAGGGTTTCTTTCCAGTGTATGTCTTTTTATGCATTTGAAGATGACTGTGATGTGAAAAGGCTTGACCACACTCATTTCCTTCATAGAGTTTTAATCTAGTATGTGTCTTTTCATGCATGTGAAGATGACTGTCACATGTAATGGCTTTAATACATTGAGTATATGCAGAAGTTTTCTCTCTAGTTTGACTTTTTTCATGCCTACAATGATAATGGTACATGTGAAAGCATTACTACATTTAATACATTGTTGAATTTTTTATCTGTATGAATTAATTTTACAATTTAGTCCTATTTTAAAGAGGAATTATGTGTTAATGTTTTATTACCATGTTTATAATTTTGTTTTTCCCCATTATTAAGGGTTGCTTTTCATCTTTGAAGATACATGATTCACATTTACAGAATCTTTTTTCTACATGAGAATTTTCATGTATTTGAAGAGAACTGAAAAAACTCAGAGCTTTACCACTCTTATTGCATTCATAATGTTTCCTCTACTGTGAGTGATACTACATTTGCTAAGTAAACTAGGACAAGCAGAAATATTTACACAGTCCTAGTACTCATGGCGCTTTTCTGAAATGTGAGATTGTTGATATATTAACAATGAGGCTATAAAACTAATTACTTGTATAATTTTACATCAAATTCAACAGGTATACTCAACATGGGGACTGCTACATATCTTCTGTTTGTTCTGAGAGAGAGATATGCTATACCTTTTCACATCCCTATGCTCATGTGGCTTATATCCAGAGTAACATATGATATACCTAGTAAAGGAAGAATAACAGATACAAGATTTCCACATTGAGTTCACACTTTATGTCCTCATAGACTTGTGGCATCTGGATTAAGGCCTCTTCACAACTGCTGTCCCTTGATTCATGACTCTAACTGCCCCCTCACTAAACTTAACACAATCACAAGTATATGGGTTAAACTACCTTTTCTATGGACTATTAGTGTAATAGAGAGTTTTAGAGAAATACTTATCATCTTTTCAACATGTATATCTTTTATAATATGAATAATTTGAAATAAACAGATAGACAATTTTATAGTATAGTTCTCATTGTATTATGATTCAAATGGTAATATAAGTTAAGACATTGTTTCCTTCACTTATTTCTTAAAAAAAATGACTTGCAAATGAAGTTCAACTATCTGAAATTAAGGTATATGATTTTGTGAGAATTTAATAATTATCAATGCATGTTATTATATACACTGCTGCTTTTGTTTAAAACATATAGGATACATTACAATTCTTCAGAGGTATATTTGTATATTTATAAATGAAAATTACCTTTCATGTCTTCTAGATCTTTGGCAATGTTCTTCAACATTATGATCTTCCCAACTGTATCCTAAAATATAGTGCTAGACATTATATATTAAAATTGTAAAAAAATATAACTACCATTTGTAGCAAACCTTACAACCATGCCTTATTTATTTACACCATTCTTATTTCTCAATCATATTACAAAAGAGCACCATAAACCAATGAACAGTTGTCCCCTTATTTGAAACATGAAAGATAATTCAGCCCTACCTATAGTAGTGAGGTTTCTGTAGGTCTCCACCATCACATCTTTGTAGAGATTCATCTGGGAAGGATCCAGCAAAGTCCATTCTTCCCAATTGAAGTCAACATGCACATCATCATACGTCACTGTATTCTAAAATATCCCATATATTTGTACAATCAAAAGCATGATTTTGACAACACTGTAAATGTATACTTCTTTGACATTATAGTCATATAATTCTGGTGCTCCACATCCTTATTCCATGACACAGACATCATAATTTAATCACCAAGTCACTTTAGAAGCAAAATGAATAGGAGGCTCACCTCTCTCATTTCTGAACTTTGAATGTGATATCACCTTACAAGAGAAATGCCTATTAACCAACAATGAAAGATATGTAAACAGATCAAGAGTACAGAGTACAGATAAGAGAAACTGTATGAAAGATTAATTCCTACCTATAAAAAGAAAAATAAGATGAAAAAGCCAGATGTATTGAATCATACCTCTAATCCTTGTACTCAGAAGGCAGAGGCATGTATATCTATCTTCCTTTGAGTTGAATACCAGCCTAGTCTATGCAATCACTTCTAGGACAGCAAGAAATACATATTAAATATCTGTTTCACATGAAAAAAATCAAACAAATATAAAAGAAATAACTCATAGGTTTTTGCTGAAGTTTCTAAAAAGAGCTGGGCATTCACTTAAACTCTTTATTCATCTACCAGAAACCTGAAGTGTCCCAATTTTAACTGCAATGTAAATAAGATTTTACTAAAAGCACTGTGTGTTTAAAGTTACAAATTGACAAATGAAAATAATAGCAATTAATATGCTGATTATAAATAATCAACACAGAGCAGGAAAGATAGATCAACAGTAAAGAGTCCTCCTGGTCTTGCATACAGGTGGGCTCAAGGACTTACATGGGGGATCATAACTATCCATTGTTCCCAACTTAGGGTTTCTAATACCATCTTTTGATCCATGCATACAGGTAAAATACTTAGAGGTAGGCAGAGTAGACAGAATTGAATTCTGGATGGAAGAAGGCAGAGTCATAGAGAACCACCATGGAGGTGCCAATATCAAACATGCTGCATCTTTCCCGGTAAGCCACAACCTCATGGTGATATCCAGATTGCTAGAAATGGGTTAAATCAATATGTGAGAGTTAGTCAATAAGAGCCTATAGATAATGAACCAGGTAGTGTTTATATTAATACAACTTCTGTATGATTATTTTGGGTGTAAGCTAGCCAGGACGACAAGCAATCCCATCTTCGTCGCCAAGAAGGGAACAAAGGGCCACTCTCCTCCTACTACAAAAATATTCTTTTTAAAATAAAAATTCAAAACAAACAAAACAGGCAGGAAGAAGCTTATGCACCTGCAATCCAATGACTCAGAAGGCACAGGCAGTATTAATGTCATGAATACATGCCATTCTGGGAAACATAATGAAACCCTCTGACAAATTTTAAAATTCAAGATATGGGTGAAGCTCAGTATAATATCATATGCTTGATAGGAACAAAACCATCATACAACAATATTAAAACAAAATCCAGGAATGCTGGCCCACTATTAATTTCAGCACTTGGGAGTCAGAGTCAAAAGATCTCTGAGTTTGAAGCCAGCCTGGTATATAGAGCTAGTTTCAGGACAGCTAGGGCTACAAAGACAAACCTTGTCTCCAAAAATAAACAAACAAAAATAAAAATAGTGGGCTATTAAATCACCTAGGCACCAAATAGCAGCTAATTCTACTGAATTTTGTGTGATTTAGTGTTAGAATTTATGATGGTGGGGAAGTTATGACAGCAAAAGAAGAAAGCTGACTGATTAGTTTCAACCACAACATGGTAGGCACAAAGAACAGGAAATGGGTTGAGGCTACAGAAACTCATATTGTGGGATTGCCTTCTGTATGCTGTGATTATCATTGGTTAATACAGGAACTGCTTTGTGCTTAAGCAGAGCTATGGGAAAGAACTTAGGTAGGTGGGGAAAACTAAACTGAATGCTGAGAGAAAGAAGGCGGAGTCATAGAGAAGTCATGGAGCCCAGCCAGAGACAGACGCTGAGAACTTTACGTAAGCCACAGCCCCATAGCAATACACAGATTAATAGAAATTGGTTAAATTAATATGTAACTGTTAGCCAGTAAGAAGCTAGAGCTAATGGGCAAAGCAGTGATTTATTAATACAGTTTCTGTGTTATTATTTCAAGGCTGAGCAGCTGGGAACTACCAAGTGGCTTCCCACAACAAACTGGTGCTTGTGTGGCCAACTAAAATCCACTTAAAATCTTAGAGAGCTTGGAAAAGAATTCTAGACACTAAAAAAATAAAGTTTAGCCACATTTATTTCCCCAAATGGGGTTTGCTTACTGGTGACATGCTGCGGCTCCTTTAAGAGAGTTTTTCTGATTTAGAGATAGAAGGAAAAAAGCTGCACCATTTTGAAATGCCGGCTTTCTGGGCCATGCTGCCACTGTGAACTCTGACTTTCTGGAGGACTGGCTATGGGATCTGTGAGCAGATTGCTACTGGCAACTTAGATCACCTGTATGCCTGCAAATGGGGAAATGTACATGGCTCTCAGAGGCAGCAAGTATGCCTCTGCCATGGTAGACTGGGTGGAGCAAGCAGATAGGCAGTATTTGCTCTACCAATGGCACAGCTTAAGTTCCAAAGTGCTTAGCATTTTAAGAAGTGCTCCTAAACAGTAAAGAATTACAGACACACAATAGGACAGATTCATACATAAAAGACCTCAAAATAAGACATGGTATGTTTAAAATATGTACATAGGCTTGGGAGAGAGAAGAAAAATATAGAAAGTTATAAAAAGAAGTAAATGGTTTATAAAAATGAAACAAAGTCTTTAAAGAGACAGAGTATAGACAATCATAAATTAAAGGAGTAAAGATAATAAAATAAATATTAAAAAGTAATAGAATAAAAAATAAGCCACATAAACATGGACTATATACAGAGTCTCTGGATTATGTATATTATTGTGTTTCCTTTAATTTTTTTGGCTGTAAAGGAGCTAAGTAACCAACATATATATATTTTAAAGGTATCATGTCTTCAAGATTTGGGTCTAAGGATTTGTTGCTTTGCAAAAGAGGTTCTCCTTTTTTTTCCACAGAGGATGAGAACCTGCAGAATCCCTCCAGACTAATGTGGTTTGATGAATCAAGACTGCCCAAAAGGTCACTATGAACACACCCAAAAAATTACTTCACCAAATAAAGAGCAGGAAGCAGTTTGGAGGGAACTATGCCCATATTCCCAAATACTGTTCATAAATGTTTGTTTACATTTAAAAGGGAATATGCTATAGAGATTTGCATTGGTATGGATCCTGGTTTATTGATACTAATTTAAGGTCAATTTTATTATATGTATATCTAATCTTGATTAAGGCATTGTATTTGTCTAGCTCATTAAAAATGTAATGTATAATTAAAATATAGGTAAATAGAGAGTCATCTATAATAGTAATAGTCAAGTTAGTAGCATGTTAGAGTTTTCTAGATGTACAGAAATGTATTTCAGATAGATAGGGATTCTTCAAATCTTTCAGAGACTTTCAGAATATGAGCTTTAAAATGTTTTAAGAGCTTAAGACTTTTCATGACAATGAGACACATCTGCTCCTGGCAGCACCAATCTACTTCAAGAGGATAATCAGCATCGAAGAGGCTCCTTATGGAGTTTGTTAGCCATTTGGGCAAGAAACTGCTCTAGGCAGGATGGCTTGATGAAACTAGACATGCAGGACTCACAGGTTCCTGATTCATGAAAGAGTCTGCCAGACATTCTGCAGGACACAGGAGAAAGCAACTGATGGACTTTTCCACTGCAAGGCAGGTCTTCAAATTTCCTACTTTATGAAAAAGTCTGCTTGATAGTATGGACCTGTGGTCTGATGATTGAATGCCCCCAACAACACAGATGAACTTTGGGTGACTGTCCAGGCAACAAGATGTCTTTGTCATTTCTAGAGTTTTGGAAGTTGCTTACAATATACTTCCTGTTTACCTAGGTAATATTATATCCTTCTGGAGCCTCTGATGGAGTTGAAGAATTGGGAGGTGATATGGAATTCCTCTCTCTATGCTGTGATTATCATTGTTTAATAAGGGAACTGTTTTGTGCCTATAGCAGAGCTATAGGGCAGAACTTAGGTGGGGGGGTAACTAAACTGAATGCTGGGAGGAAGAATGTGGAGTCAGAAAGAAGTTATGTAGCCTTGCCAGAGACAGATGCTGGGAACTTTAGCTGGTAAGCCACAGCCACATAGTGATATACAGATTAATAGAAATGGGTTAAATTAAAATGTAAGAGTTAGCCTTTAAAAAGAAGCTAAAGCTAAAAGGCCAAGAAGTGATTTAATTAATACAGTTTCTGTGTGATTATTTCAGGGCTGAGCAGCTGGGAACAAACAAGTAGACCTCTTTACTACATCATATCACAGCCCCAATGAGAGATTTCATCCAGAGAGGCTCCTCCTACTAATAATTTCACAAGCAATCAAATGAAAGTTACCAAGAAGAGGCACATGTTAAAATACATCTTCTTATCTGGGAGATTTTCATTCAGTCAATTAAATTCTGACCTGCGTCACTAGAGGCTTATGGTCATCCAAGAAGAAAATTAATTTAGTCATTTCAATGATACTCATAGTCTGCAATAGCCTCTAAACTTTTCAAATGTTAAAAGTCTCTTCTGATGCTCAAAATAATCACTTGACAGTCACTTGTGGACAGAGGTTTCTGTCCTACATGATTTCAGTCATTCAATCTCAAAGAAACACACAGAGGTCTACATTAATTATAAACTGGTTGGCCTATTAGCTCAGGCTTTTTATTAACTAATTCTCACATCTTACATTAGTACATTATTTTTGTCTATGTTAGCCACATGGTTTGGTACGTTTTATCAGTGAGGCATTCTCATCTTTTTTCCTCTATGTCTGGGTGATGACTGTAGACTTAGCCTTTTCTCTTCCCAGCATTCTCCTGTTCTGGTCACCCCACATATCCTTCCTGCCTGGTTACTGTTCAATGAGCATTTTATTAAACTAATACAAGTGACAAATCTTTGCAAGGTACAAGACCAGTGTCCCACAGCAAATAAAATCTTGTAAAAATCAGAAAACAAGTTACATCTTTCCAACATACAATGGTATAGAATACCATTTACACTCCAAAATTGAGAAATGGAGACATAGTGAGAGAAGATTGAACCAAGGCAAGATTGAAGCATAGCAGGATAAATATCAAATCCTGTAGCTCTGTCTCAGATACACAAGGCTTCAGTTTCAAAGGGCTTAGATGGCCCTATCCCTGCATCTATTTTTCTTTTTTTTTGAGACAGGGTTTTCCTGTAACTTTAGAGCCTGTCCTGGAACTAGCTCTTGTAGACCAGGCTGCCCTTGAACTCATAGAGATCTACCTGCTCTGCCTCCCAAGTGCTGGAACTAAAGGCATGCACCACTACCACCCACCCCTGCATATTTTCATATATCTCTGTGGTTAATTTCATTCCCTATATTCAGCTAGTTCTCTTCTCCACAGAAGATGTTTTATAGTTTAGGCATTTCAATATCTTGTAGTACCAAAATGCAACCTAGGCTGTATCAAAATACAACCCTGGCTGTTGTGGAATATTATTGTAAGATGTGTTATATTTGTTTATGTTGTGAAACAATTGTTTCAATGATACAAATATGTGTTGCATTCTTTTATGTTACATGTGTATAATTCTGTGAAGCTATGATACTGGGCTGGTCTAAAATACCTATTTGGCCTAATGAACAGTCAGTAGCTTGGTAGGAAAGTATAAGAAGGTCTGGCAGGAGGAAAGAATAAACAGGAGGAGAAATCATGGAGGAAAAAAAGGAAGGATGACCAAGAAAAGGAGAGAAAAACATGGGCCAGCGACTCAGCTACACAGCAAGCCACAGAGTAAGAAGTAAATCAAACTTTATACAGAATAGAGAAAGATAAAAGCCTAGAGGCAAAAGGTAGATGGGACAATTAGTTTAGAAATGCTGGCTAGAAACAAGACAACCTAAGACCAGAAATTTATAATAAAAATAATAATAAGCCTCAGTGTATGTCACTTTTTGAGAGCTGGGTGGCAGACCTCCAAAAGAATAAAAACAACAACAACAACAGGCTTTATCCTCATAGCTTCATGGTATGAACTCTCACAATCTCATCACTGGGTTTCTGTCTCTGCCAAACATGGATGCCAGTAACAATGCTGAATTGTAACCACAAACTAAAAACCCAGTACCTTAAATTTGATTCTTTCTTGTTTCCAGGACCAGCACATGATAAGTGTTTCTGAAAAGCTTAACTTCTTAATTGACAGACACTAACACACCTGGACCACATGAATAGCAGGTTTTCTATGAAATTGCTTCCTAGGATTAGGAATCACTTTGCTTACTCCTTACATAAATTGAAAGTTTATGTGGATGGAGTCTTACTCCTGGAGCACATTGCTAGACTTCCATTCCATGGCAAGGGCCTATCTATAATAGTAATAAACTCCTTGAAAATCCCTGCTTCTTTCAGTAATTGGTTGCCACCTGAAACTACCTTTTCATTTCCATTTATTTCAGCCCTACTTGTTTTCTTTTTACTGTAGACCTGAATGAATCATCAGTAAAAACCATCCAACAGATCCAATATTTCATTTAAGGAATCAGCCCATTTTTTAATTGTGCCTTACTAAATTTCCAGGTAATAGACAGAAAGATTTTGGAGCCAAAATATCACACAAATAACCTCTAACTTAATCTGTTATGGAGTCTATCATTTCCAACTGAAATCATATGATCTCAGTCTCTACTTTCTGGCATTCTTCTTAACATTTCTGTCTTCCTGGTGCTATAAGAACAGCCAATTTAGTTCTGTGTACTACTTTCTATATTTTTTTCACCACCTAAAGTCTAGATATCTTCTACACTCTTTCAAGAGGCATCATTTCCAGGTTCTGCCTAGCAAAAATATTACATTTGGTTTTCCATTTCTTTGTCCTAACTTGCATTTATGTTGCTCCGATTAAATCCTCTAACCAAAACCAGCTCAGACGATGAGTGGGGTAATCTGACTTCATCATTTTTAGAACTTAGGATAGAAAATCAAGTTAATAGTTGAATGCAAAAATCCAAGGACAAAGATTTTTTTCCTGACTTTCTCTCTTGCCTAGTCACTCTTTCATTCATGCTAAGATAGCTCCCTTTTGTAGTCCAAGACCACTTTCTTAGGGATATTGCCACCCTCATTGGAGGAGCCATCCCACATCAATCATCAACACAGTCTCTCCCAGATACAGCAGTCTATGTCTTTTATGAACCACACCACTCTGAACACAGTTGAGCAAATGTCCTTGTGGTAAGATCTTTAGGATATATGTCCAAGAGTGGTATAGGGGGGTCTTGAGGTGAATTGGCTCACAACTTCCTGAGGACTGCATGTTGATTTCCACAATGAATTCCCTTGCTACATGTCCTGGCCAGCATTAGCTGTCCCTTGATTTATGGAGCTTAACAAATCTAACAGTTGTAAGATAAAATCTCAAAGTAGTTTTGATATTCATTTTCCTGATGGCTAAAGATGTTGAACATGTCACTTTAGATTCTTTTACTGAGAATTCTGTTTAGAGGTGATTCCCATTATAGTTGGATTATTTGCTTTGTTGTTGTCTAGTTTCTTGAATTCTTTAATATCCTAGGTGAGGAAACCCAGAATCACATGGAAAAATATGATATTTACTCACTTATAGGTGGATATTAGCAGTTAAGTAAAGTATAATCACAGTAATCACAGTTAACCACAGTACAACCCATAGACCCAGACAGGCTAAGTAACAACAGCTCTAGGGGAGATGCATGGATCTCCCTGGTAGGCAGAAATAGAATAGATCTTGTAGGTATACTGGGGGCAGGGGGATGGGAAGAGGAAGGATCAGGTGAGCAAAGAAGGGACAGATGGGGAGAAGACAGGGAAAGATGATGGTTATAGAGGAGCTTTTAACAGGGGATGTGGAAACTGTAGTGAAAACATTCTGGAAACTATAAAGGTGACCCTAGTGACTGTTCCTAGTAGTCAAGAATCTGGAGGTTGAACTAGCCATATTCTGTAACCACATAAAGCTCCCAGTGGGACTGGGACACCAAGCCGGCCACAAAATATTAAACCCACTTGAACTACCTGCAAGATATGCTGGGGCACTGGTGACTCTGAGATTTCCTAATGGCCAATAAATGACTGGTCTAACTTGAAGATCATACTGTGAGAGGAAACCCATAACTGACACTGCCAAGATGGCCAGGAACCAGAACGTGAATGGCTCAGAGAACAGGGGTAGAACCAAATAACAGCTGACCAAGAAAAGATATCAATAAAAAGATTCTTAACTATTTCTTGCTATAATCATAGGTTGACACCTGGCCTACTTGTTATTAAAGAGGCTTCTTCCAGGGGCTGATGGAAGCCCATCAGAGATCCTTACCCAAACATAAGCTTGAGCTGTAGGGATCTTGTAGAAGGAGGGTGTGAGGATTGTAGCATTCAATGGTTGAGGAAATCAGGAGAACATGGCCCACACAATCAACTAAGTAGGGCATATAGGGGCTCAAAGAAAACTGATGCAGCAATCACAGAGTCTTTGTGGCTCTGTGCCAGGTCCTCTGCGTACATGCAATGGTTGTTTAGCTTGGGTGTTTGTGAAACTCCTAACTGTAGGAATCATGGCATCTCTGACTCTTTTGTCTGTTCTTAGGACCCTTTTCCTTCTATTGCATTGGCCTTGTCTAGCCTTTAAATAGGAGTCTGTGCCTAGTCTTATTGCACCTTGGTATGATTTATTTGGTTGATTTCCCTGGGAGGTCTGCTCTTTTTTTTTTGAAGGGAAAAGGAAGCAGTGGAGCTGGGACAATGGGATTTGGTGGGGGAGGAACTGGAATGAGTAGAGAAGGGTGAGAATTGAAGCGGGATATATAGAATGAGAGAAGAAAAAATACAAATAAAAATAAAATGCATTTAGTGTAAGTTCATTGATCCTTATCATCTGTAGCAGCCCAAACATCACAAATGTCCAAAGTCTCTTCTGACATTTTAGACAAGCTCTTGGCTGTCACATGTTGTAAAATAAAAAAATAAAGATTTACAACATATAATGGCACAGGGCATATTCCCATTCATAAAAACAGGAATATGACTGTGTTACAGCTCCCATCTTAGGCAGACTCATGTGTATGTCACACCAGTGAGAACAGATAGGCAGACCACAAACCCATGAAATTTCCATGCTCCCTACATTGCCACAGACATGATCTTTCAGGAACCCTACAGCTGCTACCCCCAAAACCATGTACCCACCCCTATATCAGATGCATAGCCTCTGCTCAAGTGCAGGCCACATCAGCCAAAAAAAAACCAGCTAGGAAAACAGAGGTAAAGACTCTCTGTTGGACCAGAACCTATGGAAGTCACCAGAAATTCACATGGGTTTCTTGTCTGTGCACCTCCTCCATTCTTTTAAAAATCCCACAACACTATCCCCAGTCCCACTTCCCTCCTCTTCTTTGTGTTGTAGCCTTGAACTTCAACTATCTGCAAGAAGTCTATGTAGGCCACCTTCCAACTGACCTTCCTCATTCTCTCAGTCCCCATCAACACTATCTCCAAATTCCCTATGGTCTCCTCTCCTTTCATGCCCAAACACGGGTGGACAAGATTTCCAGCTCTAACTTGGGATGAGAGCACCTGTTCAAACATAGGCCACATAAAGCAGAAAATTAGAAAGCAAATAGCAACCAAGCAAAAAAAAAACACCCATGCAACAAAGACAAACTGAGAGATGAGTACCTAGATCCACAAATTCCTCAAACCCAGATAGTTGGACACCAACATAAAAGCACAATCAACAATAGCCAGATCAATAAGTCACTACCAGATTCCAGGTATCCTACTCCTGCAAGCTCTGAATATTCCAATAGAGTTGAAGCACAATTGAGTTAAAACCAACTTTATGAAGATGACAGAAGTCCTTAAAGAAGTAAATGAATCCCTTTTTTAAAAAAGTAGAGAAAGGATAAATGAAGTATTGGAGAAAATTAATATATCCCTTAAAGAAAACCAAAAAGCAAACAAAGAAACAGTTGACAGAAATGAAGCTGGTCAAGACCTTAAAATAGAAATAGGAGCAATTAAAAAATATGAACTGAAATAATTACAAAAATGAAAATCTAAGTACAGAGGCATGCTTCACTAAAAGAATACAAGACATTGAACAGAGAATTTCAGACTTTAAAGACATGATCAAAGAAATGGACATATTGATCAAAGAAAATGTTAAACCAAAAATTTCCTGAAACATAACATCCAGAAAATCTGAAACACTAGAAAAATACCAACCCCAATAATAACAGGAAATGGAGAAGTATCTCACCCCAAAAACACAGAAAAAAATTTCAAAAAAATTCATAGTCAAAATTTTTTCTAACTAAAATGACACAGGAGAACGTAGGCCACAGAATCAACTAAGTAGAGCTCTTGGGAGCTCACCGAGGCTGAAATAGCAATCATGGAGCCTGTAGGAGTTTTCCCCAATCCCTCTATATATATGTTATCATTTGTAGCTTGCTATTTTTGTGCAACTCCTAACAGTGGGAGTGGGGATTGTCTCTGACTCTTTTGCCTGCTCTTGGAACCCTTTTTCCCCTACTAGATTGACTCATGCAGTCTTTGATATGTGCCTAGTCTTATTTCAATTTGCTATGTATGGCTTTATTGATATCTCTTGTGTGTCTGCTCTATTCTGAAGGGAAATGAAGATTGAGTGGATCTGGTGGAGAAGGGAGTAGTGGAGAGGACTGAAAGAAATGGAGAACAGAAAAACTGCAGTTGGGATATATTATAAGAAAAGTGATGTGTGATGTCCTTCTGTATAAGTGTTGCTTTTATTGGTTAATGAATAAAGCTGCTTTGGCAAGGAAGAATATAGCCAGGTTGGAAGAGATATATATAGAGAGTAGGCAGAATGTAAGAGAGGCCATGTAGCTGCCAAAGCAGAAAGACACCCCAGAACCTTATCAGTAGGCCACAGCCTCGTGGTGACACAGAGATTAATAGACATAGGTTAAGATGAAAGAGTGAGTTAATAAGAAGCCTGAGCTAGTAGGCCAAACAGTGCTGTAATTAATATACTTTCTGTGTGATTATTCTGGTCTGGGTGGCTGGGAAATGAATAAGCAGCCTGTGTTTACAAGAAGAATAAATTTTGAAAAGAAAGAGAGAGAAATGTGGACTCACTGAGGGAAGATTGGTTCATGGTAACACTAAAACTCAGTAGGGCAAATAACAAATCCTCAGACAGGTAGGGATTCATTTTCAAAGAGCTTAGATAGCACTATTCATGAAAAATTATATATATATCCTTATATATTTATTATATATTTGTATATATCTACCTCCTATATGTAGTTCTCCATGGCAGATATCTCATAGCTTGGGTATCACAACATCCTATCATCTAAAAATACAACTCTGTCTTAATCTTCACAACTTCATGCGATAAAGTTTCACAGTCTCCTCAGTGGGTTTCTGACTCTGCCAAACACAGATGGAGAAAACCATGTTCAACTGAAACTAAAGAGGAAGAATTTATGACCTATAAATTTTGCTTCTTTCTTTTTTCCAGAAACAATACAACATGGGTCCCTCCACAACACACACAATTTGGCTTCTAAGTTGTTATGGATGCTACTATGCTTGGTTCAGAGTTCCAGCAGCTTCTGCATGAAGTTGCTTTCTCAGATTAGGAATCAGGTTGCCTATTCCTTTGAGAAATTAAAGACTTAGACAGATAAAATCTTTCTTTAAATTAACTTCCTAGGCTTCAAATAATAAGAAGGGCCTTCTCTTTAATGGTTCTAAACTTCTTGAAATTTTGTTCTCTTTTTCATGACAGGACTGCCATTTGAATCTTCCTAGTGTTGTTTTTCTCCACAAAACTGACTTTTTGTTTTTATCCACATCACTCATTTTTTTCCACTGTAGACCTAAATAAATTATTAGTAATAAATACCCAACAGAACCAATGCTTTGTCTAAAAAATCACCAATTACTTTTTAAGTTTGCCTTACTCAACTTCTCAGGGAATGGAGAAAATTGGAATGATTTGGGAAGAAAATATTATACAAATGACCCATAGGTAAATTTTTCATGGAGTCTATTTCTCTCTGAAATCCTATAAACTCAAGCTCCAGTGTGCATTTCTTTCAACACCCCAATACTCCTAGTCCTACAGGAATAGTTAATTAAGCTCTGTACAGTTTTCTATGCCTTTTGCCATCTAAAGTCCTAATATCCTCCACATTCCTCCAAAAGACAATGTTCCCACATTCTACCAAGTGACAAAATCACTTTTGGTGTACCACATTTTGACCTAATTTATTCATTTCTTGCTGTGGTTAAATTCTATAGATAAAAGCATGTGAGGTAATAAACAGGTTTCTTTGACTGATATTTCCAGATGACAACCCACAACTGTGGAAGCTTAGGAAAGAAATTCAAGTTACAAAATGAAGGCAAGAGATACTAAGGAAAAATGTTTACTGGTTTCGCTCTTGCTTAGTCACTCTAAGCTAGCCTTCTTATCCCTCTCAGTCCTACTTTCTTAGGGTATTGAAACCATGAGTGGAAGAGAAGAGCCTTTCCACATGAATCATCAATCAACACAATTTTCCTATAGTAAGTAGCAATTTTGATCTGGGCAAAGCCTCAATTGATGTTCTCTCAGATGACTCTAATCTATATCATGTTGACAGCTGAAGCTAATTAAGGTAGAGATGATAATATATGAGAAGATTTTTTTAAGCACAAAATCAATATATTAACCATATCAAACATGAAGAACTGAAAAACACAGATAGGTCAGGAAATGAGAAAAAGTAAGCCTCCAAGATCAAGAAGAGAAAACTAAAAGTGTTTCTCCACAGAAACTTACTAAACCAAGAAATGCTTAGGGACCTATGAACACCTGATTTTCAATAAAGGAGCTAAATGTATACAATGGAAGAAAAAAGCATCTTCAGCAAATGGTGCTGGCATAACTGGATGTCAACCTGTAGAAGAATGAAAATAGACCCATATCTATCGCCATGAACAAAACTCAAGTCCAAATGGATCAAAGACCTCAATATCAGTCTGAACACACTGAACCTGATAGAAGAGAAAGTGGGAAGTACCCTACAACAGATGGGCAAAGGAGACCACTTCCTACATACAACCCCAGCAGCACAGACATAAAAGGCAACATTGAATAAATGCGATCTCCCGAAACTGAGAAGCTTCTGTAAAGCAAAGGACACTGTCACTAAGACAAAAAGGCAACCACTGACTGGGAGAAGATCTTCACCCACCCCGCAACAGACAAAGGTCTGATCTCCAAAATATATAAAGAACTCAAGAAACTAGATGTTAAAATGCTAATTAACCCAATTAAAAAATGGGGCACTGAACTGAACAGAGAATTCTCAACAGAAGAAGTTCAAATGGCCAAAAGACATTTAAGGTCATGCTCAACCTCCTTAGTGATCAGGAAACTGCAAATCAAAACAATTTTGAGATACCATCTTACACCTGTCAGAATGGCTAAAGTCAAAAACACCGATAGCCTTTGCTGGAGAGCATGTGGAATAAAGGGTACACTCATCCATTGCAGGTGGGAATGCAAACTTGTACAACCACTATGGAAAGCAGTGTGGTGGTTTCTCAGGAAATTTGGGATCAACCTACCCCAGGACCCAGCAATACCACTCTTGGGAATATACCCAAGAGATGCCCTATGATACTACAAAAGTATTTGTTCAACTATGCTCATAGCAGCATTATTTGTAATAGCCAGAACCTGGAAACAACCTAGATGCCCTTGCATGGAAGAATGGATGAAGAAAGTGTGGAATATATACATATTAGAGTACTACTCGGCAGTAAAAAATAATGACTTCTTTTTTTTTTTTTTTTGTTTTTAAGAGACAGGATTTCTCTGTGGTTTTGGAGCCTGTCCTGGAACTAGCTCTTGTAGACCAGGCTGGTCTCCAATTCACAGAGATCTGCATGCCTCTGCCTCTGAGTCCTGGGATTAAAGGCGTGAGCCACCACCACCCGGCAACAATGACTTCTTGAATTTTGCATGCAAATGGATGGAAATCGAAAACATTATCCTGAGTGAGGTAACCCAGACCCAAAAAGATGAACATGGGATGTACTCACTCATAATTGCTTTTTAGCCATAAATAAAGGACATTGAGCCTATAATTCGCAATCCTAGAGAAGCTAAATAAGAAGGTGAACCCAAAGAAAAACATAGAGTTATCTTCCTGGATATTGGAAGTAGTCAAGATTGCTGGGCAAAAATTTGGGAAGTGGGGGGTGGGGTGGGGTGGGGTGGGCTGGGGGAAAGGGGAGATTGGAAAAGAAAAGTGAGAAGGGGAGGATAGGGAGAACTTGGGGGAATGGGATGGTTGGGATAATGGAAGGATGGATATGGGAGCAGGGAAGTATATATCTTAATTAAGGGAGCCATTTTAGGGTTGGCAAGAGCCTTGGCTCTAGAGGGGTGCCCAAGGGTTCAGAGAAATGTACCCAACTAGGTCCTTGGGCAGCTGAGGAGAGGGAACCTGAAATGGCCCTATCCTATAGCCATACTAACAAATATCTTGCATATCACCATAGAACCTTCATCTGGAGATGGATGGAGATAGAGGCAGAGACCCACATTGGAGCAATGGACTGAGCTCCCAAGGACCAAATGAGGAGCAGAAGGGGGGAGAACATGAGCATGGAAGTCAAGACCTCGAGGTGGGCACCCACCCACTGAGATGGTGGGGTTGATCTATTGGGAGATCACCAAGGCCAGCTGGACTGGGACTGAAAATGCATGGGATAAAAACAGACTTCCTGAATATGGTGGACAATGAGGACTGCTGAGAAGCCAAGGACAATGGCACTGAGTTTTGACCCTACTGCATATATTGGCTTTGTAGGAGCCTAGCCGGTTTGGATGCTCGCCTTCCTAGACCTGGATGGAGGAAGGAGGACCTTGGACTACCCACAGTGCAGGGAAACCTGACTGCTCTTTGGACAGGAGAAGGAGGGGGAGGAGAGTGGGGCATGGGGAGTGGGGCAAGGGGGAGGGAAAAGGGAGGCAGGGAGTAGGCGGAAATTTTTAATTAAAAAAATTTATAAAAAAATTAAAAAAATAAAGATAAAAAATAAATAGTTGTTATATCAAAAGAAAAATATACTTCTGTAAAAAAACAGCAAATACAACAATTAAAAATTTATGAAATTCAAATAATAATATTATTGATGAACACATTTTCATTTTCAAGTATTTTACCTATCGTTTGAGCATATTGTTTGGTTTTGCTTTTATTTAGATTTTGCTTTGCTTTTAATAATTTCTTATGAAACTTTAGATTTATTCCCTTGTTAGATAAGGTGTTTGGTGATATAGTCTGCTATTCTCTCAGTTTTCTTTTCATGGTTAACAAGTTACTTTGTTATGCGGAGTGCTTTTAATTATATGTGGTCTTATTTGTCTATTTTTTCATTCTATTCATTCTACTTCTGAGATTGTAGCTATCAACAATAAAAAGGACATATTCTCAAACCAAAATCATTTGAGATTTGCCCTACATTTTCTTCTAAAAATATAGTTTTGTAATTTCAGGTTTTACATTAAAGTTTTTCATCCATTTTGACCCAACTTTTATGCATACTTTAAAGGAACAGCCCCAATTCATTATTTACAAATGGATAACCTATTTCACAATAGTATTTATGGAAGAGACCATATTTTCCCTATGAACTTTTGATAGAATGATAAATTACACCTGGCTGTAAGTGTTTGGATATAGTTTGGGAGATTTCTCCATTATTCTACTAACCTTTGAGTCTATTTTTATGCCAGGATTATAATTTTTTATTATAATGAGTTTGTAATAATAGTTTGAAATGAAATACTTTAAGGTCTTCAGCTTTGGTCTTAAGTTTTCTCTGGTTCTTTGGAATCTTATGGTTGGTCTCCTTTTATCTCTTCTTAATGATGCACGACATTTTTACTTCATAATTATAATCTTCTTAAAAGATTGCAAAATATAGATAAACCACAATAAATGTCAAATAATTAACAAAATATGTATTACTCTATTTTCTACTTCTGTAAATAATTGAAAGTTATTAAACACTTTTCATCATAAATCTTTCAAAATTATTATTAAATACCAAAATATTTTATTCTTATGATGTAAATAAAATTTCAAAATTCTACTTTCTTACATATAATCATATATATTATTAATTAATCAACATTAAGATAAGTGAATATTTAAAACAGACTTTCAGGTCTACAAACTTCAATGATTGAGCTAAAAAACAAAAGGTAAGTTTAAGCCAAAATTCAGAATATCTCCAGTGGACTCAGATGATAGAATCATAAATATATTGCAAATTTGTTCAAATCAAAATGACTCAAGTACCTGCATTTGTTTATATGTTACTAGAGCCCACGGATGTGAATCCCTTTCACATTGACCAAAGGTTCTGAATTCACACCTAATCTTGCTCCTTCAAGGTTATGATAGGGATTTTGACCCAAGGTGTATCTACCTACAGGATGTTTGATCTAAGGTGTGGTTGCTGTGTGTCCTGCCTAACCAACTTAACTTAGGGTAGAGTGACTTGATGGTACAGGTATTGTAGAGGTAATTAGTTTGTTTCTTGTTTGTATTATGGTAAAGAAGTCTTGTCTTCTTCCCCTGTTTTTGGATTGGGGTATGTAAAGCATATGGAACATAAATGAGAATTCAATATTCACTGAGTTACCTTCCCAACTCTATTCTGTGTCTTTGTGTTTTTCTTTCATTTTTGTTTTTGTCTAACATTTCTAATCCACATGCTCCTACCCTGGTGGAACATATAAACCTGTCAAGACTTGACTCCAACAAATGTCACCCTAACATGGGATCCCAACAACCTGTGTGATTGCATGGACAATGATAATGTTCTATACTTTCTATGTGTTATTAAATTTGTGCACAGAGGCATATATGCTATGTTTGATCTCTAATAAAAATATGACACATTTTCAAAAAAAACAAATGAGAAAAAGTAAGCCTCTAAGATCAAGAAGAGAAAACTAAAACTGTTTCTCCACAGAAACTTACTAAACTGAGAAATGCTCAGGGACCTCATAATATAGTAAATTTTCTGAAAAAGAATAATGAAAATCTGTCATTTTATAGAGAAACAACAATAAATTTAGATGATAATTAATAAAATCAATAAAATAGATGGTATCATAGGCAAAACAAGACACAAAGACAGGCCTACAAATACATATCATAGTTACTTAAATAAGAATGATAAGATAATAACCAATATTAAATAACAAGAAATCACTGGCCAGCAGTCATCCTGTGTATGACTTCTCTCCTTTGCTGATAATAGACAATGGATTGGGTGAGGAGAGCTGATCCACCATAATTGGAGAAATTTGCATAAAACTTTCTGATGTTTTAAATTTATAAAGAGTTTTGATTACTAAAAGGATCACATTCTCTTATAAAAAGAAAATTATATTGATTAACATCACTTAGGCACCATTTTGTTTCCTATGACTGAAGATTGCCTGTAAGTCTGCATCATAGTGGGGAAATAAAAACTTTTTCAAACCAAATGCAAGATAACAAATTTTTAAAGAAACAGTGTATGGTTTGTATTATAAACCTAAAGCAACTTGTTTTCCTCTAATTGTTTTATGAGTCACAAAGATTTTTGAAAAGAAGCTTATCCCCACATTTTATATATCTTTATTTGTGAGAAAGAATGTCTTCCATGTATATACAGGTGACATATAAGAAAAGAGGGTGTCAGATCCCCTGAATCTAGAGTAGCAGGTGGTTCTGGGACTCCCAACTCAGATATTGGGATATGAACAGGCCTAATAATTTCAAGTCACCAAAAACTCTTAAAATATAAACTGGTATGAGCTGAGAAGCACTTTAGCTATAACACTCTGGTTATCTATGGGGAAAAAACCTTTATAAACTTATATAGCTACTATGGAAATCACAATGGCAGTTCCTAAGAAAATTGGGAATAGATCTCCCTCAGGATTCTGTTGTACCAGTCTTGGGCATATACCCACAGATGATTCATCCTGTAGTTAGTTTTTTACTGTTTGGCCCTTTTGGGAGCCCACCACTCAACTCCCAAATAAATCACATGGAGGATTATTCTTACCTAAGAATGTCCAGCCTTAGCTTGGTTCTAATCAACTTTTCTTATTTTAAATTATTCTATCTACCTTTGCCTTTGGGATTTTACCTTTATTCTATATACCTTTCTTTACTTCTTACTCTGTGGCTATCTTTGAAGCTGGGTGGCTGGTCCCTGACATTCTCCTCCTTCTCTTCTTGGTCCTCAATCCTTCTCTCTTTCTCCTTTTATTTATTCTCTCTGTCTGGCATCCCAACCTATTCCTCTCCTGCCTAGCTATTGGCCATTCAGATCTTTGTTAGACCAATCAGTTGTTTTAGGCAGGCAAAGTAACACGGCTTCAGAGTTAAAAAATGCAACATAAAAGAATGCAACACACTCTTGCATCATTAAACAAATATTTCACAGCATAAATAAATGTAACACATCCTCAATTAATGTTGTACAACATTTCCCCTTTTGTCTAAATAAAAAATGAAAGGTTACAACTTTTAACTTTCTCCACAGCTGCCATTTCCTTTCCATTAGCATTAAAAAATTAAAGTTAAAAAACTACGATGTAATCTATATCTAGGTGTCTTAATTACCCCTTTCTGTTTATTAAGTATATTTTTAGGGGGCCAGATGAAACATTAACTAATTAATCTTTATCAATAAAAATTGAAAGTCAGATATCAGGGGTAAAAACCTGAAAGATCAGAGAAACAGTGGAAGTCTATTGATATAAATTTAATGTCGATTTTGTTAAATGAATCTCTGCTCTTGTTTAAGGTATTATATTTGTTCAGTTCATTTATGATAATGTATAGTAAAAAAAATACAAATTAAGGGGCTGGAGAGATGGCTCAGCGGTTAAGAGCATTGCCTGCTCTTCCAAAGGTCCTGAGTTCAATTCCCAGCAACCACATGGTGGCTCACAACCATCTGTAGTGAGGTCTGGTGCCCTCTTCTGGCCTTCAGGCATACAAGCAGACAGAATACTGTATAATTAATAAGTAAATAAATAAATTTTTAAAAAGTACAAATTAATAGACAGTCATTTATAATAGATAAACTTGTAGTCATGTTAGTTAGGTTTTCTAGATGTACAGAGATATATTTCATATGGATAGGTATTCTTCAAATCTTTCAAAGACATATAGAATGTGGCATTTTAAATGTTTTTAAAATTTATGCCTCTTCATGACAGTGAGACATGAATCCTTCTGGTAGCACCAATTATTTCAGAGGGGTTGATGGGCATTGAAGGAACTTATTATGGAATTTGCCTTCAATGTGACTAGGCTACCCATTTGGGCAAGAAACTGCTCTTGACTGGATTGCTTGATGGTATGTTGTATAAACTGAACATGCAGGACCTACAAAAAAAGGACTAATAAAGTTGCCTAAAAAAGGTGAGACAGATCCTGCTTCATGAAAGAGTCTGCTAGACACAGAAAAAAGTGACTGAGAAACTGCCAATATAAGTGGAACTGTCTTTGAAATTTCTGCTTCATAGAAAAGTCTAGCAGACACTATGGGCCTCTAGACTGAAGAAGGATGCCCTAATGTTACAGAAGAACTTTGGGTGACTGTCCAGGCAGCAAGATGTCTTTGTCAATTCTAGAGTTTTGGAAGTGCTTATAATTAGTTAAGTAATATATATCCTTCTAGAGTCTTTGGTGGAGTTGAAGAAAGACCATTTTATTATTATAAAAGATAGATTAGATATAAAACTTTAGACTCACAAAGATAGAATACATGATATTTTTCTTAATTTGCCAAATGTAAATGGACTAAATATTGTAACTATAATTCTTGCTTGAAATGGTTTGTTATATGTAATCTTGCTATATCAAAGTTAAAACCTTCCTTTTTCTGAAGAGAAAATTCTCCTCTGTATGCTGTGAATATGTTCTATTCCCATTGGTTAATAAAGAAACTGCTTTGGGCCTATGGTAGCACAGAATAAAAAAAGGTGAGAATTCCAAGCAGAGATAGAGGAGAAAAGAAGGCAGATTCAGGGAGATGCCATGGAGCCACTGAAGGAGACAGATGCTGAATGGAACCTTACTGGTAGGCCACAGCTATGTGGCAATACACAGATGAATTGGGTTAATTTAAGATGTAAAAGTTATTTAATAAGAAGCCTAAGCTATTGGATATGCAGTCTTATAATTAATATAAGTTATGTATAATTATGATGGGTGTGGATAATGGGGAAATTACTAAACAACCTCTGTCTATACCAGGATATAATGAAGTCTGCAAGCTATACAGCATACACACAATTAATGTCTAATTTCAAATGTCCTGTTCCTTGACTACTAAGGAATTGTACAAAAAAGCACAAATCAGCCTGAATGCTTCACTGCATGAGGGAATGCAACAGTCTTTAAGGAACTGGGAGGTATATTGTGACCCAGGAACCATGGGCTTTAACCTGAAAATCCTATGACACATGTCTCTAAAGGCAGTTAGGTCTGGCAAACTCCAGGGTTCCCTGAAGAGTCAACTGCCCAATAAAACTAAAACTGTCTCTCCACAGAAACTTTCCAAACAAACAAAAACTCAAGGAACTCATAACATGAGAAATCTGAATAAGAAATTGGTGATACCATTATTTTCCAGAAAATAAACAATATACTTAGATAACAATGAATAAAATCAACAACATAGATTGATAGCACTGACAAAGACACAAAGACATATTATTCTTCTTTAAATAAAAACTAGAAGATTCTAATAAAAATCAAACTCTAAGAAATCAGTGACTAGCACTCATCCTATACACTTCTGTTCTTTATCCTTTACAAAAAATAGAAAATGGCTTGGGTGAAGAAGGCTGTTCTACCAAAATTGGAGAGATTCACTTGAAACCTTCTCATGTTTTTCATAGAAAACAGTTTTGACTACTTAAAAAAAATCTCATTATATTATAGAAAAGAAAAGGATGTCTGTTAGGATCACTTAGACACCATTTTGTTCCCCCTGATTGCTGATTGCTTGTAAGTCTACAATCAAAGTGAGGAAATGAAAACATTTTAAAACAAAATGCAAGATCACAGATTTTTAAAGAATCTGTGGACACCTAGAGCAGCTTGTTTTATTCTAATTGCTTTAAAAGTCACAAGCACTTTTGAAAACAAGTTTAGTGCTATTTTTTGCATATGTTTGGCAATGAGTGAGAATATCTTCCATATATATACAAGTAACATATAAAAAAGGGATTCAGATGCCCTGGATCTAAAATGCTAGAGTTATGAGCCTCCCAACTTGAGTGTAGGTATCTAAACTCAGGTCACCTCCAAAATGAATATGGGCTGAGCCACCTGACAACATCCATAATACCTTTTATCCAATAAACCAAAAGTCACTCACAGATTAAGAACAAGAGCAACAAAACCTAAATAAATAAAGAAGTAAATAAATGATCCTTGGAAACATGATGCTTCAAAACTAAGATGACGTGTATGGTAAATTTGCACCATAAATGAATACAGTGCAATGGCAATTCCCAGCAATTTATAACAGGAAAGTTATTACAAAGTTACATTCATATTTTAAGCACACAGAGTTATCATGGGATTATCAAAAAATAGTACACAGATTGACATAATATGACTTCTTTCTGGGTGGAGGTTGTACATACCTTTAATCCTAGCTCTCAGGAGGCAGAGACAGCAGGATCTCTGTGAGTCTGAAGCCAGTCTGGTCTACAAAGTGAGTTCCAGGACAGGCTCCAAAGTTACAGAGAAACCCTGTCTCAGGGAAAAAATTACCACAAAGCTGATCAATCAAGAATGTGTATGATATTTGGTAAAGAATAAAGAGGATGGAGAGAAAAAGCCAAGAGCAAAGGCAGAAAAATATAGTCAGCTATTAATCAAAAGACCAAAGGAAACAGTCAGGAAACGTGTGATCCTGACCAATGTTACCCAGCTACCTATGATTCTATGTATATGGAAATTAAATAACGTCTTCACACTTTCCACAAAATTACTTCAATGTGATCCTTAAACTGTTATTTCTGACCTTCCAGCTACTGTTATTTTTTCCAGAGAGGCCTCATGCTCTAGAGCCCTCTCTGCAAAAAGAGAAGATCTACTGCTATGGTTATACAGCCCCGTAGACCTCCTTGTGTTTTCAGCTAAACCCAGACACACTGAAGCCCAATCCCAAAACAATATAGAATAGCTTCTGCTTCCTGTCAAATGGATTTTAGTGTAAGATATAGATTCTGCTCTATCTACCTGCCCACCACCATAAAATCCTAAGAAACCTCTGTAGCGCAGAAACTCCCTTTGCCCCCTGGAACTAAACATCACTGAATTACACCATTGCAGCTGGTGGTAGCAGAAAGTTAGAAGCATCAACATCATCATAGTTCTACCAGCTTTTAAACCATTTGAGACATTTATCAGACAAACTTGAAAGTAGACTGCAATATTCAGAACTTCTAAAAACCAGATTATCAGTTTTCAAATTTTTCTTTCCACTGTACACAAAAAGCATGGCTCTGTATGTACACCGGAGAGTGAGATTACAAGCACAATATCCTACCATGCCAGGGCTGCAGAGTCTCCCTCTCCCCAGGAAATCCATACACGGGGAGGCTCAGAAGACAAGGGGCACTACCCAGGTCATTACATAGAGCAACAGAATCACAGCATGGTTCATGGTCCATCCAAATCCTAGCAGAAATTACAGCTCTGAACACCCTACACGCACCATGGCATAGCTTGTGGTCTTCCTTACAATGCATTACAACAAAAGTAGAGAAGAATCCTGGAAAGAACCACAACCTATCTGCTTGCTAAGATTTCCAGAGTCCCTCATTGGCTAAGGCCACATTGCTGGGCCTCAGAATATTTTCAGCTCCCCTAATGGGTGATCAGAGATCACCAGACAGCACAGTAATTCCTATTCTGCCCTTCCAGCCGAGTAGACAGGGTTCTAGACCAGAAAGTTTGTATTTTAGTAGAATTCATCCACTTTCCTAGCACATATCCTGTTCCTCATCCAAAGCACAGGGTCCTTTGAATACACCTTCTATTACACACTCAATGTGCAGTGCAGCCAACCTATCACGTCATACCTGGGAAATCCTGCAGCCAAACATGGGTCACATTTACAACTGTTGTTAACAAAAAATAGGCCATGAATGAGAAGATAATAAGGGGTCATGGTAAAGCTTGGGGACAGGAAAGAGAATGCGGATATGATATAGTTATAATCTCAAAAAAATATTTTGAAAAGTTGAAATAGGATTCATGGCCATGTGCTTCAGAAACTAGAGATTTATATTAGAGCACATCAAAGATTTCTCAAACCTTTCATCGCAGGATATATATTTAAAACCAGTAAAATAACAGTCCTGTTAGGCGTGCTGCATTTTACTCAGATCTATTTTGGTTGAACTACTATAACTATAGCAATTTGGTTTTATGAGAAGGTCAGTTCTTTATTTAGATTCTTGATTGCCCTGGCCTGTGGACAACAAGAATTGGCCACCAGGACATTTATGGAGCATCCAAAATTGATTACTGAATTCCTAATTAGGTAATTAGTAAATAGCTAAGCATTGCTAATCTCACCTGCTGTTGAAGTAGGAACCTTCTTAACCACTGTCCTGTCTCTCACTTTTTGCACTGTGAATATACCAGCTTCAAGCTTGACCTATGTACTCAGTTCTTGCACAGATCCCTCTTCATTTATAAGCAAGCACTAAAAGACTGAGATACTGGAGGTCACTCACTAGCTGGTCTATTTTTGCTTCTCACAAACCAGTCAAGGCCCTGTCCTGAAGGAGTTTCAGGACTATCTACCCAGCAATGGGCAGCAGAGGAAGGATTGGGTGTTTAAAGAAATTTTCAATTACATAGCATGAGGCAACAATATTATAAGCTCATAGTCTCCCACACCAGCATGGCAGAGACTCTCCCTCCCCGAGGGAATCCAGAACCTGTCTGGATCATGGTTCATTGCTTTCCAAGCAGCTAATAGCTCAGCCAACCTGCTCTTTATGGTCTGGGGAAAGGGGCCCCTACATTTACCATGGCATGGCTTTGTGGTCCTCCTCACATCTCCATTCAGCAGAACAAGAAAATCCTGAAAAGAACCTGTAAGCTACCTCCTATGGTGATACTGACTGTCAAGTAGAGTGCTTCATTAGCTACAACTGCCCATCTGGGCTTTAAGACATTAGCAGTTAACCTACTGGGTGAACAGAGATCAAATGTCTCAGAGAGCAAAACACCTCCAGGTTTGTCCTTCCGCTTTATGGTGAGACAAGACCCTAATTTATAGTTTAATAAAATCTTCCATTTTCCCAGAGCAATTCCTGTTCCTCCTCCAAGGCACATGGTCCTATGTGTACATGTTCTATTACACACTCAATATCCAGTGTAGTCAACCCTTTACTTCATAGCTGGGAGGTCTTGGGACCAAACCCAGGTCACATTCAAGCAGTAATTGTTAAACAAAAAGAGGCCATGGATTAGAATACAATAAAGGGTCCATGAGAACAGTTGGAAGCTAGAGACAGATAGTGAAAATAATGTAATTACAATATCAAAAGAATACAGTTAAAAAGTTCAAACAAGCTTCATGGTCGTGTGCTCCAGAGACTAGGGATGTGTGTTAGATAGAGCTCACCAAGTACAACTCACATCATTTCTCTCAGGGTATACAGTCATGTTAGGCAGGACCACACCCTTTTACCCAGTTCTTCTAGTTTGCTTGAACTACTGTAACTATAGCAATTTGGTTTAATTATAAGTTTTTATATAGATTCTTGAATGCATGGTCTGTGGTGTGTCACTACTCATTGCTAATGACAACTACTGCCCCTTTTTCTTGCCAATCCTCTTTTCTGTTGTGACTATGCTTGCTTTACAGTTGGTCAGTGAACTAAATTCTTACATCGGTCTACTCCACTTGTAAATTCACAATAAAATCTAGAGAAGTTGGAGGGTACTCATTCACTGATCTATTTCTCCTTTCCACAGTCAAGGTCCGTCCTGGTTGGAGTTGCAGGACTATCTTTCTAGCACTGGGTAGCAGAGGCAGGATTAGGTGTTCAAATCAATTCTCAATTACATAGTGTGAGGTAAGCCTGAGCTACAGGAGACACTGATATAAACCAGTTGTTCTCAATCTTCCTAATGTTGTGAACACTTAAAACAGTTCCTCCTGATGTGTTGAACCCCCGACTATAAAATTATTTTCACTGCTACTTCATAAATATATTTTTGCTACTGTTATGAATTATAATATAAAATATCCGTGCTTTCTGATGGTCTTAGGCCAGTCCTGTGATAGGATCATTTGATCCCCCAAAGGAAGCTGTGACCAACAAGGTTAAGAAACCCTGCTCTAAACTGATATAAATAAATAAATAGCACTTAAGAAAGAATGGAATGAAATTCTTAAACTAGGAAACATTGAAAATATAGGAGTAATTCATCTAAAGAAAATGAATGTTAAAATGATACCAATAATTGATGCTTTAAAATGATAAAAAAGAACATTTATCTATACTAAATTTGAAATGGAGTAGTCCCTTCTGTGAGAGAAAGAGTGCCATTAATAACAGACTGTATGACTTTGTTCCATGTAAAATGTTAGCCACTGAGTGTTGTGAAGTGATGGTGTTACAGTCAATTGCATGTTTCTCAAACATTTCAGCTAACTTAACTATGTCAACTAAGGTTGTACATATCTGCATAGGAGAGCTCTCTAATTGGAAACTGAATACTTAGTAGTTCAAGCTATCCTCCCTAAATTGTACACCCACCAATTCTCTCTGTCTTCATTCACATGGAAGGAATTAATACCTGCAGGGAAATTACGAAGAAAGTCAATCAGCATGCCCCATCAGTCCTTCTTTATAATGGAGACCCCTGCAGAGCAGTCTGTGACCTAGCCATTATCTAGTCGGTTTCCCCCTACAGTGAACACAGAACAATGTTTCTCCTCTTCTGGTCTGAAGGGAGAAGCCATACTCCACACACAAATCCCCTCACTATTCTGCTATGGACAGTCCACTATGTGACTCAAACACAATTTTAGAACTGTGTGGTGCAGCAGACACGTAATCCAAGGATTAGAGTGTTTAGTCAAGAGGAGAACAAGGACAATGCCTTGTAGGGCTACAGACAGGGTTAAAGCACATCTCAATCAAATTAGGAGACCTTGATTCAAAAACACTTTTCAAAAAGACTGGAAATTAATTATAGAATTAATACACGTTTATGGCACAACAGGAATTAATGTTAGTTGTGACCCTGTAATGGCCCCTTGAGCAGCATTTAGAAGCCAGTTTTTTAATAGACGGATGGGCATTTGTGTTGGTTGTAAATAAGGCTTGTCTCCTTTGTGATGGGAATGTAGCTGGTTAATTCTGGGGAACAAACTTTTATATTTTATCATACTAATCTCTAACAAGTTAGAATACCATTGCCTTTGGGGTATTTGGGATGCAGCTCTCCCTTACCTAAATTCTATTTTGTAACTTAATGTCTCCCAAGAACTGGTAATTCTATTACCATCAATTCTACTCTTCTACAGTTTAGCAGTGAAGTGCTACTTTATACAGAAAATACTGTTTACAAGCTCCACACAATTAACTCCAGATGGATCCTAAACCTAAATATTAAATATTCTAAGTGAAGAACTTCTGGAAGATACTAGAGGAAACAGAGCTATCTGTCTTTGGCAAATCTGTGTTCCATTGCGACAATACAAGCATTAAGGGAGCCCACATTTCACAGTGAAGTCAACAACAAGGGTATTTCAAAGCACAGTCCCACTCCCAAATCTCTGAATAGACTCAGGATAGTAAGTTACTCAGAGGCTGCCAGGCAGCTCAGGAATTTCAAAGATCATGCAGAATCACGCAGGATCACACTGACCCTGCTAGGGCATGCAGGATCAGCAGGATCAGGCAGAAACATGATGAACTCTGCATCTGGTCACCGGCTCCCACCCAGCTTAGAGGAGGATGCACCACACTGTCTCCCATGGCTCAACTAGCCGCTCCTCTCAGTCTGAGGATAACCCCAAGCTCACCACATCGTGGTTTTCCAGCTTGTCCATGCTCCCTGCTCAGCTCCCTGCACTCACAGTAGAACACACAAAACCACTGACACCGCCGAAGTCTCTTCAAAGTCAAGCTTGAAAGTGGCGACTACTGGAAAGATCCTGCACAACTTCTGACTGGCAGGTCACCTGGAGGGCCTGATTGGCTAGTGAGTCCTGAGTGACAAGAGCACCTCCCATAGAGTTATTCTGTGCTTAAAGACACAGCTCAGCTGGGTGGTCATGGTGGGGGAGCATGCCTTTAATCCCAGCCCTTAGGAAGCAGAGGTATGCGAATCCTTGAGTTCTAAACCATCCTGCCCTTTTTCAAGACAGGCTCCAAAGGTGCAGAGAAAACCTGCCTTGAAAAACTAAAACTAAATTAAAAAAGGAGAAAGAAAGAAAGAAAGAAAGAAAGAAAGAAAGAAAGAAAGAGAAAGAAAGAAAGAAATCTGCAAAATCTAGTTCCAGAAAAGGCTCCAAAGCTACAGAGAAATCATGTCTTGAAAAACAATAAATTACTTAACTTATGAAATAAAAATTTAAAAAATAAAAATTAAAGACATAGCTCAGTGGTTCCTGGCCCTGCCTTTCATCCCAAAAAACCTTTTATAGATCAGCAGAGATGTGTTTCCATAGCACGAGCTCCTGGTTCCAATAGCAGACCCTGCTATCTTCTAGCTCTCCACAGGCACTGCCCTTCTTCTCCTTGACACAATGTGGCTAGCTAGCTTGTGTGGGCCACTATAATATACTATATCCCTGTCTCACAGGTGGAAGGATGCCCAGAATATTAACAGCTAAAGGGAGATTTAAAGATACAAAAGGAGATATTTGTTATGTGACACTGAGGTCATGTGAACTGAAGATAATTTTTACCTGGATGTCACAGGGACTTCAGATAACAAAGAAAACAAAGTAAGAACTAGATCACAGATTAAAAACAAATAATAAGTCTTTCTCCCACCAGACAGCTGCATGATGGTTCTATTACTTTGGAGTTTCATTCATGATATTCAGAAAAAACTGTTGTCAAATGAATTATAATAAAGATTAGTCTCCAGGGAAAGTTGAATACTTAGAGAATATGAGACAGGAAAAAAAAGTGTTCATGAGCACTAATGCCATCACATCTTCCTTAATGGGCAGGTGAAAAAACCCACACCAGCATTATTCAAAGTTGTCTCCATGAATAGCACTGGTAGAATGAATCTCTCCATGTATATAGAATGTGGATTTATTAGAATGTCTTACAAGCTGTGGTCCAGGTAATCCAAAAAATGTCTGCCAAACATAGAAATTTAAAGAGTTTAGTAGTTGTTAAGTTCATGAGGCTGGATATCTCAGCTGGTCTTCAGTATATACCAAAATTTCAAGGAAGTAGACTCTGATGCTCATAAAGAAATGAGCTTGGTAGCCAGAGCTAGGGAAAGTAGACAAAGAGAGAGCTTCCTTCTTCAGTAATATAAAGTACAGGGATAAGATATAGAAATTAAGGGTCCAGTACAGAAGTGCAAAAATATAAAGTTGTAAGCTAAAACACATTTTGGAAAAAGAAAGAGAGAGAGAGAGAGAGAGCTGCCAGCCACTGTTAACCTCTAACAAATACTTTCTGCCTTAAGAGCAGACATCCTGGCAGCCACAGAGGTAAACTTTTAACAGTCATTTCCTGCCTCCCAGCTTTCCCGCTAGGCAGGTACTGGCAAAAAAAAAAAAAAAAAAAAAAAAAAAAAAAAAAAAAAAAAGGTTAGCTTCTAGCTATTGTCTCTATGGGACACTCTGCTTGTATTCTAATTTTTAACTGTCCCCTTATGTAACTCTACATTCTCTCAGGTGCAGTGAAAAGTGGCTGTGCCCGACACTAACTTTCACAAACACTCTAAGTTAGCATTCTTTTTTTCTATAAACAAAAGTTGTAAAACTAACAATGTAACGTGACTTTAGCCTGGCCTCAAGATTGTAAAAGCCCTTTGACACACACCTGGTGCTAGATTTTACTTTAGGAAGGGCTCCAAACCAGCCCCCAGGGCCACAGTTTCAGAAGCCGGCCTCTAGCTGTGATCACAGCTATAGGTGACAAGCTTTGTGTGCCCGTGGTGGTTTTTTTTTTTTCTTTTTCTGGAATAAAGCTTGCTTTTGGTTTAATAGATTTTGGGGGTCTATCTCACCATTATTGTATGACCACCAAACACAACATATATTCCTTATACATGTAGGTGACTACCAGAAAGTGTGATCCAGATTTAAGGCAGATCTTATTCTTTGTTTGATTGGGGTTTTTTCTTTATTCATTTTTGGTGTTTTTGATACAGGATTTTTCTCTGTAGCCCTGGAATTCATTTTGTAGATAAGGCTGGTCTCAAACCTAGAAAAATCTGACTCCTTTAGCCTCCTGAGTGCAGGGGTTAGAGGTGTGCACAGCAACCAAGCATCTAAACGTGGATATCACTTCAAATGATCCAGATTAAAAACAGGCCTTTAATTTTAAAACCTTTAGAAAAATCCCTCATTGGTATACCCATTGGGTTTTAGTTAATTCCACATGTAGTCAATTTGACTTCCAAGATTAGCATCACAACAGTCAAGACAGAAGAAATAAGAAAAATTGTTACCTGCTCGAGGCAGGGAAAGCATGGGAGTTTTTTTCAAAAACAATGAAGGAAGCATGGGGATTTTACTAAGGGAGTCTACACATTTATGTAGAGTTCTGTCTATTCCTAAGCAGGTTCAGTTGACAAATCCATTTCTGAATATGATGACAATATAAAAGTGGAGATGTTTAGGGACATTCTCAGTTCAATGTCATGTAGAAACATATAAATTATAATAATGATGGAAAGAAATGCCTCTGACATGTCTATCTTGTACCACAAGTGTTAGTATTCAGGCATCTGTACTGGTCTGCCCTTGGGGTTCTGACAGGATATGTCCTCAGCTTCAGTCACTAAGATCACCTCCTGTGCACATTAAAGGTGGGCCTTGCCCACTTCCTCTCTTCCCTTCTCCCTCTCCCTCCATTTCTACCTTTCTCCCCTCTTCTCTTTCTCTTTCTACTTCTTCACCTGTCTCTGTCTTTCCTCCCCATCTCTCTGTCTCTTCTCTTCTGCTGCTCCTTTACCTAAAGACTGGTCTCCCCACTTTTTTCACATTCCCTTTACCCTTATAAAAAATCCCTCCTTGTGAGCTCTCTTTTTGTGACACTTTTTAAATTTACAACAACAAGGTCTTACTAAAAATCAGGTAAACCACACAGTGAAAGAAGATTGCTTTGGAACCAGGATTGACCTGTCAATCTTGATGTTTGATCTAAAAGATAACTGTACCAATGCCACAATTCTCACAGATACAAAACATAGAGAACATAAATACAAAATACTTCAAGAAAAGGCCACTTAACAGCACTGTGTACTCTGCTCTTAGATGGACAGTTATGATGAACTCTATTAACCTCAGAATAAAGCTGCTTTCACCTCTGAGCAGGCTGCCTCAGCAGAAGACCACAACTGTTTCCATGCAAGATCAGGAGTTCATTTTAACCAGCCCTGGCTGCTGTCTCAGGACTGTGACATCACTGTAGAGAATTCTATTCTTTCCTTTTCTAACTTTAAAAAAATAAATAGTTGTATGGGTGTTTTGCCAGCATACATCTGTTCACAGTACCTGCAAAGGCCAAAAGAAGGCAGGAGATGCCTGGGACTGGAGTTACAGCAAATTGTTAACTACCATGTAGGTTCTGGGAATGGAACCTTGAGATCTGTAACAACACCCAATGCTCTTAATTGCTGAGTCATCTCTCTAGTCCTTCTTTTTATTTAAAACTTATTTCCATAATGGTGAGGGAGGTTCTTTCTGTCTATGTGTTGATTTTATTGTTTAATGGATGAAGAAAACTGGCTTGGTCTATAGCATGGGAGGAGGAAGGCAGAGTTAGAAGAAGCCATGGAGCTGCCAGAGACAGACACTGGTTGGAATCTAGCTGGTAAGCCACAGTCATGTGGCGATACACAGATTAATAAAAATGGGTTAAATTAACATGTAAGAGCTAGCCAATAAAAAGCTAGAGCTAATGAGTCAAGCAGTGATATAATTAATACAGTTTTGTGTAATTATTTTTGATCTAAGCTAGCCAGGTGGCCAGGAACCAAGTAGCAGACTCCATACAATACCATAAAATGATAATTAAAGATATTGTATCACCTTCCCCTTTTATCTCTTCAGTTCCTTCTTTCCCAATCCCTTCCAATTTCTTCCTTGTGAAGTTTGGGTGAATAAGAATGCTGAAACACATGAATACAAACTGAAGAATCCATTTTTGTTGATTGTGCATATATGAATAATTGACCGATCATATTGTATTGGATAAACAGTTAGGGAGCTCATCCCTGCCTGAGACTTATTTTCCCAAATAGAGGAGAATTTTTACTTTTTAATCAGCATCAGGTATCTGAGCCTGACTAGGCTGCCTTGGACAGTAAAATCAAGAATAGAAAACTTAGGATAGAAAATACCTTACTTGTTAAGAACACTGAAGATTCTCTCAGAGCATCCAGATTCTATTCCTGGTACATATAGAAGTTCACTTCTATCTGTATCTCTAGTACCAGGGGTTCTGACACATTTTTCTGGCCTCCTTAGCCATGATAAGAACAGGAGATGTAGACCATAAAAATTATTTTCAAGCTATATGTGGTAGTGTATTCTTTAAGTGCCAGCAATCTGGACACCAGAGGTAGGAAGATCACTGTGAGTTTTAAAGCCTGTGCTACATAGTCTACACACACACACACACACACACACACACACACACACAAGCACAAATATAGCCAATAATATGAGCACATACCATTTATCATAGGCACTGGAAGAATCTGAACATTTGGCAGTGGGCCACAAACTTAACATGAGACCTGAACATCATGAGTTGTGTGTTACTGGGCCCACCAAGTCATAAAGTAGGACAGGCACAGTATGTTTCTGAGAGATTATAATGGGAGTCTGGGCAGCCGGGGAAACAAACAAGTGGCCTTCCTACAACAGTTAACCATAGAGGCCAGGCAGTGGTGGCACACACATTTAATCTCATCACTTGGGAGGAGGAACAGGAAGAACAGGAGTTCAAGGCCACACTGGGCTACCTGCGATTAACTCAGTCTAAAAGAGAAACAGAGCCAGGTGGTGATAGCCCAAACCTTTAATCCCAGGACTAGGAAGATGGAGACAGGAATATAATGCAGGTGGAAACAGGATTTCGGCTGCCCATTCAATCTGATGACTTGTAGAGACAGGATCTGCACTATTCAGTCTGAGATTTCATAGAGGTAAGAAGTCTCTGATAACTGGCTGCTCTGCTTCTCTGCTCTTTCAGCTTTTACCCTAGATATATGACTCTGGGTTTCATTGATTAAGACTAATAAGGATGAGGCCGGGCGGTGGTGGCGCACGCCTTTAATCCCAGCACTCGGGAGGCAGAGGCAGGCGGATCTTTGTGAGTTCGAGACCAGCCTGGTCTACAGAGCTAGTTCCAGGACAGGCTCCAAAACCACAGAGAAACCCTGTCTCGAAAAACCAAAAAAAAAAAGACTAATAAGGATGCATACTTTATACTGTTGAAGGAAAATTTGTGGAACAATTGTCCACCCTTTTTGAGGTACTGAGTTCAGTTCCCAGCAGTGGGAAAAAGTTCTCTTTTACTAGTAAAGCTTTTACTTTGATGAAATAACATTTCCTTTGTTTTTTGTGTAATAATTGCATTTTCTAACACTGATACTATAACTGGTTTTACTCCCTTATGAGTGATTTTAAGAAAATATTAGTCCTTACGTAAAATGTTGATTTTATAAAGTGTTACTGTAATCTGTTGGCATCTCTTTTGAAAGAATTATGAGGGAATGAAAATATTCAACTTTATTAAAGAAAAGCTCTTTCCCAGGCAGTCTGGGCCCTTGGCAGCATTGCTGGAGATAATAGCATGTGCAGAGACTATGTCATAGACTGCAATATCTTCTCCCCTCTTCTAGTGGAGGTTTCTTTTCTCTTTCTGAGTAATGTATACATAAAAAGTATTACACCTTGGGAAGCCACATTGTGTTTTCCTTGTGTTCTTTTGATTCCATGTATTTTCTTGTTACTTTGTTAGGGTGATGTCTCTTATTGAAATTATGAAATACTGCATTAGAATTAATGTTTCTCTTCAAAGAATGAATAATTTAAGAAAAGAATGAATATTTATTTTGGAGAATAAAGACATCTCGTATCAGTAGTATTATTTTCTTTATAGAGTATTAGGATCTTTTATAATTTACTGTGGGTTCATTATACTTGTAGGTTATTTTAAGAGCAAACTGCTTGAACATGACTCAGAATGCAGTATGAGCTTTATCTAATCTCTGTAGAGGGAAGAGTCTCCCTCCAAAATTTGCTAAGGTAAACAATTGTTTGCTTGTTGGAAATTATTAGGAAACAAAATGCTCTTAAAGTAATATAGTAACCAATGTTAATGTTTATAGAAAGGCGATTTTTGTTTAAAATTTTTAGAGTGTTACAAAATGTGTTTGGGACTGAAGAGATGGCTTAGTGTTTAAGAGCACTGCCTGCTCTTCCAGAGGTCCTGAGTTCAATTACCAGCAACCACATGGTAGTTTACAACCATCTGTAATGAGATGTGGCGCCCTCTTCTGGTCTGCAAGCATACATGCAGGTAGAACACTGTATACATAACAAATAAATAAATAAAATCTTTTTTAAAAAAGAAATTGTATTTGTCTGTAGTGACAATGATTTGGTAGTTTTTGTTTTAATATAGGGTAATTTCTAACTGCCGGTATGAAGCTCTATATCACTCTTAGAACCATAGTGGGTTTCTTTTGATAACAGAGTTCTGTAACAGAATTTCTCTGCTGTAGCATCTTTGAAAGTTCCTTTACTTCCTTTACTTTCTGTAAGTGTGTACTGTAACAAAGAATTCTAATTTAAGGATTAATACATAGCATTTTTCTTCCTGAAATCATTTTCATTGGGTTCTGACTACCTCAGCTCAGAAAACTGATTAAGTTCTGGCCACATTGCCAGAGATCAAAATGTCCTTCAAACACTTGAAGTGTAAATCACTCTGTAACTCACCAAGTGTCTGGCTGATAGGTTTTTTTTAGAGTCTTAATCTTATTTCAGTTTGTTTCTGTTTAGTTCCTAATCATCTTTTCTTTTCTAGGTTTCTCCCTGTCTTAATGTCCTTCTGTGGCTGCGGTTTGTCAGTGACACTGATGTGCTGGCCAATGCCTGCTGGGCCCTCTTATACCTGTCAGACAGACCCAATGATAAAATTCAAGCAGTCAATGATACAGGAGTATGTGGAGACTTGTGGAGCTTCTGATGTAAGATGATCTTCAAGAAAGTATGTCTGTAATAAACCACACCAAAAACAGCTTAGAGGAGGAAGAGGTTTATTTGACTCTCACTTTCAGGTCAAAGTCTGTCACTGAGGGAATCCAGGGAAGGAGCAGAAGTAGACACTCTGGATGAACTATGAACCAGAACTTTAACAAGCTTCCTGGCTTGTTCTCTGCAAGTGGCTGTGTAGACTGACCTCTGTCATATCTGCTCCCAGCTCATGCTCAACCAGCTTATGGCTAGGGTTGCTGTTACAGTGCACTGGGCCCTGCCCTTTCTTCTTCTTCTTTCTGGAGTCTGTCTTCCCACTCCACCCCCATTTCTAACCTTTTTGTGAAGTGCTCTCCCTTTCTAATTCCTAACATGTTTATTTTCTAGACCACTTCTTTGGTATTTTAAAAATTAAATTGTGACTGTGTGGTGGGGGCTTACACCTTTAATCCCAACACTCTAGAGACAGAGGCAGGTGAATCTCTGGGTTTAAGGCCAGACTGGTCCACAGAGCAAGTTCCAGGAGAGCCAAGGCTACACAAAGAAACCCTATTTTGAAAAAAAGATTATATTCTGACATCTCTATGCAGGTTGATCTTTTATTTTACTCCATTAGCTGGAGTTGTCAGTATTAACAGTCCACCCCTCATACATATTTCAAAAATGTTGTTTTTGCTATTTTGTATACTTCTGTACAGCTGTGTGTATTGTTCTTCTAGTGCTCATGTAACATTCTCTTAGAAACTTTGTAATTGCTTCTGGGTAGGTACCTAGAGTTTTTTGTGTCAGGTAGTAAATATGAAAGTTGGTTTATTACTTTTATTCAGTCCTTCCTCATCCTCTAATATTTAGCCTTTCTTGTTCTCTTTTCTCCATGTTATACTGTACCCCCATGCACAGTTGCTTATACAGATACATAAATTATTGGCTGTATTCCACATATCAGAACAGGTGGGTTTTTTTCTTTCTGAAATTGTATGACCTTTCTTAATAGTACATTTTCTAAGCCCATCCAATCCTGAAAATTTTATTTTTCCTTGAGTACTGAATAATATTCATATATATGTATGTATATATACATATATGTATATATATATATATATATAGAGAGAGAGAGAGAGAGAGAGAGAATTGTCATTATCCATTCATCTACTAATGGGCAGGTTTTTTGCTATAATAAATAAAACAGTGATAGACTTGGGACTGCACATCTCTCTATGATAGGGTATGGAGTTCTTTGGGTATATGTGCAGGAGTAAAATAGAGGTGTCATATGGTTGTGTGCCTGGCTGTTTTCATTACTATAAATAGATAGTGTGATTTGAGGTCTGATGCTTCAATACTGCCAGGAAGGTTCTTGCTCCTTAGGATTGCTTTGGTTACTTGTGGTCTTTTTTTCTTTTTGGTTTCATATGAATTCTTGTGTATATGTTTTTCTGAAGCTGTGAAACATAAAATGGAAAATCTGTTAGGTATTCCATTAATTCTATAAGTTAATTTTAGTAGTATAGCCATTTCCACCACATTCTGTCAATCTAGTAGAATGGCATATGTTTCTATTGCCTAGTATCTTCTGGAATTTCCTTTTTTATTACCTTAAAGTTTTCCTTGTAGAGGTCTTTCACTTCTTTGCCTAAATCCATTCCCAGACACTTAATTTTGGGAGATTATTTTGAATGGAATATTTTTCATGATTCCTCTGAGAATAGAATGTTGGTATAAATGAATACCTGTTAGAGTTACACAGTAAGACCCTGTTTCAAAACAACAAAATTAAGACAAAAGAACAAAACAAAATCATAATCATATCTACAAATGGGATAATTTGATATTTTTCCTTTCTCATAATTACCCCTTTTAAGTCTTTCTCTTGTTTTAACTAAAACTAAATGCCTACTAAAGAAGCTGGAAATATCCCACACTAGTGAATTAACAAGAACATTTGAAAACTTTTCAACAAAAAGAAGCAAATTTACCCAAGAGAACTAGATGGTAGGAAATAATCTAATTGAGAGTTGAAATCAACAAAATAGAAACAAAGAAAACAATACAAAGAATCAATGAGACAAATAGTTGGTCCTTTGAGAAAATCAACAAAATAGACAAACTTTTATCCAAAATAACCAAAAGGCCGAGAGCGAATATCCAAATTAACAAAATCAGATGAAAGGGGGGACATAACAACAGACATGGAGAAAATACAGAGAATCATCAGGTCATATTTTGAAAACCTGTGCTCCATATAATTGGAAAACTTAAAGGAAATGGACAACTTTCTGGATAAATATTACTTACCAAAATTAAATCAAGACCAGATAAGCAAATTAAACTGACATATAACTGCTGAAGAAATAGAAATAGTCATCAAAAGTCTCTCAACCCCCCCAAAAAAGCCCAGGACCAGATGGTTTAGCTCAGAATTCTACAAGATTTTCAAAGAAGAACTAATACCAATACTCCTCAAATTATTCCACAAAATAGAAACAGAATGAACATTGCCAAATACTTTTTATGAGGCTATAATTACTCGGATACCCAAACCACAGAAAGACATTACTAAGGAAGAGAATTACAGACAAATCTCACTCATGAACATTGATGCAAAAATACTCAATAAAATACTGGCAAATCGAAACCAAGAACACATCAGAACCATCATCCATCATGATCAAATCAGCTTCTTTCCAGAGATGCAGGGATTGTTCAGCATTCAAAAATCTGTCAATATACTCCACCATATAAACAAGCTGACAAATAAAAACCATATGATCATCTCATTAGATGCCAAAAAAGCTTTCAACAAAAAACAACATCCCTTCATGATAAATGTCTTGGAGAGAGCAGGGATACAAGGAACATACCTAAACATAATAAAAGCAATATACACCAAGCCAACAGCCAACATCAAACTAAATGAAGTGAAACTCACAGATATCCCACTGCAACTAAGAACAAGACAAGGTTGTCCACCACCTTCTCCATATCTATGATATATAGTTCTTGAGGTCTTAGCTAGAGCAATAAGACACCAAAAGAAGATCAAGGGGATACAAATCAGAAAAGAAGTCAAACTCTCATTATTGGCTGATGATATGATAGTTTACATAAGCAACCCAAAAAATTCTCCCATGGAACTTCTACAAATCATAAACATTTTCAGTAATGTAGCAGGATACAAGATAAACTCAAAAACATCAGTAGCCCTCCTGTACAGAGATGATAAATGGGGTTAGAAAAAAAGGAGAGAAAAATTACCCTTCACAATAGCCACAAATAGCATAGAATATCTCAGAGTAACTCTAACCAAACAAGTGGAAGACTTGTATGGCAAGAACTTTAAATCTTTGAAGAAAGAAATTAAATAAGACATCAGAAGATAGAACAATCTTCCATGCTCTTTGGTCAGAAGAATTAACATAGTAAAATGGCAATCTTACCAAAAGCAGTCTACAGGTTCAATGCAATGCCTACGAAAATCTCAGCAAATTATTCACAGACCTTGAAAGAATGGTACTTATCTTCACAAGGAAAAGCAAAAATACCCAGGATAGCCAAAACAATCCTGTATGATAAAAGAGCTTCTGGAGGCATCATAATCCCTGACTTCAAACTCTACTACAGAGCTACAGTACTGAAAACAGGCTGGTACTGATACAAAAATAGACAGGAGGACCAATGGAACCAAATCAAAGACACGGATATTAATCTACACACCTTTGAACACCTGATTCTTGACAAAGAAACAAAAGATATCAAATGGGAACAAAAGAAAGCATATTTAACAAAGGATGCTGGCATAAGTGCATGTCAACACGTAGAAGAATGAAAATAGACCTTTATCTATCACCATGCACAACACTCTGGTCCAAATGGATGAAAGATTTCAACATAAAGCCAGCCACACTGAACCTTATAGAAAAGAAAGTGGGAAGTAAACTTGAATGCATTGGCACAGGAGACCACTTTCTAAATAGAACCCCTGCAGCACAGACACAGAGAAACAATTAATAAATGGGACCTCCTGAAACTGAAAAGCTTCTGTAAAGCAAAGGACATGGTCAACAAGACAGAACAACAGCCTACAGAATGGGAAAAGATCTTCACTCACTCCACATCAGACAGAGGTCTTATCTCCAAAATATACAAACACTCAAGAAATTGCTCATCAAATAATCCAATAAAAAATGGAGCACATACCTAAATAGAGAACTCTCAACAGAGGAATCTAAAATAGCTGAAAGACACTTAAGGAAATGCTCAACACCCTTAGTCATCAGAGAAATGCAAACCAAAACAACTCTGAGATTCCATCTTACACCTGTAAGAATGGCCAAGATCAAAAGCACTGATGACAACTTATGCTGAAGAAGTTTTGGGGTAAAGAGAGCACTCCTGCATTGCCTGTGAGAATGCATTCTAGTACAGCCCCTTTGGACATCAGTGTGGTGATTTTTCATGAAATTAGGAAACAACCTTCTTCAAGACCCAGTAATACCACTTATGGGTATATATCCAAAGGATCCTCAATCATGCCACAAAGACGTGCTCAACTGTGTTCAGAGCAGCATTGTTTGTCATAGCCAGAACCTGGAAACAACCTAAATGCCCCTCGACCCGAAGAATGGATAAGGAAGATGTGGTACATTTACACAATGGAGTACTACACAGAAGAAAAAGATAATGACATCTTGAATTTTGCAGGCAAATGGTCGGAGCTAGAAAACATTATTTTGAGTGAGGTAACTCAGATACAGAAAGACAATTATCACATGTACTCACTCATCAGTAGTTTTTAAACATAAAGCAAAGAAAGCCAGCACACAAATCACAGTGCCATAGAAGCCAGACAATAATGAGGACCCTAAGAGAGACATACATAGATCTAATTTACATAGGAATTAGAAAAAGACAAGACCTCCTGAGTAAATTGGGAGGATGGGGACAATGGGAAATGGTTGAAGGGGAGCAGAGAGACAGGGTGGGGAGCAGAGAAAAATGTAGGACTCAATAAAAATTAAAAAAGGAAAACATAAATGATCCCGCAGAAGCTGGGATCTCTGTAGGCTTTATTGGTGATGAAAACCTTGCTCTGTGGCATGTGCTATATTGGCTTTTATAAGACAGGATCTCACCTTTTAGTGCTGGTTCTTCTAGAACTCAGAGAAATCTGCCAAGCTCTGTCTCCCAAGTGCTGAGATTAAAGGCCTATGCCACCACATCCAACAGTGACTGTTGACTGGCTTAAAGTCAACCTGTAGGAGGACACCCACAGCACAGTTCTCCACAGCTGCCATATTGACCTGATGTAATGTCTAACTGCAGCTGCCAGTGCTCAGGGAAAGGAGAGAAAGGAGCTGTTTCTTGGATCGAGAGCAGTGATTCTCAACCTTCCTAATGCAGAGACTCTTCAATACAGTTCCTCACGTTGTGGTGATTCCTCCCACCATAAAATTATTTTCATTGCTGTTTCATAACTGTAATTTTGCTACTGTTATGAATTGTACTGTAAATATCTGATTGCATGTTATCTTATAATCTACCCCATGGGGGTAGCAAACCCCAGGTTGAGACCTGATGGTCTAGTGTTTCCAAATAGGTAAATGTGGAAAGTGACCTTAGTGATGTTTGAAGACCAGATGGATGTTTGTTGCCCTGTACTGGGCTGGACACTTATGATCAAAGTTATATATTTTCTGTTAGTATGTTGTGTGTGTGTGTGGTCACGAGGATCTGTTAATTCAGGTGTGTATGTATGTGTCTCTCTGTGTATATGTATGTGTGCAAATGTTGACATTTTCTCATATGCATGCAGAGGCTAGAGTACAAATTGAGGAGCCATTCCCTTATTTTTTCAGACAGAGTCTCGTACTAGCTTCAGGTTTGCTAAGTACACTGGGCTGGCTAACCAATGAGCTCCAGGGACATACCTGTCTCAGGTTTGCTAAGTACACTGGGCTGGCTAACCAGTGAGCCCCAGGGACATGCCTGTCTCAGGTTTGCTAAGTACACTGGGGTCGCTAACCAGTGAGCCCCAGGGACACACCTGTCTCAGCCTCCTTTTACTGGGACACAATTCACTCAGCTCTGTTTGATATGGCTGCATCTGCCTCTACAGCTAATATTAAAGGCCATGCCCAGTTTACCAGGCTCTCCATATGGATACTAAAGATCAAGCTCAGAATACAAGTTCCCTATAGCAAACACAATATGGACTGAGACATGCTTGTTCCATACACTTATGACTAAAACAACTGTATTTCAATGGTTTAATTATCTGTGAACAATGTAAATCTGAGGACACTCAGCCAGGACAGGTGGAAAGCATGCATTGAGCTTGCTCTCCTAGAGTCTGAGCCTTCAGCATTTGTTCCCCTCTCTGTGTGAACTTTGTTCCCCATTCCTCCTCCTCCAGAGAGGATATGCTCACTTCTCATCTCTTGCCAGCAGTCAGCCACCATGCAGAGACACTCCATTGTCACCTCTGCAGTCACCACAGCTGGACTAGAGGACCAGAGGAATCCTTCAAATGTGAATCCGAGAGGGACAGTGGCTGCAGCTGTGTTCATAACACCAGTCTATGTGTTGATAATCTTCCTCTGGTGGAAACAAAGGTAAATGGCCCAGGGAGGGCCTCACCTGAGCTATCCCTCTGAGTTTTTACAGTTGTGGGACATGGAGATGGGTAAATGTATTAGTCAGGGTTCTCTAGAGTCACATACATATACATGCTGCATGAAAATAAATTTTTAAAAAGTAGAAAAATACTGAAATATGTAAGGATATTTGTATAATGGAAAATGTTATACAATGACTCCTTACAATGCAAAACAGTCTCAAAGTCCAATGCAATCCTATGCAAATCCCAAATGCTTTTCTGTAAAGATAAATGGTTTGACTTCTAAAATCAAAAGGATTATAAGAAACAAATATGGGGACATGGTAGGCGACATCCTAATACCAACATTGGGAAGTGCTCAGGGGGAACTAAAAGTACAAGGTCAACTGAAGTTACAAGGAAAATTGAAGATCACCCAGGCTTCCACAAGACCTTGGACACACATAAAACAAAAGTAAAATGTGGACTGGATTCAGAAGAGACTTAAATCCATGGTAAGCAGAAGAGTACAGCATAGGAGCAGAGATGAGCAGATAGTGGAGTGCAGTGGAAAGCACAGAAATACAGACTTGAGCATGCAGGCCCTGGTTTTCAGAAGGGCTCAGCCCTTCAATAGGTAAGAAGAACAGCTGAGGCCTGGAGAGCAACAGACTGGGAGGCAGCAGAAGTCTGACTGGGATTCTAAACCTTAGATTGAATCTGCAGGGTACAACAGCTTGTACTCACAGGGAAAGTCAGAGAGCCCGTTTCCAGGGGGACAAAAGGGAGGCATTGTGAGTGCAAAGCACGGGGAGCAGGGAAGGGACATGAGTTCAAGGTAGCAGAAGGAAGCAAAGAAAGAAGGGCATGGATGAAGGACCATGGAGCTGGGGCGTGTTCCTCTGATGGGTTGTGTTTTGCAGGGCAGCTGAGAACTAGCCTCAGATCCTGGTGACTCTCAGACCTGTGCCTGAATGTCTGCTGCAGAGCTGCCCTGGGCCCCTAATGTTTCTGAACACAGAGAACAGCTGAGAGGCAGATAGATCAGCATGACTGTCACACTGACAATGTTTCTTCTCCTACAGGCCAACAGAATGAAGCCCAAACCCCAGCTAGGTCAGCAACTGTCATCCCATGTGAAGCAGTCAAGGTGAATTTTGTTATAAGAGGCATGCAAGGGAGCTAAAGAGACAGTTGAGTTAAAAAGCACTTGTACATGGGCAGGAGGACTTGAGTTTAATTGGGAGCACACACATTGACAGAAATTTGTAGTCCGAGTTCTGGACAAATAAGTGACAGCCAGAGTCATGGTGATGTCTGTCCAGCTAGTCTAGCATTATTGCTGAGTTCCAGGCCAATAAGAAACCATGTCATAAAAAGTAGTGTGGGTTCTTCACGGCCATGGCATTTTCCAAGTTTATTTTAAATAAAGCATTTGAAAATTACATATTAAGGGATAAAAGAAGAGTGGGGACCAGAGGGATAGATCCGTGGGAAAAGGTGTCTACAGCCAAGCCCAATGATGTGAGTTCATTTTGGGTACCCAAATTGTGGAAGTAGAAAACTGACTATGGAAAACGGTCCTCTCCTTCTTAAGCACAGCACTGTCTGTGAGTCCCCAGCTAACAGAACTCCAGGAGCCAGGGTCTCTCACCAGGGTAGTGAGTTTCCATCAAATTAAGTCTTGCTGACTACACACCCTGCATCTTACCAGCTTCCTTGTTTGCTGCCTCAGGATCAGAGAGCTGGGCTGCAGGCCTGTGCTGTGAGACACACATCCTTGGACAGGTACAAGGAGAGAACCCCCACATCTGCTGTGTGAACTCTGATTTCCTCTCCTCAGAACCCAGGTCAATCTGTCTATGTCTGCTGTTTCCTATCTGTCCATGGAGTTAATAACACTTTTTAACAAATGTCTTTCTCCCAACAATGCATCTCATGTCTCTCTTAGTACCCCACATGAAATCTTAGAGAATATCAGACTGTGTCCAGAAGCAGGGACACTGAGAGTGGCAGGGACCATGAACCACAATGAGAACTACTGCCTGAAAATTCTGGTTTCTTCCTTACTCCATAGACACCGTCATCTCAGATACAGGCCCCAAGCCCTCCATGCTCCTCATCAGATGACAGGCCATGGCTTGCTTGGGTTCATATTCAGCTTCCTTTCCTCAAAGACCCATTTACAAACACTCGCTTTCCTTATTTCTGCCATGATGATATTCTGACCTCTAGGGTCTCCCCTAGGACTAGACTTCCTTCCCAAGTCCAGTCTGACTTAACATGTAATAGGCAGTGGGTCAGTTTCTACCAAAGGGCCCACTGGGACATAAGGACAACATCCATACTGACCAATAAGGACAGCCAGAGATGGTGCATGGGCATGTGGCAGTGTGGCTGTAGTTGGCCCCCATGTGTCCATAGGGAGTGGCACTCTTAGGAGGCATAGCTTTGTTGGAATAGGTGTGGCCTTGTTGGAGGAAGTGTGTCACCATGGGGGTTGTTTTTAGGTCTCTTATGCTCAGGCTACACTTATGGTAGATAAAGTTCACTTCCTGATGCCTGTGGATTCAAATGGATGACACTCAGCTCCTGCTCTGACTCCATGTCTACCTCAGTGCTACCATGTCCCACCATTAAGATAATGGACTAAATCTATAAAACTGTAAACCACCCCAAATTAATTATTTCCTTTATAAGAGTTGTCATGCTCATGGTGTCTCTTGACAGCAGTAGAAACCCTAAGACAGACATGCAGGATTCAGATTCAACAATCACAGCCCTGCATAGATGCAGCTCTTATTCCCTCAATGACAAGGCTCTAATTTATATCAATTGGGGTTCTTTGCCAAGTCAGTGGAAAATTGTCCCATCCTAATCAGACTAGCTGAAGATAGGAGCGATGGAGAAGTCACCAAGGCTTCTCCTGACTAAAGTAGATTCTTCTGAGGCAGCTGCGAGATGTCTGCAGTGGTGTAACTGGATCCAACCCTCTGAAGCTGAACTTAGGATCAGCTATGGTCAAAGTGACCTTGGTTGCTGGGGTAGTGACTCCTCTGAGCACCCATGAAGTGTTCATACAAGCAGACTGCCATGATGACTGTCTGTCCAGCCATCTGAAGAAAGGTCCGTTCACCATCTCCTCCATCTAGGTAGCTAGGAACAGAGAAGAGGCCTCATGGATGGTACTCCAACAGTCATGTGACTTGCCATACAAGTTTCCATTATTCAAAAGGGAGGAAAAACAAAAGGGCCTATAACAAAGCATTGAACAAAACCAACATTCTCAACAACATTTAGGTCAAATTCCCTAGGGTGAAGGGAACATGGCTGTTTGAATGGGAGCAGACAAAGGGTCTAGCCGGGCTGCTACTCTTTAGGATTTGTGTTCCCCAGCCAGGAATCCAGGCATGGTGCCACAAGCCTGTAATCCCAATCAATGACTGAGAGGTAGAGATAGCAAGATTATGAATTGGAAGCTATCATTGGTACCTCTAGAGTCTGAAGCCAACCTGGGCTCCATGAGACTCTGTGTTGAGACCAACAAACCAAAACTAACCAGGACACCAAACAGTAGAGAGGTCATGGGGGCAGGTCATCCATTAGTTCACTTTGGTTGAAGACAGAGAACCTAAAGATGTAACCAGTTGCTCTTTAGATCAATGAAACAAATTTTGTGACTATTAATAGTTTCATTTAAGCAGTATATAAAGTTGAAGAGGAGATTGAGAGTTTCTCAGTTTCTGTGACCTCAAACACAATGACATATGATTTCCTTCCTCTGCCTTGGCTATCTGTAGAATCTGGGGGATTTCATACCACAAAAGTAGGTGACAGACCTGGTTACCCTGCAACTCACTGGACTTTAGGACATAGTAGAGAGTCTCTTCTGGTGGCTTTCCTCTACAGGGATAGAGAAAGGTTCTCCTGCTGAGGAAGGGCAGCACATGACAGACATGAAGATGACTATGTCATCCTAAGGGAGAAAGAAGGGTTCACATGGGTCCAGGGCAACTACCACCAGCCTCAATTCCTTCTACCCACTCTAGCATCTCCTCATCTCTCTTCGGGACCAACTCCGGGCAGCTACTCTAAATTCCTTGTGGGCTGTCTTAGCTGTCACTGGGGAAAAGAATTGAAGGAGTGGGAGAGTAGGTGGTGGGACAGATTGGAGGACAGATGGGCAGTTTTCATCAATGAGTCATCTGCTGGGTCAAAGCACATCTGCCCTTCACTGTGTGTAATTTGAGGGCAAGAAACAGGGCCAGGGCCAGGGCCGTTATACAATAGCATCCTTGAGACTTAGCATCCAACAGTCAAGTGGGCCAACAGGTGAAAAACTTATCATCTGATGCTGAAGGCTAAGGAAACATCTTTTAGCTACAGAAAAAGATCTGGAGAGATAGCTTAGTGGTTAAGAGCAGTGGCTGCCATTCCAAATGTGAGAAGTACGATTCCTGGGACGATATAATGGCTCACAACCATCTGCAATGAGGCCTGGCGCCCTCTACTGACAACAGAAGGGAGAGGTAGGAGAGATAAGTCAGTGGTTAAGAGGATTGCTTGCTGAGTTCGACAAAGTCAAGTGCGGGCCAGAGCTGGACGAGGGCTAGGTCCTTTATCCAATAGCACCCTGGAGGCTTAGAACCCAACAGTCAAGAGGGCCAAGAGGTGAAAACCTTATCCTGTGATTCTCAACGTCAAGTCAGCCCCTTTTGCCTTTAGAAATAGCAGCTGGAGAGATAGCTCAGTAGTTAAGTGCTTGGTTTGCCCTTCCACAGGTCAGAAGTTCGATTCCTATTAACCACATAATAGTTTTAATGAAGATTTTTACCAGAAATTCCAAGAAGAGCTCATACCTATACTCCTTTATGTGTTTCACAGTATAGAAACGTAAGTTTTTTGCAAAAATATTCTTTTGAAACTGCAGTTAACCAATTACATAAAGCACACAAAGACTTAAGCAAGACAAATAGAGACATATGTCACTCATGATCATCGATGCAAAATTCTAAAAAAAATACTGGCAAACCATCTTCAATGAGGTCTGCTGCCATGTTTGGATACAGAAAGAATGGTTGGAGAGATAGCTTAGTATTTAATAGCATTGTCTGCCATTCCAAATGTGAGAAGTTCGATTCCTGGGACCATATAATGGCTCACAACCATCTGCAATGAGGCCTGGCGCCCTCTACTGACAACAGAAAAGAGAGGTAGGAGAGATAGCTCAGTGGTTATGAGCATTGATTGCTGAGTTCGATAAAGTTAACTTCGGGCCAGAGCTGGACAGGGGCTAGTCCTATATCCAATATCACCCTGGAGGCTTAGCACCCAACAGTCAAGAGGGCCAACAAGTGAAAACCTTATCCTGTGATCCTCAACGTCAAGGCAACCACTTTTGCCTACAGAAAAAGCAGCTGGAGAGATAGCTCAGTGTTTAAGTGCTTGCTTTGCCCTTCCAAAGGTCAGAAGTTCGATTCCTACCAACCACATAATAGTTTTAATGAAGATTTTGAACAGAAATTCCAAGAAGAGCTCATACCAAATACTCCTTTATGTGTTTCACAGTATAGAAACGTAAGAGTCTTGCCGAACTCTTCTTTTGAAACTGCAGTACTCTGATACTTAAACCACACAGAGGCTTAAGCAAGACAAATACAGACCTATGTCACTCATGAACATCGATGCAAAATTCTCAAGAAAATACTGGCAAGCCATCTTCAATGAGGTCTGCTGCCCTTTTTGGATAAAGAAAAACAGTTGGAGAGATAGCTTAGTGGTTAAGAGCATTGGCTGACCTTCCAAATGTGAGATGTTCGATTCCTGGGACCATATAATGGCTCACAATCATCTGCAATGAAGCCTGGCGCCCTCTACTTACAACAGAAGGGAGAGGTAGGAGAGATAGCTCATTGGTTAAGAGCATTGCTTGCTGAGTTCGATAAAGTCAAGTGCGGGCCAGAGGAAGACCAAAGCTATGTCCTTTATCCAATAGCACCCTGGAGGCTTAGCACCCAACAGTCAAGTCAGCCAACAGGTGAAAACCTTATCCTGTGATCCTCAATGTCAAGGCAGCCCCTTTTGCCTACAGAAAGAGCACCTGGAGAGATATCTCAGTGGTTAAGCGCTTGGTTGCCCTTCCATAGGTCAGAAGTTCGATTTCTGCCAACCACATAACGGTTTTAATGCAGATTTCTAATAGAAACTCCAAGAACAGCTGATACCTATACTCCTTTATGTGTTTCACAGTATAAAAAGGTAAGAGTCTTGCCAAACTCTTCTTTTGAAATTGCATTTGCCAATACCTAAATCACACAAAGGCTTAAGAAAGACAAATACAGACCTATGTCACTCATGAACATCGATGCAAAATTCTCAAGAAATTACTGGCAAACCATCTTCAATGAGGTCTGATGCCCTTTTTGGATACAGAAAGAACAGCTGGAGAGATAGCTTAGTGGTTTAGAGCATTTGCTGACCTTCCAAATGTGAGAAGTTCGATTCCAGGGACCATAAAATGGCTCACAATCATTTGCAATGAAGCCTGGCGCCCTCTACTGACAACAGAAGGTAGAGGTAGGAGAGACAGCTCTGTGGTTAAGAGCATTGCTTGCTGAGTTCAGTAAAGTTAAGTGCGGGCCAGAGCAGGACCAGGGCTATGTCGTTTAACCAATAGCACCCTGGAGGCTGAGCACCCAACAGTCTAGTGGGCCAACAGGTGAAAACCTTATCCTGTGATCATCAATGTCTAGGCAGGACATTTTGCCTACAGAAAGAGCACCTGGAGAGATAGCTCAGTGGTTAAGCGCTTGGTTTGCCCTTCCACAGGTCAGAAGTTCGATACCTGCTAAACACATAATGGTTTTAATGCAAATTTTTAATAGAAATTCCATGAACAGCTGATACCTATACTCCTTTATGTGTTTCACAGTATAGAAATGTAAGAGTCTTGCCGAACACTTCTTTTGAAACTGCAGTTACCCTGATACCTAAACCACACAAAGGCTTAAGCAAGACAAATACAGAACTATGTCACTCATGAACATCGATGCAAAATTCACAAGAAAATCCTGGCAAACATACTTCAATGATCTCTGCTGCCGTTTTTGGATACAGAAAGAACAGTTGGAGAGATAGCTTAGTGGTTAAGAGCATTGGCTGCCTTTCCAAATATGAGATGTTCTATTCCTGGGACCATATAATGGCGCACAAACATCTGCAATGAGGCCTGGCGCCCTATACTGACAACAGAAGGGAGAGGTAGGAGAGATAGCTCAGTGGTTAAGAGCATTGCTTGCTGAGTTCGATAATGTCATGTGCGAGCCAGAGCCAGACCAGGGCTATGTCCTTTATCCAATAGCACCCTTGAGGCTTAGCAACCAACAGTGAAGAGGGCCAACAGGTGAATACCTTATCCTGTGATCCTCTACGTCAAGGCAACTCCTTTTGCCTACATAAAGAGCAGCTGGAGAGATAGCTCAGTGGTTAAGTGCTTGGTTGCCCTTCCACAGGTCAGAAATACGATTCCTGCCAAACACATATTGTTTTTAATGCAGATTTTTAATAGAAATTCCAAGAAGAGATGATACCTATTCTCCTTCATATGTTTCACAGTATAGAAACGTAAGAGTCTTTCCGAACCCTTCTTTTGAAACTGCAGTTACCCTGATACCTAAACCACACAAAGGCTTAAGCAAGACAAATACAGACTTATGTCACTGAAGAACATCGATGCAAAATTCTCAAGTAAATACTGGCAAACCATCTTCAATGAGGTCTCCTGCCCTTTTTGGATACAGAAAAAACAGTTGGAGAGATAGCTTATTGGTTAAGAACATTGGCTGCCATTCCAAATGTGAGAAGTTCGATTCCTGGGACCATATAATGGCTCACAACCATCTGCAATGAGGCCTGGCGCCCTCAACTGACAACAGAAGGGAGAGGTAAAAGAGATAGCTCATTGGTTGAGAGCATTGCTTGCTGAGTTCAATAGAGTCAAGTGCGGACCAGAGCCTGACCAGAGCTATGTCCTTTATCCAATAGCACCCTGGAGGCTTAGCACCCAACAGTCAGGAGGGCCAACTGGTGAAAACCTTATCTTGTGATCTTTAATATCAAGGCAACCCCTTTTTCCTACAGAAAGAGCAGCTGGAGATATAGCTCAGTGGTTAAGCGCTTGGTTTGCCCTTCCACAGGTCAGAAGTTCGATTCCTGCCAAACACATAATAGTTTTAATGAAGATTTTTACCATAAATTCCAAGAAGAGCTCATACCTATAATCCTTTATGTATTTCACAGTATAGAAACGTAAGAGTCTTGCGGAACTCTTCTTTTGAAACTGCAGTTACCGATACCTAAATCACACAAAGGCTTAAGAAAGACAAACCCAGAGAAATGTCACTCATGAACATCGATGCAAAATTCTCAAGAAATTCCTGGAAAACCATCTTCAATTAGGTCTGCTCCCCTTTTTGTATACAGAAAGAACAGTTGGAGAGATATCTTAGTGGTTAAGAGCAATAGCTGCCATTCCAAATGTGAGAAGTTCGATTCCTGGGACCATATAATGGCTCACAACCATCTGCAATGAGGCCTGGCGCCCTTTACTGACAACAGAAGGGAGAGGTTGGAGAGATAGCTCAGTGGTTAAGACCATTGCTTGCTGAGTTCGATAAAGTCAAGTGCGCGCCAGAGCAGGACCGGGGCTATGTCCTTTATCCAATAGCACCCTGGAGGCTTAGCACCCAACAGTCAAGTGGGCGAACAGGTGAACACCTTATCCTGTGATCCTCAACGTCAAGTCAACCCCTTTTGCCTACGGAAGGAACAGATGGAGAGTTAGCTCAGTGTTTAAGCGCGTTGGCTGTACTTCCACAGGTCAGAAGTTCGATTGCTGCCAACCACATAATGGTTTTAATGCAGATATTTTACAGAAATTCCAAGAACAGCTGATACCTATACTCCTTTATGTGTTTCACAGTATAGAAACGTAAATGTCTTGCCGAACTCTTCTTTTGAAACTGCAGTAACCCAATTACATAAACCAAACAAAGGATTAAGCAAGACAAATACAGACCTATGTCACTCATGAACATCGATGCAAAATTCTCAAGTAAATACTGGCAAACCATCTTCAATGAGGTCTCCTGCCCTTTTTGGATACAGAAAGAACAGTTGGAGAGATAGCTTAGTGGTTAAGAGCATTGGCTGCCATTCCAAATGTGAGAAGTTCGATTCCTGGGACCATATAATGGCTCACAACCATCTGCAATGAGGCCTGGCGCCCTCTACTGACAACAGAAGGGAGAGGTAAAAGAGATAGCTCATTGATTGAGAGCATTGCTTGCTGAGTTCGATAAAGTCAATTGCGGGCCAGAGCCTGACCAGGGCTATGTCCTTTATCCAATAGCACCCTGGAAGCTTAGCACCCAACAGTAAAGTGGGCCAATAGGTGAAAACTTTATCCTGTGATCCTCAACGTCAAGGCCACCCCTTTTGCCTACAGAAGGAACAGCTGGAGAGTTAGCTAAGTGGTTAAGCGCGTTGGCAGTACTTCCACAGGTCAGAATTTCGATACCTGCCAACCACATAATGGTTTTAATGCAGATTTTTTACAGAAATTCCAAGAACAGCTGATACCTATACTCCTTTATGTGTTTCACAGTATAGAAACATAAGAGTCTTGCCGAACACTTCTTTTGAAACTGCAGTTACCCTGATACCTAAACCACAAAAAGGCTTAAGCAAGACAAATACAGACCTATGTCACTCATGAACATTGATGCAAAATTCTTAAGAAAATACTGGCAAACATTCTTCAATGATGTCTGCTGCCCTTTTTGGATACAGAAAGAATAGTTGGAGAGATAGCTTAGTGGTTAAGAGCATTGGCTGCCATTCCAAATGTGAGATGTTCTATTCCTGGGACCATATAATGGCTCACAACCATCTGCAATGAGGCCTGGCGCACTCTACTGACAACAGAAGGGAGAGGTAGGATAGATAGCTCAGTGGAAAACAGCATTGCTTGCTGAGTTCGATAAAGTCAAGTGCGGGCCCGAGCCTGACCAGGGCTATGTCCTTTATCCAATAGCACCCTGTAGGCTTAGCACCCAACAGTCAAGAGGGCCAACAGGTGAAAACCTTATCTTGTGATCCTCAACGTCAAGGCAGCCCCTTTTGCCTATAGAAAGAGCAGCTGGAGAGATAGCTCAGTGGTGAAGCGCTTGGTTTGCCCTTCCACAGGTCAGAAGTTCGATTCCTACCAACCACATAATAGTTTTATTGAAGATTTTTACCAGAATTTCCAAGAAGACCTCATACCTATACTCCTTTATGTGTTTCACAGCATAGAAACGTAAGAGTCTTGCCGAAATCTTCTTTAGAAACTGCTGTTACCCTGATACCTAAACCACATAAAGGCTTAAGCAAGACAAATACAGACCTATGTCACTCATGAGCAATATGCAAAATTCTCAAGAAAATACCGGAAAACCATCTTCAATGAGGTCTCCTGCACTTTTTGGATAGAGAAAGAACAGTTGGAGAGATAGCTTAGTGGTTAAGAGCATTGGATTCCATTCCAAATGTGAGAAGTTCGATTCCTGGGACCATATAGAGGCTCACAATCATCTGCAATGAAGCCTGGCCCTCTCTACTGACAACAGAAGGGAGAGGTAGGAGAGATAGCTCAGTGGTTAATAGCATTGCTTGCTGAGTTCGATAAAGTCAAGTGCGGGCCAGAACAGGACCAGGGCTATGTCCTTTATCCAATAGCACCCTAGAGGCTTAGCACCCAACAGTCAAGTGGGCCAACAGGTGAAAACCTTCTCCTGTGATCCTCAACGTCATGGCAGCCCCTTTTGCCTTCATAAAGAGCAGCTGGAGAGATAGCTCAGTGGTGAAGCGCTTGGTTTGCCCTTCCACATGTCAGAAGTTCGATTCCTACCAACCACATAATGGTTTTAATGAAGATTTTTTAAAAAAAATTCCAAGAAGAGCTCATACCTATACTCCATATGTGTTTCACAGTATAGAAACGTAAGAGTCTTGCCGAACTCTTCTTTTGAAACTGCACTTACCGTGATACCTAAACCACACAAAGGCTTAAGCAAGACAAATACAGACCTATGTCACTCATGAACATCGATGCAAAATTCTCAAGAAAATACTGGCAAACCATCTTCAATGAGGTCTGCTGCCATTTTTGGATACAGAAAGAACAGTTGGAGAGATAGCTTATTGGTTAAGAGCATTGGCTGCCATTCCAAATGTGAGAAGTTCGATTCCTGGGACCATATAATGGCTCACAACCATCTGCAATGAGGCCTGGCGCCCTCTACTGACAACAGAAGGGAGAGGTAAAAGAGATAGCTCAGTGGTTAAGGGCATTGCTTGCTGAGTTCGATAAAGTCAAGTGCGGGCCAGAGCTGGACGAGGGCTATGTCCTTTATCCAATAGCACCCTGGAAGCTTAGCACCCAACAGTCAAGAGGGCCAACAGGTGAAAACCTTATCCTGTGATCCTCAACATCAAGGCAGCCCCTTTTGCCTTCAGAAAGAGCAGCTGGAGAGATAGCTCAATGGTTAAGCGCTTGGTTTGCCTTTCCACATGTCAAAAGTTCGATTCCTACCAACCACATAATAGTTTTATTGAAGATTTTTACCAGAATTTCCAAGAAGACCTCATACCTATACTCCTTTATGTGTTTCACAGCATAGAAACGTAAGAGTCTTGCCGAAATCTTATTTTGAAACTGCTGTTACCCTGATACCTAAACCACATAAAGGCTTAAGCAAGACAAATACAGACCTATGTCACTCATGAGCAATATGCAAAATTCTCAAGAAAATACCGGAAAACAATCTTCAATGAGGTCTCCTGCACTTTTTGGATAGAGAAAGAACATTTGGAGAGATAGCTTAGTGGTTAAGAGCATTGGATTCCATTCCAAATATGAGAAGTTCGATTCCTGGGACCATATAGAGGCTCACAATCATCTGCAATGAAGCCTGGCCCTCTCTACTGACAACAGAAGGGAGAGGTAGGAGAGATAGCTCAGTGGTTAATAGCATTGCTTGCTGAGTTCGATAAAGTCAAGTGCGGGCCAGAACAGGACCAGGGCTATGTCCTTTATCCAATAGCACCCTGGAGGCTTAGCACCCAACAGTCAGGTGGGCCAACAGTTGAAAACCTTATCCTGTGATCCTCAACGTCTTGGCAGCCCCTTTTGCCTTCAGAAAGAGCAGCTGGAGAGATAGCTCAGTGGTGAAGCGCTTGGTTTGCCCTTCCACAGGTCAGAAGTTCGATTCCTACCAACCACATAATGGTTTTAATGAAGATTTTTACCATCAATTCCAAGAAGAGCTCATACCTATACTCCATATGTGTTTCACAGTATAGAAACGTAAGAGTCTTGCCGACCTCTTCTTTTGAAACTGCACTTACCCTGATACCTAAACCACACAAAGGCTTAAGCAAGACAAATACAGACCTATGTCACTCATGAACATCGATGCAAAATTCTCAAGAAAATACTGGCAAACCATCTTCAATGAGGTCTGCTGCCATTTTTGGATACAGAAAGAACAGTTGGAGAGATAGCTTATTGGTTAAGAGCATTGGCTGCCATTCCAAATGTGAGAAGTTCGATTCCTGGGACCATATAATGGCTCACAACCATCTGCAATGAGGCCTGGCGCCCTCTACTGACAACAGAAGGGAGAGGTAAGAGAGATAGCTCAGTGGTTAAGGGCATTGCTTGCTGAGTTCGATAAAGTCAAGTGCGGGCCAGAGCTGGACGAGGGCTATGTCCTTTATCCAATAGCACCCTGGAAGCTTAGCACCCAACAGTCAAGAGGGCCAACAGGTGAAAACCTTATCCTGTGATCCTCAACATCAAGGCAGCCCCTTTTGCCTTCAGAAAGAGCAGCTGGAGAGATAGCTCAATGGTTAAGCGCTTGGTTTGCCTTTCCACATGTCAGAAGTTCGATTCCTACCAACCACATAATAGTTTTATTGAAGATTTTTACCAGAATTTCCAAGAAGACCTCATACCTATACTCCTTTATGTGTTTCACAGCATAGAAACGTAAGAGTCTTGCCGAAATCTTCTTTAGAAACTGCTGTTACCCTGATACCTAAACCACATAAAGGCTTAAGCAAGACAAATACAGACCTATGTCACTCATGAGCAATATGCAAAATTCTCAAGAAAATACCGGAAAACCATCTTCAATGAGGTCTCCTGCACTTTTTGGATAGAGAAAGAACAGTTGGAGAGATAGCTTAGTGGTTAAGAGCATTGGATTCCATTCCAAATGTGAGAAGTTCGATTCCTGGGACCATATAGAGGCTCACAATCATCTGCAATGAAGCCTGGCCCTCTCTACTGACAACAGAAGGGAGAGGTAGGAGAGATAGCTCAGTGGTTAATAGCATTGCTTGCTGAGTTCGATAAAGTCAAGTGCGGGCCAGAACAGGACCAGGGCTATGTCCTTTATCCAATAGCACCCTAGAGGCTTAGCACACAACAGTCAAGTGGGCCAACAGGTGAAAACCTTATCCTGTGATCCTCAACGTCATGGCAGCCCCTTTTGCCTTCATAAAGAGCAGCTGGAGAGATAGCTCAGTGGTTGAAGCGCTTGGTTTGCCCTTCCACATGTCAGAAGTTCGATTCCTACCAACCACATAATGGTTTTAATGAAGATTTTTTAAAAAAAATTCCAAGAAGAGCTCATACCTATACTCCATATGTGTTTCACAGTATAGAAACGTAAGAGTCTTGCCGAACTCTTCTTTTGAAACTGCACTTACCGTGATACCTAAACCACACAAAGGCTTAAGCAAGACAAATACAGACCTATGTCACTCATGAACATCGATGCAAAATTCTCAAGAAAATACTGGCAAACCATCTTCAATGAGGTCTGCTGCCATTTTTGGATACAGAAAGAACAGTTGGAGAGATAGCTTATTGGTTAAGAGCATTGGCTGCCATTCCAAATGTGAGAAGTTCGATTCCTGGGACCATATAATGGCTCACAACCATCTGCAATGAGGCCTGGCGCCCTCTACTGACAACAGAAGGGAGAGGTAAAAGAGATAGCTCAGTGGTTAAGGGCATTGCTTGCTGAGTTCGATAAAGTCAAGTGCGGGCCAGAGCTGGACGAGGGCTATGTCCTTTATCCAATAGCACCCTGGAAGCTTAGCACCCAACAGTCAAGAGGGCCAACAGGTGAAAACCTTATCCTGTGATCCTCAACATCAAGGCAGCCCCTTTTGCCTTCAGAAAGAGCAGCTGGAGAGATAGCTCAATGGTTAAGCGCTTGGTTTGCCTTTCCACATGTCAAAAGTTCGATTCCTACCAACCACATAATAGTTTTATTGAAGATTTTTACCAGAATTTCCAAGAAGACCTCATACCTATACTCCTTTATGTGTTTCACAGCATAGAAACGTAAGAGTCTTGCCGAAATCTTATTTTGAAACTGCTGTTACCCTGATACCTAAACCACATAAAGGCTTAAGCAAGACAAATACAGACCTATGTCACTCATGAGCAATATGCAAAATTCTCAAGAAAATACCGGAAAACAATCTTCAATGAGGTCTCCTGCACTTTTTGGATAGAGAAAGAACATTTGGAGAGATAGCTTAGTGGTTAAGAGCATTGGATTCCATTCCAAATATGAGAAGTTCGATTCCTGGGACCATATAGAGGCTCACAATCATCTGCAATGAAGCCTGGCCCTCTCTACTGACAACAGAAGGGAGAGGTAGGAGAGATAGCTCAGTGGTTAATAGCATTGCTTGCTGAGTTCGATAAAGTCAAGTGCGGGCCAGAACAGGACCAGGGCTATGTCCTTTATCCAATAGCACCCTGGAGGCTTAGCACCCAACAGTCAGGTGGGCCAACAGTTGAAAACCTTATCCTGTGATCCTCAACGTCTTGGCAGCCCCTTTTGCCTTCAGAAAGAGCAGCTGGAGAGATAGCTCAGTGGTGAAGCGCTTGGTTTGCCCTTCCACAGGTCAGAAGTTCGATTCCTACCAACCACATAATGGTTTTAATGAAGATTTTTACCATCAATTCCAAGAAGAGCTCATACCTATACTCCATATGTGTTTCACAGTATAGAAACGTAAGAGTCTTGCCGACCTCTTCTTTTGAAACTGCACTTACCCTGATACCTAAACCACACAAAGGCTTAAGCAAGACAAATACAGACCTATGTCACTCATGAACATCGATGCAAAATTCTCAAGAAAATACTGGCAAACCATCTTCAATGAGGTCTGCTGCCATTTTTGGATACAGAAAGAACAGTTGGAGAGATAGCTTATTGGTTAAGAGCATTGGCTGCCATTCCAAATGTGAGAAGTTCGATTCCTGGGACCATATAATGGCTCACAACCATCTGCAATGAGGCCTGGCGCCCTCTACTGACAACAGAAGGGAGAGGTAAGAGAGATAGCTCAGTGGTTAAGGGCATTGCTTGCTGAGTTCGATAAAGTCAAGTGCGGGCCAGAACAGGACCAGGGCTATGTCCTTTATCCAATAGCACCCTGGAGGCTTAGCACCCAACAGTCAGGTGGGCCAACAGTTGAAAACCTTATCCTGTGATCCTCAACGTCATGGCAGCCCCTTTTGCCTTCATAAAGAGCAGCTGGAGAGATAGCTCAGTGGTGAAGCGCTTGGTTTGCCCTTCCACATGTCAGAAGTTCGATTCCTACCAACCACATAATGGTTTTAATGAAGATTTTTTAAAAAAAATTCCAAGAAGAGCTCATACCTATACTCCATATGTGTTTCACAGTATAGAAACGTAAGAGTCTTGCCGAACACTTCTTTTGAAACTGCAGTTACCCTGATACCTAAACCACACAAAGGCTTAAGCAAGACAAATACAGAACTATGTCACTCATGAACATCGATGCAAAATTCACAAGAAAATCCTGGCAAACATTCTTCAATGATCTCTGCTGCCGTTTTTGGATACAGAAAGAACAGTTGGAGAGATAGCTTAGTGGTTAAGAGCATTGGCTGCCTTTCCAAATATGAGATGTTCTATTCCTGGGACCATATAATGGCGCACAAACATCTGCAATGAGGCCTGGCGCCCTATACTGACAACAGAAGGGAGAGGTAGGAGAGATAGCTCAGTGGTTAAGAGCATTGCTTGCTGAGTTCGATAATGTCATGTGCGAGCCAGAGCCAGACCAGGGCTATGTCCTTTATCCAATAGCACCCTTGAGGCTTAGCAACCAACAGTGAAGAGGGCCAACAGGTGAATACCTTATCCTGTGATCCTCTACGTCAAGGCAACTCCTTTTGCCTACATAAAGAGCAGCTGGAGAGATAGCTCAGTGGTTAAGTGCTTGGTTGCCCTTCCACAGGTCAGAAATACGATTCCTGCCAAACACATATTGTTTTTAATGCAGATTTTTAATAGAAATTCCAAGAAGAGATGATACCTATTCTCCTTCATATGTTTCACAGTATAGAAACGTAAGAGTCTTTCCGAACCCTTCTTTTGAAACTGCAGTTACCCTGATACCTAAACCACACAAAGGCTTAAGCAAGACAAATACAGACTTATGTCACTGAAGAACATCGATGCAAAATTCTCAAGTAAATACTGGCAAACCATCTTCAATGAGGTCTCCTGCCCTTTTTGGATACAAAAAAAACAGTTGGAGAGATAGCTTATTGGTTAAGAACATTGGCTGCCATTCCAAATGTGAGAAGTTCGATTCCTGGGACCATATAATGGCTCACAACCATCTGCAATGAGGCCTGGCGCCCTCAACTGACAACAGAAGGGAGAGGTAAAAGAGATAGCTCATTGGTTGAGAGCATTGCTTGCTGAGTTCAATAGAGTCAAGTGCGGACCAGAGCCTGACCAGAGCTATGTCCTTTATCCAATAGCACCCTGGAGGCTTAGCACCCAACAGTCAGGAGGGCCAACTGGTGAAAACCTTATCTTGTGATCTTTAATATCAAGGCAACCCCTTTTTCCTACAGAAAGAGCAGCTGGAGATATAGCTCAGTGGTTAAGCGCTTGGTTTGCCCTTCCACAGGTCAGAAGTTCGATTCCTGCCAAACACATAATAGTTTTAATGAAGATTTTTACCATAAATTCCAAGAAGAGCTCATACCTATAATCCTTTATGTATTTCACAGTATAGAAACGTAAGAGTCTTGCGGAACTCTTCTTTTGAAACTGCAGTTACCGATACCTAAATCACACAAAGGCTTAAGAAAGACAAACCCAGAGAAATGTCACTCATGAACATCGATGCAAAATTCTCAACAAATTCCTGGAAAACCATCTTCAATTAGGTCTGCTCCCCTTTTTGTATACAGAAAGAACAGTTGGAGAGATATCTTAGTGGTTAAGAGCAATAGCTGCCATTCCAAATGTGAGAAGTTCGATTCCTGGGACCATATAATGGCTCACAACCATCTGCAATGAGGCCTGGCGCCCTTTACTGACAACAGAAGGGAGAGGTTGGAGAGATAGCTCAGTGGTTAAGACCATTGCTTGCTGAGTTCGATAAAGTCAAGTGCGCGCCAGAGCAGGACCGGGGCTATGTCCTTTATCCAATAGCACCCTGGAGGCTTAGCACCCAACAGTCAAGTGGGCGAACAGGTGAACACCTTATCCTGTGATCCTCAACGTCAAGTCAACCCCTTTTGCCTACGGAAGGAACAGATGGAGAGTTAGCTCAGTGTTTAAGCGCGTTGGCTGTACTTCCACAGGTCAGAAGTTCGATTGCTGCCAACCACATAATGGTTTTAATGCAGATATTTTACAGAAATTCCAAGAACAGCTGATACCTATACTCCTTTATGTGTTTCACAGTATAGAAACGTAAATGTCTTGCCGAACTCTTCTTTTGAAACTGCAGTAACCCAATTACATAAACCAAACAAAGGATTAAGCAAGACAAATACAGACCTATGTCACTCATGAACATCGATGCAAAATTCTCAAGTAAATACTGGCAAACCATCTTCAATGAGGTCTCCTGCCCTTTTTGGATACAGAAAGAACAGTTGGAGAGATAGCTTAGTGGTTAAGAGCATTGGCTGCCATTCCAAATGTGAGAAGTTCGATTCCTGGGACCATATAATGGCTCACAACCATCTGCAATGAGGCCTGGCGCCCTCTACTGACAACAGAAGGGAGAGGTAAAAGAGATAGCTCATTGATTGAGAGCATTGCTTGCTGAGTTCGATAAAGTCAATTGCGGGCCAGAGCCTGACCAGGGCTATGTCCTTTATCCAATAGCACCCTGGAAGCTTAGCACCCAACAGTAAAGTGGGCCAATAGGTGAAAACTTTATCCTGTGATCCTCAACGTCAAGGCCACCCCTTTTGCCTACAGAAGGAACAGCTGGAGAGTTAGCTAAGTGGTTAAGCGCGTTGGCAGTACTTCCACAGGTCAGAATTTCGATACCTGCCAACCACATAATGGTTTTAATGCAGATTTTTTACAGAAATTCCAAGAACAGCTGATACCTATACTCCTTTATGTGTTTCACAGTATAGAAACATAAGAGTCTTGCCGAACACTTCTTTTGAAACTGCACTTACCCTGATACCTAAACCACAAAAAGGCTTAAGCAAGACAAATACAGACCTATGTCACTCATGAACATTGATGCAAAATTCTTAAGAAAATACTGGCAAACATTCTTCAATGATGTCTGCTGCCCTTTTTGGATACAGAAAGAATAGTTGGAGAGATAGCTTAGTGGTTAAGAGCATTGGCTGCCATTCCAAATGTGAGATGTTCTATTCCTGGGACCATATAATGGCTCACAACCATCTGCAATGAGGCCTGGCGCACTCTACTGACAACAGAAGGGAGAGGTAGGATAGATAGCTCAGTGGAAAACAGCATTGCTTGCTGAGTTCGATAAAGTCAAGTGCGGGCCCGAGCCTGACCAGGGCTATGTCCTTTATCCAATAGCACCCTGTAGGCTTAGCACCCAACAGTCAAGAGGGCCAACAGGTGAAAACCTTATCTTGTGATCCTCAACGTCAAGGCAGCCCCTTTTGCCTATAGAAAGAGCAGCTGGAGAGATAGCTCAGTGGTGAAGCGCTTGGTTTGCCCTTCCACAGGTCAGAAGTTCGATTCCTACCAACCACATAATAGTTTTATTGAAGATTTTTACCAGAATTTCCAAGAAGACCTCATACCTATACTCCTTTATGTGTTTCACAGCATAGAAACGTAAGAGTCTTGCCGAAATCTTCTTTAGAAACTGCTGTTACCCTGATACCTAAACCACATAAAGGCTTAAGCAAGACAAATACAGACCTATGTCACTCATGAGCAATATGCAAAATTCTCAAGAAAATACCGGAAAACCATCTTCAATGAGGTCTCCTGCACTTTTTGGATAGAGAAAGAACAGTTGGAGAGATAGCTTAGTGGTTAAGAGCATTGGATTCCATTCCAAATGTGAGAAGTTCGATTCCTGGGACCATATAGAGGCTCACAATCATCTGCAATGAAGCCTGGCCCTCTCTACTGACAACAGAAGGGAGAGGTAGGAGAGATAGCTCAGTGGTTAATAGCATTGCTTGCTGAGTTCGATAAAGTCAAGTGCGGGCCAGAACAGGACCAGGGCTATGTCCTTTATCCAATAGCACCCTAGAGGCTTAGCACCCAACAGTCAAGTGGGCCAACAGGTGAAAACCTTCTCCTGTGATCCTCAACGTCATGGCAGCCCCTTTTGCCTTCATAAAGAGCAGCTGGAGAGATAGCTCAGTGGTGAAGCGCTTGGTTTGCCCTTCCACATGTCAGAAGTTCGATTCCTACCAACCACATAATGGTTTTAATGAAGATTTTTTAAAAAAAATTCCAAGAAGAGCTCATACCTATACTCCATATGTGTTTCACAGTATAGAAACGTAAGAGTCTTGCCGAACTCTTCTTTTGAAACTGCACTTACCGTGATACCTAAACCACACAAAGGCTTAAGCAAGACAAATACAGACCTATGTCACTCATGAACATCGATGCAAAATTCTCAAGAAAATACTGGCAAACCATCTTCAATGAGGTCTGCTGCCATTTTTGGATACAGAAAGAACAGTTGGAGAGATAGCTTATTGGTTAAGAGCATTGGCTGCCATTCCAAATGTGAGAAGTTCGATTCCTGGGACCATATAATGGCTCACAACCATCTGCAATGAGGCCTGGCGCCCTCTACTGACAACAGAAGGGAGAGGTAAGAGAGATAGCTCAGTGGTTAAGGGCATTGCTTGCTGAGTTCGATAAAGTCAAGTGCGGGCCAGAGCTGGACGAGGGCTATGTCCTTTATCCAATAGCACCCTGGAAGCTTAGCACCCAACAGTCAAGAGGGCCAACAGGTGAAAACCTTATCCTGTGATCCTCAACATCAAGGCAGCCCCTTTTGCCTTCAGAAAGAGCAGCTGGAGAGATAGCTCAATGGTTAAGCGCTTGGTTTGCCTTTCCACATGTCAAAAGTTCGATTCCTACCAACCACATAATAGTTTTATTGAAGATTTTTACCAGAATTTCCAAGAAGACCTCATACCTATACTCCTTTATGTGTTTCACAGCATAGAAACGTAAGAGTCTTGCCGAAATCTTATTTTGAAACTGCTGTTACCCTGATACCTAAACCACATAAAGGCTTAAGCAAGACAAATACAGACCTATGTCACTCATGAGCAATATGCAAAATTCTCAAGAAAATACCGGAAAACAATCTTCAATGAGGTCTCCTGCACTTTTTGGATAGAGAAAGAACATTTGGAGAGATAGCTTAGTGGTTAAGAGCATTGGATTCCATTCCAAATATGAGAAGTTCGATTCCTGGGACCATATAGAGGCTCACAATCATCTGCAATGAAGCCTGGCGCCCTCTACTGACAACAGAAGGGAGAGGTAGGAGAGATAGCTCAGTGGTTAATAGCATTGCTTGCTGAGTTCGATAAAGTCAAGTGCGGGCCAGAACAGGACCAGGGCTATGTCCTTTATCCAATAGCACCCTGGAGGCTTAGCACCCAACAGTCAGGTGGGCCAACAGTTGAAAACCTTATCCTGTGATCCTCAACGTCTTGGCAGCCCCTTTTGCCTTCAGAAAGAGCAGCTGGAGAGATAGCTCAGTGGTGAAGCGCTTGGTTTGCCCTTCCACAGGTCAGAAGTTCGATTCCTACCAACCACATAATGGTTTTAATGAAGATTTTTACCATCAATTCCAAGAAGAGCTCATACCTATACTCCATATGTGTTTCACAGTATAGAAACGTAAGAGTCTTGCCGACCTCTTCTTTTGAAACTGCACTTACCCTGATACCTAAACCACACAAAGGCTTAAGCAAGACAAATACAGACCTATGTCACTCATGAACATCGATGCAAAATTCTCAAGAAAATACTGGCAAACCATCTTCAATGAGGTCTGCTGCCATTTTTGGATACAGAAAGAACAGTTGGAGAGATAGCTTATTGGTTAAGAGCATTGGCTGCCATTCCAAATGTGAGAAGTTCGATTCCTGGGACCATATAATGGCTCACAACCATCTGCAATGAGGCCTGGCGCCCTCTACTGACAACAGAAGGGAGAGGTAAGAGAGATAGCTCAGTGGTTAAGGGCATTGCTTGCTGAGTTCGATAAAGTCAAGTGCGGGCCAGAGCTGGACGAGGGCTATGTCCTTTATCCAATAGCACCCTGGAAGCTTAGCACCCAACAGTCAAGAGGGCCAACAGGTGAAAACCTTATCCTGTGATCCTCAACATCAAGGCAGCCCCTTTTGCCTTCAGAAAGAGCAGCTGGAGAGATAGCTCAATGGTTAAGCGCTTGGTTTGCCTTTCCACATGTCAGAAGTTCGATTCCTACCAACCACATAATAGTTTTATTGAAGATTTTTACCAGAATTTCCAAGAAGACCTCATACCTATACTCCTTTATGTGTTTCACAGCATAGAAACGTAAGAGTCTTGCCGAAATCTTCTTTAGAAACTGCTGTTACCCTGATACCTAAACCACATAAAGGCTTAAGCAAGACAAATACAGACCTATGTCACTCATGAGCAATATGCAAAATTCTCAAGAAAATACCGGAAAACCATCTTCAATGAGGTCTCCTGCACTTTTTGGATAGAGAAAGAACAGTTGGAGAGATAGCTTAGTGGTTAAGAGCATTGGATTCCATTCCAAATGTGAGAAGTTCGATTCCTGGGACCATATAGAGGCTCACAATCATCTGCAATGAAGCCTGGCCCTCTCTACTGACAACAGAAGGGAGAGGTAGGAGAGATAGCTCAGTGGTTAATAGCATTGCTTGCTGAGTTCGATAAAGTCAAGTGCGGGCCAGAACAGGACCAGGGCTATGTCCTTTATCCAATAGCACCCTAGAGGCTTAGCACCCAACAGTCAAGTGGGCCAACAGGTGAAAACCTTCTCCTGTGATCCTCAACGTCATGGCAGCCCCTTTTGCCTTCATAAAGAGCAGCTGGAGAGATAGCTCAGTGGTGAAGCGCTTGGTTTGCCCTTCCACATGTCAGAAGTTCGATTCCTACCAACCACATAATGGTTTTAATGAAGATTTTTTAAAAAAAATTCCAAGAAGAGCTCATACCTATACTCCATATGTGTTTCACAGTATAGAAACGTAAGAGTCTTGCCGAACTCTTCTTTTGAAACTGCACTTACCGTGATACCTAAACCACACAAAGGCTTAAGCAAGACAAATACAGACCTATGTCACTCATGAACATCGATGCAAAATTCTCAAGAAAATACTGGCAAACCATCTTCAATGAGGTCTGCTGCCATTTTTGGATACAGAAAGAACAGTTGGAGAGATAGCTTATTGGTTAAGAGCATTGGCTGCCATTCCAAATGTGAGAAGTTCGATTCCTGGGACCATATAATGGCTCACAACCATCTGCAATGAGGCCTGGCGCCCTCTACTGACAACAGAAGGGAGAGGTAAGAGAGATAGCTCAGTGGTTAAGGGCATTGCTTGCTGAGTTCGATAAAGTCAAGTGCGGGCCAGAGCTGGACGAGGGCTATGTCCTTTATCCAATAGCACCCTGGAAGCTTAGCACCCAACAGTCAAGAGGGCCAACAGGTGAAAACCTTATCCTGTGATCCTCAACATCAAGGCAGCCCCTTTTGCCTTCAGAAAGAGCAGCTGGAGAGATAGCTCAATGGTTAAGCGCTTGGTTTGCCTTTCCACATGTCAAAAGTTCGATTCCTACCAACCACATAATAGTTTTATTGAAGATTTTTACCAGAATTTCCAAGAAGACCTCATACCTATACTCCTTTATGTGTTTCACAGCATAGAAACGTAAGAGTCTTGCCGAAATCTTATTTTGAAACTGCTGTTACCCTGATACCTAAACCACATAAAGGCTTAAGCAAGACAAATACAGACCTATGTCACTCATGAGCAATATGCAAAATTCTCAAGAAAATACCGGAAAACAATCTTCAATGAGGTCTCCTGCACTTTTTGGATAGAGAAAGAACATTTGGAGAGATAGCTTAGTGGTTAAGAGCATTGGATTCCATTCCAAATATGAGAAGTTCGATTCCTGGGACCATATAGAGGCTCACAATCATCTGCAATGAAGCCTGGCCCTCTCTACTGACAACAGAAGGGAGAGGTAGGAGAGATAGCTCAGTGGTTAATAGCATTGCTTGCTGAGTTCGATAAAGTCAAGTGCGGGCCAGAACAGGACCAGGGCTATGTCCTTTATCCAATAGCACCCTGGAGGCTTAGCACCCAACAGTCAGGTGGGCCAACAGGTGAAAACCTTATCCTGTGATCCTCAACGTCTTGGCAGCCCCTTTTGCCTTCAGAAAGAGCAGCTGGAGAGATAGCTCAGTGGTGAAGCGCTTGGTTTGCCCTTCCACAGGTCAGAAGTTCGATTCCTACCAACCACATAATGGTTTTAATGAAGATTTTTACCATCAATTCCAAGAAGAGCTCATACCTATACTCCATATGTGTTTCACAGTATAGAAACGTAAGAGTCTTGCCGACCTCTTCTTTTGAAACTGCACTTACCCTGATACCTAAACCACACAAAGGCTTAAGCAAGACAAATACAGACCTATGTCACTCATGAACATCGATGCAAAATTCTCAAGAAAATACTGGCAAACCATCTTCAATGAGGTCTGCTGCCATTTTTGGATACAGAAAGAACAGTTGGAGAGATAGCAATTGGTTAAGAGCATTGGCTGCCATTCCAAATGTGAGAAGTTCGATTCCTGGGACCATATAATGGCTCACAACCATCTGCAATGAGGCCTGGCGCCCTCTACTGACAACAGAAGGGAGAGGTAAGAGAGATAGCTCAGTGGTTAAGGGCATTGCTTGCTGAGTTCGATAAAGTCAAGTGTGGGCCAGAACAGGACCAGGGCTATGTCCTTTATCCAATAGCACCCTGGAGGCTTAGCACCCAACAGTCAGGTGGGCCAACAGTTGAAAACCTTATCCTGTGATCCTCAACGTCTTGGCAGCCCCTTTTGCCTTCAGAAAGAGCAGCTGGAGAGATAGCTCAGTGGTGAAGCGCTTGGTTTGCCCTTCCACAGGTCAGAAGTTCGATTCCTACCAACCACATAATGGTTTTAATGAAGATTTTTACCATCAATTCCAAGAAGAGCTCATACCTATACTCCATATGTGTTTCACAGTATAGAAACGTAAGAGTCTTGCCGAACTCTTCTATTGAAACTGCACTTACCGTGATACCTAAACCACACAAAGGCTTAAGCAAGACAAATACAGACCTATGTCACTCATGAACATCGATGCAAAATTCTCAAGAAAATACTGGCAAACCATCTTCAATGAGGTCTGCTGCCATTTTTGGATACAGAAAGAACAGTTGGAGAGATAGCTTATTGGTTAAGAGCATTGGCTGCCATTCCAAATGTGAGAAGTTCGATTCCTGGGACCACATAATGGCTCACAACCATCTGCAATAAGGCCTGGCGCCCTCTACTTACAACAGAAGGGAGAGGTAAGAGAGATAGCTCAGTGGTTAAGGGCATTGCTTGCTGAGTTCGATAAAGTCAAGTGCGGGCCAGAGCTGGACGAGGGCTATGTCCTTTATCCAATAGCACCCTGGAAGCTTAGCACCCAACAGTCAAGAGGGCCAACAGGTGAAAACCTTATCCTGTGATCCTCAACATCAAGGCAGCCCCTTTTGCCTTCAGAAAGAGCAGCTGGAGAGATAGCTCAATGGTTAAGCGCTTGGTTTGCCTTTCCACATGTCAAAAGTTCAATTCCTACCAACCACATAATAGTTTTATTGAAGATTTTTACCAGAATTTCCAAGAAGACCTCATACCTATACTCCTTTATGTGTTTCACAGCATAGAAACGTAAGAGTCTTGCCGAAATCTTATTTTGAAACTGCTGTTACCCTGATTCCTAAACCACATAAAGGCTTAAGCAAGACAAATACAGACCTATGTCACTCATGAGCAATATGCAAAATTCTCAAGAAAATACCGGAAAACAATCTTCAATGAGGTCTCCTGCACATTTTGGATAGAGAAAGAACATTTGGAGAGATAGCTTAGTGGTTAAGAGCATTGGATTCCATTCCAAATATGAGAAGTTCGATTCCTGGGACCATATAGAGGCTCACAATCATCTGCAATGAAGCCTGGCCCTCTCTACTGACAACAGAAGGGAGAGGTAGGAGAGATAGCTCAGTGGTTAATAGCATTGCTTGCTGAGTTCGATAAAGTCAAGTGCGGGCCAGAACAGGACCAGGGCTATGTCCTTTATCCAATAGCACCCTGGAGGCTTAGCACCCAACAGTCAGGTGGGCCAACAGGTGAAAACCTTACCCTGTGATCCTCAACGTCTTGGCAGCCCCTTTTGCCTTCAGAAAGAGCAGCTGGAGAGATAGCTCAGTGGTGAAGCGCTTGGTTTGCCCTTCCACAGGTCAGAAGTTCGATTCCTACCAACCACATAATGGTTTTAATGAAGATTTTTACCATCAATTCCAAGAAGAGCTCATACCTATACTCCATATGTGTTTCACAGTATAGAAACGTAAGAGTCTTACCGACCTCTTCTTTTGAAACTGCACTTACCCTGATACCTAAACCACACAAAGGCTTAAGCAAGACAAATACAGACCTATGTCACTCATGAACATCGATGCAAAATTCTCAAGAAAATACTGGCAAACCATCTTCAATGAGGTCTGCTGCCATTTTTGGATACAGAAAGAACAGTTGGAGAGATAGCTTATTGGTTAAGAGCATTGGCTGCCATTCCAAATGTGAGAAGTTCGATTCCTGGGACCATATAATGGCTCACAACCATCTGCAATGAGGCCTGGCGCCCTCTACTGACAACAGAAGGGAGAGGTAAGAGAGATAGCTCAGTGGTTAAGGGCATTGCTTGCTGAGTTCGATAAAGTCAAGTGCGGGCCAGAGCTGGACGAGGGCTATGTCCTTTATCCAATAGCACCCTGGAAGCTTAGCACCCAACAGTCAAGAGGGCCAACAGGTGAAAACCTTATCCTGTGATCCTCAACATCAAGGCAGCCCCTTTTGCCTTCAGAAAGAGCAGCTGGAGAGATAGCTCAATGGTTAAGCGCTTGGTTTGCCTTTCCACATGTCAGAAGTTCGATTCCTACCAACCACATAATAGTTTTATTGAAGATTTTTACCAGAATTTCCAAGAAGACCTCATACCTATACTCCTTTATGTGTTTCACAGCATAGAAACGTAAGAGTCTTGCCGAAATCTTCTTTAGAAACTGCTGTTACCCTGATACCTAAACCACATAAAGGCTTAAGCAAGACAAATACAGACCTATGTCACTCATGAGCAATATGCAAAATTCTCAAGAAAATACCGGAAAACCATCTTCAATGAGGTCTCCTGCACTTTTTGGATAGAGAAAGAACAGTTGGAGAGATAGCTTAGTGGTTAAGAGCATTGGATTCCATTCCAAATGTGAGAAGTTCGATTCCTGGGACCATATAGAGGCTCACAATCATCTGCAATGAAGCCTGGCCCTCTCTACTGACAACAGAAGGGAGAGGTAGGAGAGATAGCTCAGTGGTTAATAGCATTGCTTGCTGAGTTCGATAAAGTCAAGTGCGGGCCAGAACAGGACCAGGGCTATGTCCTTTATCCAATAGCACCCTGGAGGCTTAGCACCCAACAGTCAAGTGGGCCAACAGGTGAAAACCTTATCCTGTGATCCGCAACGTCATGGCAGCCCCTTTTGCCTTCATAAAGAGCAGCTGGAGAGATAGCTCAGTGGTGAAGCGCTTGGTTTGCCCTTCCACAGGTCAGAAGTTCGATTCCTACCAACCACATAATGGTTTTAATGAAGATTTTTTAAAAAAAATTCCAAGAAGAGCTCATACCTATACTCCATATGTGTTTCACAGTATAGAAACGTAAGAGTCTTGCCGACCTCTTCTTTTGAAACTGCACTTACCGTGATACCTAAACCACACAAAGGCTTAAGCAAGACAAATACAGACCTATGTCACTCATGAACATCGATGCAAAGTTCTCAAGAAAATACTGGCAAACCATCTTCAATGAGGTCTGCTGCCATTTTTGGATACAGAAAGAACAGTTGGAGAGATAGCTTATTGGTTAAGAGCATTGGCTGCCATTCCAAATGTGAGAAGTTCGATTCCTGGGACCACATAATGGCTCACAACCATCTGCAATGAGGCCTGGCGCCCTCTACTGACAACAGAAGGGAGAGGTAAGAGAGATAGCTTAGTGGTTAAGACCATTGCTTGCTGAGTTCGATAAAGTCAAGTGCGCGCCAGAGCAGGACCGGGGCTATGTCCTTTATCCAATAGCACCCTGGAGGCTTAGCACCCAACAGTCAAGTGGGCGAACAGGTGAACACCTTATCCTGTGATCCTCAACGTCAAGTCAACCCCTTTTGCCTACGGAAGGAACAGATGGAGAGTTAGCTCAGTGTTTAAGCGCGTTGGCTGTACTTCCACAGGTCAGAAGTTCGATTGCTGCCAACCACATAATGGTTTTAATGCAGATATTTTACAGAAATTCCAAGAACAGCTGATACCTATACTCCTTTATGTGTTTCACAGTATAGAAACGTAAATGTCTTGCCGAACTCTTCTTTTGAAACTGCAGTAACCCAATTACATAAACCAAACAAAGGATTAAGCAAGACAAATACAGACCTATGTCACTCATGAACATCGATGCAAAATTCTCAAGTAAATACTGGCAAACCATCTTCAATGAGGTCTCCTGCCCTTTTTGGATACAGAAAGAACAGTTGGAGAGATAGCTTAGTGGTTAAGAGCATTGGCTGCCATTCCAAATGTGAGAAGTTCGATTCCTGGGACCATATAATGGCTCACAACCATCTGCAATGAGGCCTGGCGCCCTCTACTGACAACAGAAGGGAGAGGTAAAAGAGATAGCTCATTGATTGAGAGCATTGCTTGCTGAGTTCGATAAAGTCAATTGCGGGCCAGAGCCTGACCAGGGCTATGTCCTTTATCCAATAGCACCCTGGAAGCTTAGCACCCAACAGTAAAGTGGGCCAATAGGTGAAAACTTTATCCTGTGATCCTCAACGTCAAGGCCACCCCTTTTGCCTACAGAAGGAACAGCTGGAGAGTTAGCTCAGTGGTTAAGCGCGTTGGCAGTACTTCCACAGGTCAGAATTTCGATACCTGCCAACCACATAATGGTTTTAATGCAGATTTTTTACAGAAATTCCAAGAACAGCTGATACCTATACTCCTTTATGTGTTTCACAGTATAGAAACATAAGAGTCTTGCCGAACACTTCTTTTGAAACTGCAGTTACCCTGATACCTAAACCACAAAAAGGCTTAAGCAAGACAAATACAGACCTATGTCACTCATGAACATTGATGCAAAATTCTTAAGAAAATACTGGCAAACATTCTTCAATGATGTCTGCTGCCCTTTTTGGATACAGAAAGAATAGTTGGAGAGATAGCTTAGTGGTTAAGAGCATTGGCTGCCATTCCAAATGTGAGATGTTCTATTCCTGGAACCATATAATGGCTCACAACCATCTGCAATGAGGCCTGGCGAACTCTACTGACAACAGAAGGGAGAGGTAGGATAGATAGCTCAGTGGAAAACAGCATTGCTTGCTGAGTTCGATAAAGTCAAGTGCGGGCCCGAGCCTACCAGGGCTATGTCCTTTATCCAATAGCACCCTGTAGGCTTAGCACCCAACAGTCAAGAGGGCCAACAGGTGAAAACCTTATCTTGTGATCCTCAACGTCAAGGCAGCCCCTTTTGCCTATAGAAAGAGCAGCTGGAGAGATAGCTCAGTGGTGAAGCGCTTGGTTTACCCTTCCACAGGTCAGAAGTTCGATTCCTACCAACCACATAATAGTTTTATTGAAGATTTTTACCAGAATTTCCAAGAAGACCTCATACCTATACTCCTTTATGTGTTTCACAGCATAGAAACGTAAGAGTCTTGCCGAAATCTTCTTTAGAAACTGCTGTTACCCTGATACCTAAACCACATAAAGGCTTAAGCAAGACAAATACAGACCTATATCACTCATGAGCAATATGCAAAATTCTCAAGAAAATACCGGAAAACCATCTTCAATGAGGTCTCCTGCACTTTTTGGATAGAGAAAGAACAGTTGGAGAGATAGCTTAGTGGTTAAGAGCATTGGATTCCATTCCAAATGTGAGAAGTTCGATTCCTGGGACCATATAGAGGCTCACAATCATCTGCAATGAAGCCTGGCCCTCTCTACTGACAACAGAAGGGAGAGGTAGGAGAGATAGCTCAGTGGTTAATAGCATTGCTTGCTGAGTTCGATAAAGTCAAGTGCGGGCCAGAACAGGACCAGGGCTATGTCCTTTATCCAATAGCACCCTAGAGGCTTAGCACCCAACAGTCAAGTGGGCCAACAGGTGAAAACCTTCTCCTGTGATCCTCAACGTCATGGCAGCCCCTTTTGCCTTCATAAAGAGCAGCTGGAGAGATAGCTCAGTGGTGAAGCACTTGGTTTGCCCTTCCACATGTCAGAAGTTCGATTCCTACCAACCACATAATGGTTTTAATGAAGATTTTTTAAAAAAAATTCCAAGAAGAGCTCATACCTATACTCCATATGTGTTTCACAGTATAGAAACGTAAGAGTCTTGCCGAACTCTTCTTTTGAAACTGCACTTACCGTGATACCTAAACCACACAAAGGCTTAAGCAAGACAAATACAGACCTATGTCACTCATGAACATCGATGCAAAATTCTCAAGAAAATACTGGCAAACCATCTTCAATGAGGTCTGCTGCCATTTTTGGATACAGAAAGAACAGTTGGAGAGATAGCTTATTGGTTAAGAGCATTGGCTGCCATTCCAAATGTGAGAAGTTCGATTCCTGGGACCATATAATGGCTCACAACCATCTGCAATGAGGCCTGGCGCCCTCTACTGACAACAGAAGGGAGAGGTAAGAGAGATAGCTCAGTGGTTAAGGGCATTGCTTGCTGAGTTCGATAAAGTCAAGTGCGGGCCAGAGCTGGACGAGGGCTATGTCCTTTATCCAATAGCACCCTGGAAGCTTAGCACCCAACAGTCAAGAGGGCCAACAGGTGAAAACCTTATCCTGTGATCCTCAACATCAAGGCAGCCCCTTTTGCCTTCAGAAAGAGCAGCTGGAGAGATAGCTCAATGGTTAAGCGCTTGGTTTGCCTTTCCACATGTCAGAAGTTCGATTCCTACCAACCACATAATAGTTTTATTGAAGATTTTTACCAGAATTTCCAAGAAGACCTCATACCTATACTCCTTTATGTGTTTCACAGCATAGAAACGTAAGAGTCTTGCCGAAATCTTCTTTAGAAACTGCTGTTACCCTGATACCTAAACCACATAAAGGCTTAAGCAAGACAAATACAGACCTATGTCACTCATGAGCAATATGCAAAATTCTCAAGAAAATACCGGAAAACCATCTTCAATGAGGTCTCCTGCACTTTTTGGATAGAGAAAGAACAGTTGGAGAGATAGCTTAGTGGTTAAGAGCATTGGATTCCATTCCAAATGTGAGAAGTTCGATTCCTGGGACCATATAGAGGCTCACAATCATCTGCAATGAAGCCTGGCCCTCTCTACTGACAACAGAAGGGAGAGGTAGGAGAGATAGCTCAGTGGTTAATAGCATTGCTTGCTGAGTTCGATAAAGTCAAGTGCGGGCCAGAACAGGACCAGGGCTATGTCCTTTATCCAATAGCACCCTGGAGGCTTAGCACCCAACAGTCAAGTGGGCCAACAGGTGAAAACCTTATCCTGTGATCCGCAACGTCATGGCAGCCCCTTTTGCCTTCATAAAGAGCAGCTGGAGAGATAGCTCAGTGGTGAAGCGCTTGGTTTGCCCTTCCACAGGTCAGAAGTTCGATTCCTACCAACCACATAATGGTTTTAATGAAGATTTTTTAAAAAAAATTCCAAGAAGAGCTCATACCTATACTCCATATGTGTTTCACAGTATAGAAACGTAAGAGTCTTGCCGACCTCTTCTTTTGAAACTGCACTTACCGTGATACCTAAACCACACAAAGGCTTAAGCAAGACAAATACAGACCTATGTCACTCATGAACATCGATGCAAAATTCTCAAGAAAATACTGGCAAACCATCTTCAATGAGGTCTGCTGCCATTTTTGGATACAGAAAGAACAGTTGGAGAGATAGCTTATTGGTTAAGAGCATTGGCTGCCATTCCAAATGTGAGAAGTTCGATTCCTGGGACCACATAATGGCTCACAACCATCTGCAATGAGGCCTGGCGCCCTCTACTGACAACAGAAGGGAGAGGTAAGAGAGATAGCTCAGTGGTTAAGGGCATTGCTTGCTGAGTTCGATAAAGTCAAGTGCGGGCCAGAGCTGGACGAGGGCTATGTCCTTTATCCAATAGCACCCTGGAAGCTTAGCACCCAACAGTCAAGAGGGCCAACAGGTGAAAACCTTATCCTGTGATCCTCAACATCAAGGCAGCCCCTTTTGCCTTCAGAAAGAGCAGCTGGAGAGATAGCTCAATGGTTAAGCGCTTGGTTTGCCTTTCCACATGTCAGAAGTTCGATTCCTACCAACCACATAATAGTTTTATTGAAGATTTTTACCAGAATTTCCAAGAAGACCTCATACGTATACTCCTTTATGTGTTTCACAGCATAGAAACGTAAGAGTCTTGCCGAAATCTTCTTTTGAAACTGCTGTTACCCTGATACCTAAACCACATAAAGGCTTAAGCAAGACAAATACAGACCTATGTCACTCATGAGGAATATGCAAAATTCTCAAGAAAATACCGGAAAACAATCTTCAATGAGGTCTCCTGCACTTTTTGGATAGAGAAAGAACAGTTGGAGAGATAGCTTAGTGGTTAAGAGCATTGGCTGCCATTCCAAATGTGAGAAGTTCTATTCCTGGGACCATATATTGGCTCACAATCATCTGCAATGAGGCCTGGCGCCCTCTACTGACAACAGAAGGGAGAGGTAGGAGAGATAGCTCAGTGGTTAATAGCAATGCTTGCTGAGTTCAAAAAGTCAAGTGCGGGCCAGAACAGGACCAGGGCTATGTCCTTTATCCAATAGCACCCTGGAGGCTTAGCACCCAACAGTCAAGAGGGCCAACAGGTGAAAACCTTATCCTGTGATCCTCAACGTCAAGGCAGCCCCTTTTGCCTATAGAAAGAGCAGCTGGAGAGATAGCTCAGTGGTTAAGCTCTTGGTTTGCCCTTCCCCAGGTCAGAATTTCGATTCCTACCAACCGCATAATAGTTTAAATGAAGATTTTTACCAGAAATTCCAAGAAGATCTCATACCTATACTCCTTTATGTGTTTCACAGTATAGAAACGTAAGTGTCTTGCCAAACTCTTCTTTTGAAACTGCATTTACCCAATTACATAAACCACACAAAGGCTTAAGCAAGACAAATAGAAACCTATGTCATACATGAACATGGATGCAAAATTCCCAAAAAAAAATACTTGCAAACCATCTTCAATGAGGTCTACTGCCCTTTTTGGATACAGAAAGAAGAGTTGGAGGAATAGCTTTGTGGTTAAGAGCATTGGCTGCCATTCCAAAGGTGAGAAGTTCGATTCCTGGGACCATATAATGGCTCACAACAATCTGCAATGAGGCCTGGCGGCCTCTACTGACAACAGAAGGGAGACGTAGGAGAGATAGCTCATTGGTTATGAGCATTGCTTGCTGAGTTCGATAAAGTAAAGTGCGGGCCAGAGCTGGACGAGGGCTATGTCCTTTATCAAATAGCACCCTGGAGGTTTAGCACACAACAGTCAAGAGGGCCAACAGGTGATAACCTTATCCTGTGATCCTCAACATCAAGGCAGCCCCTTTTGCCTAGGAAAGAGCAGCTGGAGAGATTGCTCAGTGGTTAAGCGCTTGGTTTGCCCTTCAACAGGTCAGAAGTTCGATTCCTGCTAACCACATAATGGTTTTAATGCAGATTTTTTACAGAAATTCCAAGAATCCGTGATACCTATACTCCTTTATGTGTTTCACTGTATAGAAACGCAAGAGTGTTGCTGAACTCTTCTTTTGAAACTGCAGTTACCCAATTACATAAACCACACAAAGGCTTAAGCAAGACAAATACAGACCTATGTCACTCATGAATATCGATGCAAAATTCTCAAAAAAATACTGGCAAACCATCTTAAATGAGGTCTCCTGCCATTTTGGATACAGAAGAACAGTTGGAGAGATAGCTTAGTGGTTAAGAGCATTGGCTGCCATTCCAAATGTGAGAAGTTCGATTCATGGGACCATATAATGGCTCACAACCATCTGCAATGAGGCCTGGCGCCCTCTACTGACAACAGAGGGAGACGTAGGAGAGATAGCACATTGGTTATGAGCATTACTAGCTGAGTTCGATAAAGTCAAGTGCGGGCCAGAGCTGGATGAAGGCTATGTCCTTTATCCAATAGCACCCTGGAGGGTTAGCACCCAACAGTCAAGAGGGCCAACAGGTGAAAATCTTATCCTGTAAACCTCAAAGTCAAGGCAGCCCCTTTTGCCTACGAAAGAGCAGCTGGAGAGATAGCTCAGTGGTTTAGCGCTTGGTTTGCCCTTCCACATGTCAGAAGTTTGATTCCTACCAACCACATAATAGTTTTAATGCAGATTTTTTTAAAAAAATTCCAAGAAGTGCTCATACCTATACTCGTTTATGTGTTTCACAGTATAGATACGTAAGTGTCTTGCCAAACTCTTCTTTTGAAACTGCACTTACCCAATTACATAAACCACACAAAGGCTGAAGCAAGACAAATACAGGCCTATGTCACTCCTGAACATCGATGCAAATTTCTCAAAAAAATCCTGGCAAACCATCTTCAATGAGGTCTCCTGCCCTTTTTGGATACAGCAATATCAGTTGGAAAGATAACTTAGTTTTTAAGAGCATTAGCTGCCATTACAAATATGAGAAGTTCGATTCCTGGGACCATATAATGGCTCACAACCATCTGCAATAAGGCCTGGCGCCCTCTACTGACAACAGAGGGAGACGTAGGAGAGATAGCTCAGTAGTTAAGAGCATTGCTTGCTGAGTTCGATAAAGTCAAGTGCGGGCCAGAACAGGACCAGGGCTATGTCCTTTATCCAAAGGCACCCTGGAGGCTTAGCACCCAACAGTCTTGGGGGCCAACAGGTGAACACCTTATCCTGTGATCCTCAACGTCAAGGCAGCTTCTTTTGCCTACAGAAAGAGCACTGGAGAGAAGGCTCAGTGGTTAAGCGCTTGGTTTTCCCTTCCACAGGTCAGAAGTTCGATTCCTACCAATCACATAATAGTTTTAATGAAGATTTTTACCAGAAATTCCAAGAAGAGCTCATATCTATACTCCTTTATGTCTTTCACAGTATAGAAATGTAAGTGTCTTCCCAAACTCTTCTTTTGAAACTGCAGTTACCCAATTACATAACCTAAACCTCACAAAGGCATAAGCAAGACAAATACAGACCTATGTCACTCATGAACATCGATGCAAAATTCTCAAGAAAATACTGGCAAACCATCTTCAATGTGGTCTGCTGCCCTTTTTGGATACAGAAAGAACAGTTGGAGAGATAGCTTAGTGGTGAAGAGCATTGGCTGCCTTTCCACATGTGAGAAGTTCGATTCCTGGGACCATATAATGGCTCACAACCATCTTCAATCAGCCCTGGAACCCTCTACTGACAACTGAAGGGAGAGGTAGGAGAGATAGCTCAGTGGTTAAGAGCATAGCTTGCTGAGTTCAATAAAGTCAAGTGCGGGCTAGAGCAGGACCTGGGCTATGTCCTTTATCCAATAGCACCCTGGAGGCTTAGCACCCAACAGTGAAGAGGGCCATCAGGTGAAAATATTATCCTGTGATCTTCAATGTCTAGGCAACCCCTTTGGCCTACATAAAGAGCAGCTGCTTAGATAGCTCAGTGGTTAAGCGCTTGGTTGCCCTTCCACAGGTCAGAAGTTCGATTACTGCCAAACACATAATGGTTTTAATGCAGATATTTAATAGAACTTCCAAGAACAGCTGATACCTATACTCCTTTATGTGTTTCACAGTATAGAAACGTAAGAGTCTTGCCGAACTCTTCTTTTGAAACTGCAGTTACCCAATTACATAAGACACACAAAGGCTTAAGGAAGACAAATACGGACCTATGTCACTCATGAACATCGATGCAAAATTCTCAAGAAAATACTGGCAAACCATCTTCAATGAGGTCTCCTGCCATTTTGGATACAGAAAGAACAGTTGGAGAGATAGCTTAGTGGTTAAGAGCATTGGCTGCAATTCCAAATGTGAGAAGTTCGTTTCCTGGGACCATATAATGGCTCACAACCATCTGCAATGAGGCCTGGCGCCTTCTACTGACAACAGAAGCGAGAGGTAGGAGAGATAGCTCATTGGTTAATAGCATTGCATGCTGAGTTCGAAAAAGTCAAGTGCGGGCCAGAGCTGGATGAGGGCTATGTCCTTTATCCAATAGCACCCTAGAGGCTTAGCACCCAACAGTCAAGAGGGCCAACAGATGAAAACTTTATCCTGTGATCCTCAACGTCAAGGCAACCCCTTTTGCCTACAGAAAGAGCAGCTGGAGAGATAGCTCAGTGGTGAAGTACTTGCTTTGCCCTTCCACAGGTCAGAAGATCGATTCCTGCCAACCACATAATGGTTTTAATGCAGATTTTTAATAGAAACTCCAAGAAGAGCTGATACCTATACTCCTTTATGTGTTTCACAGTATAAAAACGTAAGGGTCTTGCCGAACTCTTCTTTTGAAACTGCAGTTACCGATACCTAAATCACACAAAGGCTTAAGTAAGACAAATACAGACCTATGTCACTCATGAACATCGATGCACAATTCTCAAGAAAATACTGGCAAACCATCTTCAATGAGGTCTGCTGCCCTTTTTGGATACAGAAAGAACAGTTGGAGAGATAGCTTAGTGGTTAAGAGCAATGGCTGCCATTCCAAATGTGAGAAGTTCGATTCCTGGGACCATATAATGGCTCACAACCATCAGCAATGAGGGCTGGCGCCCTCTACTGACAACAGAAGGGAGAGCTAGGAGAGATAGCTCAGTGGTTATGAGCATTGCTTGCTGAGTTCGATCAAGTTAAGTGCGGGCCAGAGCTGGACGGGGGCTATGTCCTATATCCAATAGCACCCTGGAGGCTTAGCACCCAACAGTCAAGTGGGCCAACAGGTGAAAACCTTATCCTGTGATCCTCAACGTCAAGGCAACCCCTTTTGCCTACAGAAAGAGCAGCTGGAGAGATAGCTCAGTGGTTATGCGCTTGGTTGCTCCTCCATAGGTCAGAGGTTCGATTCCTGCCAACCACATAATGGTCTTAATGCAGATTTTTAATTGAAACTCCAAGAACAGCTGATACCTATACTCCGTTATGTGTTTCACAGTATAGAAACTTAAGAGTGTTCCTGAACTCTTCTTTTGAAACTGCAGTTACTCTGACACCTAAACCACACAAAGGCTTAAGCAAGACAAATACAGAGCTATGTCACTCATGAACATCGATGCAAAATTCTCAAGAAAATACTGGCAAACCATCTTCAATGAGGTCTGTTGCCCTTTTGGATACAGAAAGAACAGTTGGAGAGATAGCTTAGTGGTTAAGATAATTGGCTGCCATTCCAAATGTGAGAAGTTTGATTCCGGGGACCTTATAATGGATCACAATCATCAGCAATGAGGCCTGGCGCCATCTACTGACAACAGAAGTGAAAGCTAGGTGAGATAGCTCAGTGGTTAAGAGCATTGCTTGTTGAGTTCGATAAAGTTAAGTGCGGGCCAGAGCAGGACCGGGTCTCTGTCCTTTATCCAATAGCACCTTGGAGGCTTAGCAACCAACAGTCAAGCGAACCAACAGGTGAAAACCTTATCCTGTAAACTTCAATGTCAAGGCAGCGCCTTTTGCCTACAGAAAGAGCAGCTGGAGAGATATCGCAGTGGTGAAGCGCTTGGTTTGCCCTTCCACAGGTCAGAAGTTCGATTCCTACCAACCACATAATAGATTTAATGAAGAATTTTACCAGAAATTCCAAGAAGAGCTCATTCCTATACTTCTTTATGTGTTTCACAGTATAGAAACGTAAAAGTCTTGCCGAAATCTTCTTTTGAAACTGCAGTTACCCTGATACCTAAACCACACAAAGGCATAAGCAAGACAAATAGAGACCTATGTCACTCATGATCATCGATGCAAAATTCTCAAGAAAATACTGGCAAACCATCTTCAATGAGGTCTGCTGCCCTTTTTGGATACAGAAAGAACAGTTGGAGAGATAGCTTAGTGGTTAATAGCATTGGCTGCCATTCCACATGTGAGTAGTTCAATTCCTGGGACCATATAATGGCTAACAACCATCTGCAATGAGGCCTGGCGCCCACTACTGACAACAGAAGGGAGAGGTAGGAGAGATTGCTCAGTGGTTAAGAGCATTGCTTGCTGAGTTCGATAAAGTCAAGTGCGGGCCAGAGCTGAAAGAGGGCTATGTCCTTTATCCAATAGCATCCTGGAGGCTTAGCACCCAACAGTCAAGTGGGCCAACCCGTGAAAACCTTATCCTGTGATACTCAACGTCAAGGCCACCCCTTTTGCCTACAGAAGGAACAGCTGCAGAGTTAGCTCAGTGGTTAAGTGCGTTGGCTGTACTTCCACAGGTCAGAAGTTCGATTCCTGCCAAGCACATAATTGTTTTAATGCAGATTTTTTACAGAAATTCCAAGAACAGCTGATACCTATACTCCATTATGTGTTTCACAGTATAGAAACGTAAGAGTTTTGCCGAACTCTTCTTTTGAAACTGCAGTTACCCTGATACCTAAAACAAATAAAGACTAAAGCAAGACAAATACAGACCTATGTCACTCATGAACATCGATGCAAAATTCTCAAGAAAATACTGGCAAACCATCTTCAATGAGGTCTGCTGCCCTTTTTGGATACAGAAAGAACAGTTGGAGAGATAGCTTAGTGGTGAAGAGCATTGGCTGCCTTTCCACATGTGAGAAGTTCGATTCCTGGGACCATACAATGGCGCACAACCATCTTCAATCAGCCCTGGCACCCTCTACTGACAACTGAAGGGAGAGGTAGGAGAGATATCTCAGTGGTTAAGAGCATAGCTTGCTGAGTTCAATAAAGTCAAGTGCTGGCTAGAGCAGGACCTGGACTATGTCCTTTATCCAATAGTACCCTGGAGGCTTAGCACCCAACAGTGAAGAGGGCCATCAGGTGAAAACATTATCCTGTGATCTTCAATGTCAAGGCAAACCCTTTGGCCTACATAAAGAGCAGCTGCTTAGATAGCTCAGTGGTTAAGCGCTTGGTTGCCTTTCCACAGGTCAGAAGTTCGATTACTGCCAAACACATAATGGTTTTAATGCAGATATTTAATAGAACTTCCAAGAACAGCTGATACCTATACTCCTTTATGTGTTTCACAGTATAGAAACGTAAGAGTCTTGCCGAACTCTTCTTTTGAAACTGCAGTTACCCAATTACATAAGACACAGAAAGGCTTAAGCAAGACAAATACAGACCTATGTCACTCATGAACATCGATGCAAAATTCTCAATAAAATACTGGCAAACCATCTTCAATGAGGTCTCCTGCCATTTTGGATACAGAAAGAACAGTTGGAGAGATAGCTTAGTGGTTAAGAGCATTGGCTGCAATTCCAAATGTGAGAAGTTCGTTTCCTGGGACCATATAATGGCTCACAACCATCTGCAATGAGGCCTGGCGCCTTCTACTGACAACAGAAGCGAGAGGTAGGAGAGATAGCTCATTGGATAATAGCATTGCATGCTGAGTTCGAAAAAGTCAAGTGCGGGCCAGAGCTGGATGAGGGCTATGTCCTTTATCCAATAGCACCCTAGAGGCTTAGCACCCAACAGTCAAGAGGGTCAACAGATGAAAACTTTATCCTGTGATCCTCAACGTCAAGGCAACCCCTTTTGCCTACAGAAAGAGCAGCTGGAGAGATAGCTCAGTGGTGAAGTACTTGCTTTGCCCTTCCACAGGTCAGAAGATCGATTCCTGCCAACCACATAATGGTTTTAATGCAGATTTTTAATAGAAACTCCAAGAACAGCTGATACCTATACTCCTTTATGTGTTTCACAGTATAAAAACGTAAGGGTCTTGCCGAACTCTTCTTTTGAAACTGCAGTTACCGATACCTAAATCACACAAAGGCTTAAGTAAGACAAATACAGACCTATGTCACTCATGAACATCGATGCACCATTCTCAAGAAAATACTGGCAAACCATCTTCAATGAGGTCTGCTGCCCTTTTTGGATACAGAAAGAACAGTTGGAGAGATAGCTTAGTGGTTAAGAGCAATGGCTGCCATTCCAAATGTGAGAAGTTCGATTCCTGGGACCATATAATGGCTCACAACCATCAGCAATGAGGGCTGGCGCCCTCTACTGACAACAGAAGGGAGAGCTAGGAGAGATAGCTCAGTGGTTATGAGCATTGCTTGCTGAGTTCGATCAAGTTAAGTGCGGGCCAGAGCTGGACGGGGGCTATGTCCTATATCCAATAGCACCCTGGAGGCTTAGCACCCAACAGTCAAGTGGGCCAACAGGTGAAAACCTTATCCTGTGATCCTCAACGTCAAGGCAACCCCTTTTGCCTACAGAAAGAGCAGCTGGAGAGATAGCTCAGTGGTTATGCGCTTGGTTGCTCCTCCATAGGTCAGAGGTTCGATTCCTGCCAACCACATAATGGTCTTAATGCAGATTTTTAATTGAAACTCCAAGAACAGCTGATACCTATACTCCGTTATGTGTTTCACAGTATAGAAACGTAAGAGTGTTCCTGAACTCTTCTTTTGAAACTGCAGTTACCCTGACACCTAAACCACACAAAGGCTTAAGCAAGACAAATACAGAGCTATGTCACTCATGAACATCGATGCAAAATTCTCAAGAAAATACTGGCAAACCATCTTCAATGAGGTCTGTTGCCCTTTTGGATACAGAAAGAACCGTTGGAGAGATAGCTTAGTGGTTAAGATAATTGGCTGCCATTCCAAATGTGAGAAGTTTGATTCCGGGGACCTTATAATGGATCACAATCATCAGCAATGAGGCCTGGCGCCATCTACTGACAACAGAAGTGAAAGCTAGGTGAGATAGCTCAGTGGTTAAGAGCATTGCTTGCTGAGTTCGATAAAGTTAAGTGCGGGCCAGAGCAGGACCGGGTCTCTGTCCTTTATCCAATAGCACCTTGGAGGCTTAGCAACCAACAGTCAAGCAAACCAACAGGTGAAAACCTTATCCTGTAAACTTCAATGTCAAGGCAGCGCCTTTTGCCTACAGAAAGAGCAGCTGGAGAGATATCGCAGTGGTGAAGCGCTTGGTTTGCCCTTCCACAGGTCAGAAGTTCGATTCCTACCAACCACATAATAGATTTAATGAAGAATTTTACCAGAAATTCCAAGAAGAGCTCATACCTATACTTCTTTATGTGTTTCACAGTATAGAAACGTAAAAGTCTTGCCGAAATCTTCTTTTGAAACTGCAGTTACCCTGATACCTAAACCACACAAAGGCATAAGCAAGACAAATAGAGACCTATGTCACTCATGATCATCGATGCAAAATTCTCAAGAAAATACTGGCAAACCATCTTCAATGAGGTCTGCTGCCTTTTTTGGATACAGAAAGAACAGTTGGAGAGATAGCTTAGTGGTTAATAGCATTGGCTGCCATTCCACATGTGAGTAGTTCAATTCCTGGGACCATATAATGGCTAACAACCATCTGCAATGAGGCCTGGCGCCCACTACTGACAACAGAAGGGAGAGGTAGGAGAGATTGCTCAGTGGTTAAGAGCATTGCTTGCTGAGTTCGATAAAGTCAAGTGCGGGCCAGAGCTGAAAGAGGGCTATGTCCTTTATCCAATAGCATCCTGGAGGCTTAGCACCCAACAGTCAAGTGGGCCAACAGGTGAAAACCTTATCCTGTGATCCTCAACGTCAAGGCAGCCTCTTTTGCCTACAGAAAGAGCAGCTGGAGTGATAGCTCAGTGGTTAAGCGCGTGGTTTTCCCTTACACAGGTCCGAAGTTCGATTCCTGCCAACTACATAATGGTTTTAAAGCATATTTTTAATAGAAATTCCAAGAACAGGTGTTACCTATACCCTTTTATGTGTTTCACAGTATATAAACGTAAGAGTTTTGCCGAACTCTTCTTTTGAAACTGCAGTTACCCTGATACCTAAAACAAATAAAGACTAAAGCAAGACAAATACAGACCTATGTCACTCATGAACATCGATGCAAAATTCTCAAGAAAATACTGGCAAACCATCTTCAATGTGGTCTGCTGCCCTTTTTGGATACAGAAAGAACAGTTGGAGAGATAGCTTAGTGGTGAAGAGCATTGGCTGCCTTTCCACATGTGAGAAGTTCGATTCCTGGGACCATATAATGGCGCACAACCATATTCAATCAGCCCTGCCACCCTCTACTGACAACTGAAGGGAGAGGTAGGAGAGATATCTCAGTGGTTAAGAGCATAGCTTGCTGAGTTCAATAAAGTCAAGTGCTGGCTAGAGCAGGACCTGGGCTATGTCCTTTATCCAATAGCACCCTGGAGGCTTAGCACCCAACAGTGAAGAGGGCCATCAGGTGAAAACATTATCCTGTGATCTTCAATGTCAAGGCAAACCCTTTGGCCTACATAAAGAGCAGCTGCTTAGATAGCTCAGTGGTTAAGCGCTTGGTTGCCTTTCCACAGGTCAGAAGTTCGATTACTGCCAAACACATAATGGTTTTAATGCAGATATTTAATAGAACTTCCAAGAACAGCTGATACCTATACTCCTTTATGTGTTTCACAGTATAGAAACGTAAGAGTCTTGCCGAACTCTTCTTTTGAAACTGCAGTTACCCAATTACGTAAGACACACAAAGGCTTAAGCAAGACAAATACAGACCTATGTCACTCATGAACATCGATGCAAAATTCTCAATAAAATACTGGCAAACCATCTTCAATGAGGTCTCCTGCCTTTTTGGATACAGAAAGAACAGTTGGAGAGATAGCTTAGTGGTTAAGAGCATTGGCTGCAATTCCAAATGTGAGAAGTTCGTTTCCTGGGACCATATAATGGCTCACAACCATCTGCAATGAGGCCTGGCGCCTTCTACTGACAACAGAAGCGAGAGGTAGGAGAGATAGCTCATTGGTTAATAGCATTGCATGCTGAGTTCGAAAAAGTCAAGTGCGGGCCAGAGCTGGATGAGGGCTATGTCCTTTATCCAATAGCACCCTAGAGGCTTAGCACCCAACAGTCAAGAGGGCCAACAGATGAAAACTTTATCCTGTGATCCTCAACGTCAAGGCAACCCCTTTTGCCTACAGAAAGAGCAGCTGGAGAGATAGCTCAGTGGTGAAGTACTTGCTTTGCCCTTCCACAGGTCAGAAGATCGATTCCTGCCAACCACATAATGGTTTTAATGCAGATTTTTAATAGAAACTCCAAGAAGAGCTGATACCTATACTCCTTTATGTGTTTCACAGTATAAAAACGTAAGGGTCTTGCCGAACTCTTCTTTTGAAACTGCAGTTACCGATACCTAAATCACACAAAGGCTTAAGTAAGACAAATACAGACCTATGTCACTCATGAACATCGATGCACAATTCTCAAGTAAATACTGGCAAACCATCTTCAATGAGGTCTCCTGCCCTTTTTGGATGCAGAAAAAACAGTTGGAGAGATAGCTTAGTGGTTAAGAACATTGGCTGCCATTCCAAATGTGAGAAGTTCGATTCCTGGGACCATATAATGGCTCACAACCATCTGCAATGAGGCCGGGCGCCCTCAACTGACTACAGAATGGAGAGGTAAAAGAGATAGCTCATTGGTTGAGAGCATTGCTTGCTGAGTTCAATAAAGTCAAGTGCGGACCAGAGCCTGACCAGAGCTATGTCCTTTAACTAATAGCACCCTGGAGGCTTAGCACCCAACAATCAGGAGGGCCAACTGGTGAAAACCTTATCTTGTGATCTTTAATATCAAGGCAACCCCTTTTTCCTACAGAAAGAGCAGCTGGAGATATAGCTCAGTGGTTAAGCGCTTGGTTTGCCCTTCCACAGGTCAGAAGTTCGATTCCTGCCAAACACATAATAGTTTTAATGAAGATTTTTACCATAAATTCCAAGAAGAGCTCATACCTATAATCCTTTATGTATTTCACAGTATAGAAACGTAAGAGTCTTGCGGAACTCTTCTTTGGAAACTGCAGTTACTGATACCTAAATCACACAAAGGCTTAAGAAAGACAAACCCAGAGAAATGTCACTCATGAACATCGATGCAAAATTCTCAAGAAATTACTGGAAAACCATCTTCAATTAGGTCTGCTCCCCTTTTTGTATACAGAAAGAACAGTTGGAGAGATAGCTTAGTGGTTAAGAGCAATAGCTGCCATTCCAAATGTGAGAAGTTCGATTCCTGGGACCATATAATGGCTCACAACCATCTGCAATGAGGCCTGGCGCCCTCTACTGACAACAGAAGGGAGAGATTGGAGAGATAGCTCAGTGGTTAAGACCATTGCTTGCTGAGTTCGATAAAGTCAAGTGCGCGCTAGAGCAGGACCGGGGCTATGTCCTTTATCCAATAGCACCCTGGAGGCTTAGCACCCAACAGTCAAGTGGGCAAACAGGTGAACACCTTATCCTGTGATCCTCAACGTCAAGTCAACCCCTTTTGCCTACGGAAGGAACAGATGGAGAGTTAGCTCAGTGTTTAAGCGCGTTGGCTGTACTTCCACAGGTCAGAAGTTCGATTGCTGCCAACCACATAATGGTTTTAATGCAGATATTTTACAGAAATTCCAAGAACAGCTGATACCTATACTCCTTTATGTGTTTCACAGTATAGAAACGTAAATGTCTTGCCGAACTCTTCTTTTGAAACTGCAGTAACCCAATTACATAAACCAAACAAAGGATTAAGCAAGACAAATACAGACCTATGTCACTCATGAACATCGATGCAAAATTCTCAAGTAAATACTGGCAAACCATCTTCAATGAGGTCTCCTGCCCTTTTTGGATACAGAAAGAACAGTTGGAGAGATAGCTTAGTGGTTAAGAGCATTGGCTGCCATTCCAAATGTGAGAAGTTCGATTCCTGGGACCATATAATGGCTCACAACCATCTGCAATGAGGCCTGGCGCCCTCTACTGACAACAGAAGGGAGAGGTAAAAGAGATAGCTCATTGATTGAGAGCATTGCTTGCTGAGTTCGATAAAGTCAATTGCGGGCCAGAGCCTGACCAGGGCTATGTCCTTTATCCAATAGCACCCTGGAAGCTTAGCACCCAACAGTAAAGTGGGCCAATAGGTGAAAACTTTATCCTGTGATCCTCAACGTCAAGGCCACCCCTTTTGCCTACAGAAGGAACAGCTGGAGAGTTAGCTCAGTGGTTAAGCGCGTTGGCAGTACTTCCACAGGTCAGAATTTCGATTCCTGCCAACCACATAATGGTTTTAATGCAGATTTTTTACAGAAATTCCAAGAACAGCTGATACCTATACTCCTTTATGTGTTTCACAGTATAGAAACATAAGAGTCTTGCCGAACACTTCTTTTGAAACTGCAGTTACCCTGATACCTAAAATACAAAAAGGCTTAAGCAAGACAAATACAGACCTATGTCACTCATGAACATTGATGCAAAATTCTTAAGAAAATACTGGCAAACATTCTTCAATGATGTCTGCTTCACTTTTTGGATACAGAAAGAATAGTTGGAGAGATAGCTTAGTGGTTAAGAGCATTGGCTGCCATTCCAAATGTGAGATGTTCTATTCCTGGGACCATATAATGGCTCACAACTATCTGCAATGAGGCCTGGCGCACTCTACTGACAACAGAAGGGAGAGGTAGGATAGATAGCTCAGTGGAAAACAGCATTGCTTGCTGAGTTCGATAAAGTCAAGTGCGGGCCAGAGCCTGACCAGGGCTATGTCCTTTATCCAATAGCACCCTGGAGGCTTAGCACCCAACAGTCAAGAGGGCCAACAGGTGAAAACCTTATCCTGTGATCCTCAACGTCAAGGCAGCCCCTTTTGCCTATAGAAAGAGCAGCTGGAGAGATAGCTCAGTGGTGAAGCGCTTGGTTTGCCCTTCCACAGGTCAGAAGTTCGATTCCTACCAACCACATAATAGTTTTAATGAAGATTTTTACCATCAATTCCAAGAAGACCTCATACATATAATCCTTTATGTATTTCACAGTATAGAAACGTAAGAGTCTTGCCGAACTCTTTTTTTGAAACTGCATTTACATTGATACCTAAACCACACAAAGGCTAAAGCAATACAAATACAGACCTATGTCACTCATGAACATCGATGCAAAATTCTCAAAAAAAAAATACTGACAAACCATCTTCTATGAGGTCTCCTGCCCTTTTTGGATACAGAAAGAACTGTTGGAGAGATAGCTTAGTGGTTAAGAGCATTGGCTGCCATTCCAAATGTGAAAAGTTCGATTCCTGGGACCATATAATGGCTCACAACCATCTGCAATGAGGCCTGGCGCCCTCTACTGAAAACAGAAGGGAGAGGTAAGAGAGATAGCTCAGTGGTTAAGGGCATTGCTTGCTGAGTTCGATAAAGTCAAGTGCGGGCCGGAACAGGACCAGGGCTATGTCCTTTATCCAATAGCACCCTGGAGGCTTAGCACCCAACAGTCAAGAGGGCCAACAGGTGAAAACCTTATCCTGTGATCCTCAATGTCATGGCAGCCCCTTTTGCCTTCATAAAGAGCAGCTGGAGAGATAGCTCAGTGGTGAAGCGCTTGGTTTGCCCTTCCACAGGTCAGAAGTTCGATTCCTACCAACCACATAATGGTTTTAATGAAGATTTTTAAAAAAAAATTCCAAGAAGAGCTCATACCTATACTCCATATGTGTTTCACAGTATAGAAACGTAAGAGTCTTGCCGACCTCTTCTTTTGAAACTGCACTTACCCTGATACCTAAACCACACAAAGGCTTAAGCAAGACAAATACAGACCTATGTCACTCATGAACATCGATGCATAATTCTCAAGAAAATACTGGCAAACCATCTTCAATGAGGTCTGCTGCCATTTTTGGATACGGAAAGAACAGTTGGAGAGATAGCTTATTGGTTAAGAGCATTGGCTGCCATTCCAAATGTGAGAAGTTCGATTCCTGGGACCATATAATGGCTCACAACCATCTGCAATGAGGCCTGGCGCCCTCTACTGACAACAGAAGGGAGAGGTAGGAGAGATAGCTCAGTGGTTAAGGGCATTGCTTGCTGAGTTTGATAAAGTCAAGTGCGGGCCAGAGCTGGACGAGGGCTATGTCCTTTATCCAATAGCACCCTGGAAGCTTAGCACCCAACAGTCAAGAGGGCCAACAGGTGAAAACCTTATCCTGTGATCCTCAACATCAAGGCAGCCCCTTTTGCCTTCAGAAAGAGCAGCTGGAGAGATAGCTCAATGGTTAAGCGCTTGGTTTGCCTTTCCACATGTCAGAAGTTCGATTCCTACCAACCACATAATAGTTTTATTGAAGATTTTTACCAGAATTTCCAAGAAGACCTCATACCTATACTCCTTTATGTGTTTCACAGCATAGAAACGTAAGAGTCTTGCCGAAATCTTCTTTTGAAACTACTGTTACCCTGATACCTAAACCACATAAAGGCTTAAGCAAGACAAATACAGACCTTTGTCACTCATGAGCAATATGCAAAATTCTCAAGAAAATACCGGAAAACCATCTTCAATGAGGTCTCCTGCACTTTTTGATAGACAAAGAACAGTTGGAGAGATAGCTTAGTGGTTAAGAGCATTGGATTCCATTCCAAATGTGAGAAGTTCGATTCCTGGGACCATATAGAGGCTCATAATCATCTGCAATGAAGCCTGGCCCTCTCTACTGACAACAGAAGGGAGAGGTAGGAGAGATAGCTCAGTGGTTAATAGCATTGGTGGCTGAGTTCGATAAAGTCAAGTGCGGGCCAGAACAGGACCAGGGCTATGTCGATTATCCAATAGCACCCTGGAGGCTTAGCACCCAACAGTCAGGTGGGCCAACAGGTGAAAACCTTATCCTGTGATCCTCAACGTCATGGCAGCCCCTTTTGCCTTCAGAAAGAGCAGCTGGAGAGATAGCTCAGTGGTGAAGCGCTTGGTTTGCCCTTCCACAGGTCAGAAGTTCGATTCCTACCAACCACATAATGGTTTTAATGAAGATTTTTTAAAAAAATTCCAAGAAGAGCTCATACCTATACTCCATATGTGTTTCACAGTATAGAAACGTAAGAGTCTTGCCGAACTCTTCTTTTGAAACTGCACTTACCCTGATACCTAAACCACACAAAGGCTTAAGCAAGACAAATACAGACCTATGTCACTCATGAACATCGATGCAAAATTCTCAAGGAAATACTGGCAAAACATCTTCAATGAGGTCTGCTGCCATTTTTGGATACAGAAAGAACAGTTGAAGAGATAGCTTATTGGTTAAGAGCATTGGCTGCCGTCCAAATGTGAGAAGTTCGATTACTGGGACCATATATTGACTCACAATCATCTGCAATGAGGCCTGGTGCCCTCTACTGACAACAGAAGGGAGAGGTAGGAGAGATAGCTCAGTGGTTAATAGCAATGCTTGCTGAGTTCAAAAAGTCAAGTGCGGGCCAGAACAGGACCAGGGCTATGTCCTTTATCCAATAGCACCCTGGAGGCTTAGCACCCAACAGTCAAGAGGGCCAACAGGTGAAAACCTTATCCTGTGATCCTCAACGTCAAGGCAGCCCCTTTTGCCTTCATAAAGAGCAGCTGGAGAGATAGCTCAGTGGTTAAGCTCTTGGTTTGCCCTTCCCCAGGTCAGAATTTCGATTCCTACCAACCGCACAATAGTTTAAATGAAGATTTTTACCAGAAATTCCAAGAAGATCTCATACCTATACTCCTTTATGTGTTTCACAGTATAGAAACGTAAGTGTCTTGCCAAACTCTTCTTTTGAAACTGCATTTACCCAATTACATAAACCACACAAAGGCTTAAGCAAGACAAATAGAGACCTATGTCATACATGAACATGGATGCAAAATTCCCAAAAAAAAATACTTGCAAACCATCTTCAATGAGGTCTACTGCCCTTTTTGGATACAGAAAGAACAGTTGGAGGAATAGCTTTGTGGTTAAGAGCATTGGCTGCCATTCCAAAGGTGAGAAGTTCGATTCCTGGGACCATATAATGGCTCACAACAATCTGCAATGAGGCCTGGCTCCCTCTACTGACAACAGAAGGGAGACGTAGGAGAGATAGCTCATTGGTTATGAGCATTGCTTTCTGAGTTCGATAAAGTCAAGTGCGGTCCAGAGCTGGACGAGGGCTATGTCCTTTATCAAATAACACCCTGGAGGCTTAGCACACAACAGTCAAGAGGGCCAACAGGTGATAACCTTATCCTGTGATCCTCAACATCAAGGCAGCCCTTTTTGCCTAGGAAAGAGCAGCTGGAGAGATTGCTCAGTGGTTAAGCGCTTGGTTTGCCCTTCAACAGGTCAGAAGTTCGATTCCTGCTAACCACATAATGGTTTTAATTTAGATTTTTTACAGAAATTCCAAGAACACGTGATACCTATACTCCTTTATGTGTTTCACTGTATAGAAACGCAAGAGTGTTGCTGAACTCTTCTTTTGAAACTGAAGTTACCAAATTACATAAACCACACAAAGGCTTAAGCAAGACAAATACAGACCTATGTCACTCATGAACTCGATGCAAAATTCTCAAAAAAATACTGGCAAACCATCTTCAATGAGGTCTCCTGCCATTTTGGATACAGAAAGAACAGTTGGAGAGATAGCTTAGTGGTTAAGAGCATTGGCTGCCATTCCAAATGTGAGAAGTTCGATTCATGGGACCATATAATGGCTCACAACCATCTGCAATGAGGCCTGGCGCCCTCTACTGACAACAGCGGGAGACGTAGGAGAGATAGCTAATTGGTTATGAGCATTACTTGCTGAGTTCGATAAAGTCAAGTGCGGGCCAGAGCTGGACGAAGGCTATGTCCTTTATCCAATAGCACCCTGGAGGGTTAGCACCCAACAGTCAAGAGGGCCAACAGGTGAAAATCTTATCCTGTAATCCTCAAAGTCAAGGCAGCCCCTTTTGCCTACGAAAGAGCAGCTGGAGAGATAGCTCAGTGGTTTAGCGCTTGGTTTGCCCTTCCACATGTCAGAAGTTTGATTCCTACCAACCACATAATAGTTTTAATGCAGATTTTTTTTAAAAAATTCCAAGAAGAGCTCATACCTATACTCGTTTATGTGTTTCACAGTATACATACGTAAGTGTCTTGCCAAACTCTTCTTTTGAAACTGCACTTACCCAATTACATAAACCACACAAAGGCTTAAGCAAGACAAATACAGACCTATGTCACTCCTGAACATCGATGCAAATTTCTCAAAAAAATCTTGAAAAACCATCTTCAATGAGGTCTCCTGCCCTTTTTGGATACAGCAAGATCAGTTGGAAAGATAGCTTAGTGGTTAAGAGCATTAGCTGCCATTACAAATATGAGAAGTTCGATTCCTGGGACCATATAATGGCTCACAACCATCTGCAATGAGGCCTGGCGCCCTCTACTGACAACAGAGGGAGACGTAGGAGAGATAGCTCAGTAGTTAAGAGCATTGCTTGCTGAGTTCGATAAAGTCAAGTGCGGGCCAGAGCTGGACAAGGGCTACGTCCTTTATCCAATAGCACCCTGGAGGCTTAGCACCCAACAGTCTTGGGGGCCAACAGGTGAACACCTTATCCTGTGATCCTCAACGTCAAGGCAGCTTCTTTTGCCTACAGAAAGAGCACTGGAGAGAAGGCTCAGTGGTTAAGCGCTTGGTTTTCCCTTCCACAGGTCAGAAGTTCGATTCCTACCAATCACATAATAGTTTTAATGAAGATTTTTACCAGAAATTCCAAGAAGAGCTCATATCTATACTCCTTTTTGTGTTTCACAGTATAGAAATGTAAGTGTCTTCCCAAACTCTTCTTTTGAAACTGCAGTTACCCAATTACATAACCTAAACCTTAAAGGCGTAAGCAAGACAAATACAGACCTATGTCACTCATGAACATCGATGCAAAATTCTCAAGAAAATACTGGCAAACCATCTTCAATGTGGTCTGCTGCCCTTTTTGGATATAGAAAGAACAGTTGGAGAGATAGCTTAGTGGTGAAGAGCATCGGCTGCCTTTCCACATGTGAGAAGTTCGATTCCTGGGACCATATAATGGCTCACAACCATCTTCAATCAGCCCTGGCACCCTCTACTGACAACTGAAGGGAGAGGTAGGAGAGATAGCTCAGTGGTTAAGAGCATAGCTTGCTGAGTTCAATAAAGTCAAGTGCGGGCTAGAGCAGGACCTGGGCTATGTCCTTTATCCAATAGCACCCTGGAGGCTTAGCACCCAACAGTGAAGAGGGCCATCAGGTGAAAACATTATCCTGTGATCTTCAATGTCAAGGCAACACCTTTGGCCTACATAAAGAGCAGCTGCTTAGATAGCTCAGTGGTTAAGCGCTTGGTTGCCCTTCCACAGGTCAGAAGTTCGATTACTGCCAAACACATAATGGTTTTAATGCAGATATTTAATAGAACTTCCAAGAACAGCTGATACCTATACTCCTTTATGTGTTTCACAGTATAGAAACGTAAGAGTCTTGCCGAACTCTTCTTTTGAAACTGCAGCTACCCAATTACATAAGACACACAAAGGCTTAAGCAAGACAAATACGGACCTATGTCACTCATGAACATCGATGCAAAATTCTCAAAAAAATACTGGCAAACCATCTTCAATGAGGTCTCCTGCCATTTTGGATACAGAAAGAACAGTTGGAGAGATAGCTTAGTGGTTAAGAGCATTGGCTGCAATTCTAAATGTGAGAAGTTCGATTCCTGGGACCATATAATGGCTCACAACCATCTGCAATGAGGCCTGGCGCCTTCTACTGACAACAGAAGCGAGAGGTAGGAGAGATAGCTCATTGGTTAATAGCATTGAATGCTGAGTTCGATAAAGTCAAGTGCGGGCCAGAGCTGGATGAGGGCTATGTCCTTTATCCAATAGCACCCTAGAGGCTTAGCACCCAACAGTCAAGAGGGCCAACAGATGAAAACATTATTCTGTGATCCTCAACGTCAAGGCAGTTACTTTTGCCTACAGAAAGAGCAGCTGGAGAGATAGCTCAGTGGTGAAGTGCTTGCTTTGCCCTTCCACAGGTCAGAAGTTCAATTCCTGCTAACCACATAATGGTTTTAATGCAGATTTTTTACAGAAATTCCAAGAACAGCTGATACCTATACTCCTTTATGTGTTTCACAGTATAGAAACGTATGAGTGTCCCTGAACTCTTCTTTTGAAACTGCAGTTACCCTGATACCTAAACCACACAAAGGCTAAAGCAAGACAAATACAGACCTATGTCACTCATGAACATCGATGCAAAATTCTCAAGAAAATACTGGCAAACCATCTTCAATGTGGTCTGCTGCCCTTTTTGGATACAGAAAGAACAGTTGGAGAGATAGCTTAGTGGTGAAGAGCATTGGCTGCCTTTCCACATGTGAGAAGTTCGATTCCTGGGACCATATAATGGCGCACAACCATCTTCAATCAGCCCTGGCACCCTCTACTGAAAACTGAAGGGAGAGGTAGGAGAGATAGCTCAGTGGTTAAGAGTATAGCTTGCTGAGTTCAATAAAGTCAAGTGCGGGCTAGAGCAGGACCTGGGCTATGTCCTTTATCCAATAGCACCCTGGAGGCTTAGCACCCAACAGTGAAGAGGGCCATCAGGTGAAAACATTATCCTGTGATCTTCAATGTCAAGGCAACCCCTTTGGCCTACATAAAGAGCAGCTGCTTAGATAGCTCAGTGGTTAAGCGCTTGGTTGCCCTTCCACAGGTCAGAAGTTCGATTACTGCCAAACACATAATGGTTTTAATGCAGATATTTAATAGAACTTCCAAGAACAGCTGATACCTATACTCCTTTATGTGTTTCACAGTATAGAAACGTAAGAGTCTTGCCGAACTCTTCTTTTGAAACTGCAGTTACCCAATTACATAAGACACACAAAGGCTTAAGCAAGACAAATACAGACCTATGTCACTCATGAACATCGATGCAAAATTCTCAATAAAATACTGGCAAACCATCTTCAATGAGGTCTCCTGCCATTTTGGATACAGAAAGAACAGTTGGAGAGATAGCTTAGTGGTTAAGAGCATTGGCTGCAATTCCAAATGTGAGAAGTTCGTTTCCTGGGACCATATAATGGCTCACAACCATCTGCAATGAGGCCTGGCGCCTTCTACTGACAACAGAAGCGAGAGGTAGGAGAGATAGCTCATTGGATAATAGCATTGCATGCTGAGTTCGAAAAAGTCAAGTGCGGGCCAGAGCTGGATGAGGGTTATGTCCTTTATCCAATAGCACCCTAGAGGCTTAGCACCCAACATTCAAGAGGGCCAACAGATGAAAACTTTATCCTGTGATCCTCAACGTCAAGGCAACCCCTTTTGCCTACAGAAAGAGCAGCTGGAGAGATAGCTCAGTGGTGAAGTACTTGCTTTGCCCTTCCACGGGTCAGAAGATCGATTCCTGCCAACCACATAATGGTTTTAATGCAGATTTTTAATAGAAACTCCAAGAACAGCTGATACCTATACTCCTTTATGTGTTTCACAGTATAAAAACGTAAGGGTCTTGCCGAACTCTTCTTTTGAAACTGCAGTTACCGATACCTAAATCACACAAAGGCTTAAGTAAGACAAATACAGACCTATGTCACTCATGAACATCGATGCACAATTCTCAAGAAAATACTGGCAAACCATCTTCAATGAGGTCTGCTGCCCTTTTTGGATACAGAAAGAACAGTTGGAGAGATAGCTTAGTGGTTAAGAGCAATGGCTGCCATTCCAAATGTGAGAAGTTCGATTCCTGGGACCATATAATGGCTCACAACCATCAGCAATGAGGGCTGGCGCCCTCTACTGACAACAGAAGGGAGAGCTAGGAGAGATAGCTCAGTGGTTATGAGCATTGCTTGCTGAGTTCGATCAAGTTAAGTGCGGGCCAGAGCTGGACGGGGGCTATGTCCTATATCCAATAGCACCCTGGAGGCTTAGCACCCAACAGTCAAGTGGGCCAACAGGTGAAAACCTTATCCTGTGATCCTCAACGTCAAGGCAACCCCTTTTGCCTACAGAAAGAGCAGCTGGAGAGATAGCTCAGTGGTTATGCGCTTGGTTGCTCCTCCATAGGTCAGAGGTTCGATTCCTGCCAACCACATAATGGTCTTAATGCAGATTTTTAATTGAAACTCCAAGAACAGCTGATACCTATACTCCGTTATGTGTTTCACAGTATAGAAACGTAAGAGTGTTCCTGAACTCTTCTTTTGAAACTGCAGTTACCCTGACACCTAAACCACACAAAGGCTTAAGCAAGACAAATACAGAGCTATGTCACTCATGAACATCGATGCAAAATTCTCAAGAAAATACTGGCAAACCATCTTCAATGAGGTCTGTTGCCCTTTTGGATACAGAAAGAACCGTTGGAGAGATAGCTTAGTGGTTAAGATAATTGGCTGCCATTCCAAATGTGAGAAGTTTGATTCCGGGGACCTTATAATGGATCACAATCATCAGCAATGAGGCCTGGCGCCATCTACTGACAACAGAAGTGAAAGCTAGGTGAGATAGCTCAGTGGTTAAGAGCATTGCTTGCTGAGTTCGATAAAGTTAAGTGCGGGCCAGAGCAGGACCGGGTCTCTGTCCTTTATCCAATAGCACCTTGGAGGCTTAGCAACCAACAGTCAAGCAAACCAACAGGTGAAAACCTTATCCTGTAAACTTCAATGTCAAGGCAGCGCCTTTTGCCTACAGAAAGAGCAGCTGGAGAGATATCGCAGTGGTGAAGCGCTTGGTTTGCCCTTCCACAGGTCAGAAGTTCGATTCCTACCAACCACATAATAGATTTAATGAAGAATTTTACCAGAAATTCCAAGAAGAGCTCATACCTATACTTCTTTATGTGTTTCACAGTATAGAAACGTAAAAGTCTTGCCGAAATCTTCTTTTGAAACTGCAGTTACCCTGATACCTAAACCACACAAAGGCATAAGCAAGACAAATAGAGACCTATGTCACTCATGAACATCGATGCAAAATTCTCAAGTAAATACTGGCAAACCATCTTCAATGAGGTCTCCTGCCCTTTTTGGATACAGAAAGAACAGTTGGAGAGATAGCTTAGTGGTTAAGAGCATTGGCTGCCATTCCAAATGTGAGAAGTTCGATTCCTGGGACCATATAATGGCTCACAACCATCTGCAATGAGGCCTGGCGCCCTCTACTGACAACAGAAGGGAGAGGTAAAAGAGATAGCTCATTGATTGAGAGCATTGCTTGCTGAGTTCGATAAAGTCAATTGCGGGCCAGAGCCTGACCAGGGCTATGTCCTTTATCCAATAGCAACCTGGAAGCTTAGCACCCAACAGTAAAGTGGGCCAATAGGTGAAAACTTTATCCTGTGATCCTCAACGTCAAGGCCACCCCTTTTGCCTACAGAAGGAACAGCTGGAGAGTTAGCTCAGTGGTTAAGCGCGTTGGCAGTACTTCCACAGGTCAGAATTTCGATTCCTGCCAACCACATAATGGTTTTAATGCAGATTTTTTACAGAAATTCCAAGAACAGCTGATACCTATACTCCTTTATGTGTTTCACAGTATAGAAACATAAGAGTCTTGCCGAACACTTCTTTTGAAACTGCAGTTACCCTGATACCTAAACCACAAAAAGGCTTAAGCAAGACAAATACAGACCTATGTCACTCATGAACATTGATGCAAAATTCTTAAGAAAATACTGGCAAACATTCTTCAATGATGTCTGCTGCACTTTTTGGATACAGAAAGAATAGTTGGAGAGATAGCTTAGTGGTTAAGAGCATTGGCTGCCATTCCAAATGTGAGATGTTCTATTCCTGGGACCATATAATGGCTCACAACCATCTGCAATGAGGCCTGGCGCACTCTACTGACAACAGAAGGGAGAGGTAGGATAGATAGCTCAGTGGAAAACAGCATTGCTTGCTGAGTTCGATAAAGTCAAGTGCGGGCCAGAGCCCGACCAGGGCTATGTCCTTTATCCAATAGCACCCTGGAGGCTTAGCACCCAACAGTCAAGAGGGCCAACAGGTGAAAACCTTATCCTGTGATCCTCACCGTCAAGGCAGCCCCTTTTGCCTATAGAAAGAGCAGCTGGAGAGATAGCTCAGTGGTGAAGCGCTTGGTTTGCCCTTCCACAGGTCAGAAGTTCGATTCCTACCAACCACATAATAGTTTTAATGAAGATTTTTACCATCAATTCCAAGAAGAGCTCATACATAAAATCCTTTATGTATTTCACAGTATAGAAACGTAAGAGTCTTGCCGAACTCTTCTTTTGAAACTGCATTTACTTTGATACCTAAACCACACAAAGGCTAAAGCAAGACAAATACAGACCTATGTCACTCATGAACATCGATGCAAAATTCTCAAAAAAAAAATACTGACAAACCATCTTCTATGAGGTCTCCTGCCCTTTTTGGATACAGAAAGAACTGTTGGAGAGATAGCTTAGTGGTTAAGAGCATTGGCTGCCATTCCAAATGTGAAAAGTTCGATTCCTGGGACCATATAATGGCTCACAACCATCTGCAATGAGGCCTGGCGCCCTCTACTGAAAACAGAAGGGAGAGGTAAGAGAGATAGCTCAGTGGTTAAGGGCATTGCTTGCTGAGTTCGATAAAGTCAAGTGCGGGCCAGAGCTGGACGAGGGCTATGTCCTTTATCCAATAGCACCCTGGAAGCTTAGCACCCAACAGTCAAGAGGGCCAACAGGTGAAAACCTTATCCTGTGATCCTCAACATCAAGGCAGCCCCTTTTGCCTTCAGAAAGAGCAGCTGGAGAGATAGCTCAATGGTTAAGCGCTTGGTTTGCCTTTCCACATGTCAGAAGTTCGATTCCTACCAACCACATAATAGTTTTATTGAAGAATTTTACCAGAATTTCCAAGAAGACCTCATACCTATACTCCTTTATGTGTTTCACAGCATAGAAACGTAAGAGTCTTGCGGAAATCTTCTTTTGAAACTGCTGTTACCCTGATACCTAAACCACATAAAGGCTTAAGCAAGACAAATACAGACCTATGTCACTCATGAGCAATATGCAAAATTCTCAAGAAAATACCGGAAAACCATCTTCAATGGGGTCTCCTGCACTTTTTGGATAGAGAAAGAACAGTTGGAGAGATAGCTTAGTGGTTAAGAGCATTGGATTCCATTCCAAATGTGAGAAGTTCGATTCCTGGGACCATATAGAGGCTCATAATCATCTGCAATGAAGCCTGGCCCTCTCTACTGACAACAGAAGGGAGAGGTAGGAGAGATAGTTCAGTGGTTAATAGCATTGGTGGCTGAGTTCGATAAAGTCAAGTGCGGGCCGGAACAGGACCAGGGCTATGTCCTTTATCCAATAGCACCCTGGAGGCTTAGCACCCAACAGTCAAGAGGGCCAACAGGTGAAAACCTTATCCTGTGATCCTCAATGTCATGGCAGACCCTTTTGCCTTCATAAAGAGCAGCTGGAGAGATAGCTCAGTGGTGAAGCGCTTGGTTTGCCCTTGCACAGGTCAGAAGTTCGATTCCTACCAACCACATAATGGTTTTAATGAAGATTTTTAAAAAAAAATTCCAAGAAGAGCTCATACCTATACTCCATATGTGTTTCACAGTATAGAAACGTAAGAGTCTTGCCGACCTCTTCTTTTGAAACTGCACTTACCCTGATACCTAAACCACACAAAGGCTTAAGCAAGACAAATACAGACCTATGTCACTCATGAACATCGATGCAAAATTCTCAAGAAAATACTGGCAAACCATCTTCAATGAGGTCTGCTGCCATTTTTGGATACAGAAAGAACAGTTGGAGAGATAGCTTATTGGTTAAGAGCATTGGCTGCCATTCCAAATGTGAGAAGTTCGATTCCTGGGACCATATAATGGCTCACAACCATCTGCAATGAGGCCTGGCATCCTCTACTGACAACAGAAGGGAGAGGTAAGAGAGATAGCTCAGTGGTTAAGGGCATTGCTTGCTGAGTTCGATAAAGTCAAGTGCGGGCCAGAGCTGGACGAGGGCTATGTCCTTTATCCAATAGCACCCTGGAAGCTTAGCACCCAACAGTCAAGAGGGCCAACAGGTGAAAACCTTATCCTGTGATCCTCAACATCAAGGCAGCCCCTTTTGCCTTCAGAAAGAGCAGCTGGAGAGATAGCTCAATGGTTAAGCGCTTGGTTTGCCTTTCCACATGTCAGAAGTTCGATTCCTACCAACCACATAATAGTTTTATTGAAGATTTTTACCAGAATTTCCAAGAAGACCTCATACCTATACTCCTTTATGTGTTTCACAGCATAGAAACGTAAGAGTCTTGCCGAAATCTTCTTTTGAAACTACTGTTACACTGATACCTAAACCACATAAAGGCTTAAGCAAGACAAATACAGACCTTTGTCACTCATGAGCAATATGCAAAATTCTCAAGAAAATACCGGAAAACCATCTTCAATGAGGTCTCCTGCACTTTTTGATAGAGAAAGAACAGTTGGAGAGATAGCTTAGTGGTTAAGAGCATTGGATTCCATTCCAAATGTGAGAAGTTCGATTCCTGGGACCATATAGAGGCTCATAATCATCTGCAATGAAGCCTGGCCCTCTCTACTGACAACAGAAGGGAGAGGTAGGAGAGATAGCTCAGTGGTTAATAGCATTGGTGGCTGAGTTCGATAAAGTCAAGTGCGGGCCAGAACAGGACCAGGGCTATGTCGATTATCCAATAGCACCCTGGAGGCTTAGCACCCAACAGTCAAGAGGGCCAACAGGTGAAAACCTTATCCTGTGATCCTCAATGTCATGGCAGCCCCTTTTGCCTTCATAAAGAGGAGCTGGAGAGATAGCTCAGTGGGGAAGCGCTTGGTTTGCCCTTCCACAGGTCAGAAGTTCGATTCCTACCAACCACATAATGGTTTTAATGAAGATTTTTTAAAAAAAATTCCAAGAAGAGCTCATACCTATACTCCATATGTGTTTCCCAGTATAGAAACGTAAGAGTCTTGCCGAACTCTTCTTTTGAAACTGCACTTACCCTGATTTCTAAACCACACAAAGGCTTAAGCAAGACAAATACAGACCTATGTCACTCATGAACATCGATGCAAAATTCTCAAGAAAATACTGGCAAACCATCTTCAATGAGGTCTGCTGCCATTTTTGGATACAGAAAGAACAGTTGGAGAGATAGCTTAGTGGTTAAGAGCATTGGCTGCCATTCCAAATGTGAGAAGTTCGATTCCTGGGACCATATAATGGCTCACAACCATCTGCAATGAGGCCTGGCGCCCTCTACTGACAACAGAAGGGAGAGGTAAGAGAGATAGCTCAGTGGTTAAGGGCATTGCTTGCTGAGTTCGATAAAGTCAAGTGCGGGCCAGAGCTGGACGAGGGCTATGTCCTTTATCCAATAGCACCCTGGAAGCTTAGCACCGAACAGTCAAGAGGGCCAACAGGTGAAAACCTTATCCTGTGATCCTCAACATCAAGGCAGCCCCTTTTGCCTTCAGAAAGAGCAGCTGGAGAGATAGCTCAATGGTTAAGCGCTTGGTTTGCCTTTCCACATGTCAGAAGTTCGATTCCTACCAACCACATAATAGTTTTATTGAAGATTTTTACCAGAATTTCCAAGAAGACCTTATACGTATACTCCTTTATGTGTTTCACAGCATAGAAACGTAAGAGTCTTGCCGAAATCTTCTTTTGAAACTGCTGTTACCCTGATAACTAAACCACATAAAGGCTTAAGCAAGACAAATACAGACCTATGTCACTCATGAGCAATATGAAAATTCTCAAGAAAATACCGGAAAACAATCTTCAATGAGGTCTCCTGCACTTTTTGGATAGAGAAAGAACAGTTGGAGAGATAGCTTAGTGGTTAAGAGCATTGGATTCCATTCCAAATATGAGAAGTTCGATTCCTGGGACCATATAGAGGCTCACAATCATCTGCAATGAAGCCTGGCCCTCTCTACTGACAACAGAAGGGAGAGGTAGGAGAGATAGCTCAGTGGTTAATAGCATTGCTTGCTGAGTTCAATAAAGTCAAGTGCGGGCCAGAACAGGACCAGGGCTATGTCCTTTATCCAATAGCACCCTGGAGGCTTAGCACCCAACAGTCAGGTGGGCCAACAGGTGAAAACCTTATCCTGTGATCCTCAACGTCATGGCAGCCCCTTTTGCCTTCAGAAAGAGCAGCTGGAGAGATAGCTCAGTGGTGAAGCGCTTGGTTTGCCCTTCCACAGGTCAGAAGTTCGATTCCTACCAACCACATAATGGTTTTAATGAAGATTTTTTAAAAAAATTCCAAGAAGAGCTCAAACCTATACTCCATATGTGTTTCACAGTATAGAAACGTAAGAGTCTTGCCGAACTCTTCTTTTGAAACTGCACTTACCCTGATACCTAAACCACACAAAGGCTTAAGCAAGACAAATACAGACCTATGTCACTCATGAACATCGATGCAAAATTCTCAAGGAAATACTGGCAAACCATCTTCAATGAGGTCTGCTGCCATTTTTGGATACAGAAAGAACAGTTGAAGAGATAGCTTATTGGTTAAGAGCATTGGCTGCCATTCCAAAAGTGAGAAGTTCGATTCCTGGGACCATATAATGGCTCACAACAATCTGCAATGAGGCCTGGCTCCCTCTACTGACAACAGAAGGGAGACGTAGGAGAGATAGCTCATTGGTTATGAGCATTGCTTTCTGAGTTCGATAAAGTCAAGTGCGGGCCAGAGCTGGACGAGGGCTATGTCCTTTATCAAATAGCACCCTGGAGGCTTAGCACACAACAGTCAAGAGGGCCAACAGGTGATAACCTTATCCTGTGATCCTCAACATCAAGGCAGCCCCTTTTGCCTAGGAAAGAGCAGCTGGAGAGATTGCTCAGTGGTTAAGTGCTTGGTTTGCCCTTCAACAGGTCAGAAGTTCGATTCCTGCTAACCACATAATGGTTTTAATGCAGATTTTTTACAGAAATTCCAAGAACACGTGATACCTATACTCCTTTATGTGTTTCACTGTATAGAAACGCAAGAGTGTTGCTGAACTCTTCTTTTGAAACTGAAGTTACCAAATTACATAAACCACACAAAGGCTTAAGCAAGACAAATACAGACCTATGTCACTCATGAACATCGATGCAAAATTCTCAAAAAAATACTGGCAAACCATCTTAAATGAGGTCTCCTGCCATTTTGGATACAGAAAGAACAGTTGGAGAGATAGCTTAGTGGTTAAGAGCATTGGCTGCCATTCCAAATGTTAGAAGTTCGATTTATGGGACCATATAATGGCTCACAACCATCTGCAATGAGGCCTGGCGCCCTCTACTGACAACAGCGGGAGACGTAGGAGAGATAGCTCATTGGTTATGAGCATTACTTGCTGAGTTCGATAAAGTCAAGTGCGGGCCAGAGCTGGACGAAGGCTATGTCCTTTATCCAATAGCACCCTGGAGGGTTAGCACCCAACAGTCAAGAGGGCCATCAGGTGAAAATCTTATCCTGTAATCCTCAAAGTCAAGGCAGCCCCTTTTGCCTACGAAAGAGCAGCTGGAGAGATAGCTCAGTGGTTTAGCGCTTGGTTTGCCCTTCCACATGTCAGAAGTTTGATTCCTACCAACCACATAATAGTTTTAATGCAGATTTTTTTTAAAAAATTCCAAGAGCTCATACCTATACTCGTTTATGTGTTTCACAGTATAGATACGTAAGTGTCTTGCCAAACTCTTCTTTTGAAACTGCACTTACCCAATTACATAAACCACACAAAGGCTTAAGCAAGACAAATACAGACCTATGTCACTCCTGAACATCGATGCAAATTTCTCAAAAACATCCTGAAAAACCATCTTCAATGAGGTCTCCTGCCCTTTTTGGATACCGCAAGATCAGTTGGAAAGATAGCTTAGTGGTTAAGATCATTAGCTGCCATTACAAATATGAGAAGTTCGATTCCTGGGACCATATAATGGCTAACAACCATCTGCAATGAGGCCTGGCGCCCTCTACTGACAACAGAGGGAGACGTAGGAGAGATAGCTCAGTAGTTAAGAGCATTGCTTGCTGAGTTTGATAAAGTCAAGTGCGGGCCAGAGCTGGACAAGGGCTACGTCCTTTATCCAATAGCACCCTGGAGGCTTAGCACCCAACAGTCTTGGGGGCCAACAAGTGAACACCTTATCCTGTGATCCTCAACGTCAAGGCAGCTTCTTTTGCCTACAGAAAGAGCACTGGAGAGAAGGCTCAGTGGTTAAGCGCTTGGTTTTCCCTTCCACAGGTCAGAAGTTCGATTCCTACCAATCACATAATAGTTTTAATGAAGATTTTTACCAGAAATTCCAAGAAGAGCTCATATCTATACTCCTTTTTGTGTTTCACAGTATAGAAATGTAAGTGTCTTCCCAAACTCTTCTTTTGAAACTGCAGTTACCCAATTACATAACCTAAACCTCACAAAGGCGTAAGCAAGACAAATACAGACCTATGTCACTCATGAACATCGATGCAAAATTCTCAAAAAAATACTGGCAAACCATCTTCAATGAGGTCTCCTGCCATTTTGGATACAGAAAGAACAGTTGGAGAGATAGCTTAGTGGTTAAGAGCATTGGCTGCAATTCCAAATGTGAGAAGTTCGATTCCTGGGACCATATAATGGCTCACAACCATCTGCAATGAGGCCTGGCGCCTTCTACTGACAACAGAAGCGAGAGGTAGGAGAGATAGCTCATTGGTTAATAGCATTGCATGCTGAGTTCGATAAAGTCATGTGCGGGCCAGAGCTGGATGAGGGCTATGTCCTTTATCCAATAGCACCCTAGAGGCTTAGCACCCAACAGTCAAGAGGGCCAACAGATGAAAACATTATCCTGTGATCCTCAACGTCAAGGCAGTTACTTTTGCCTACAGAAAGAGCAGCTGGAGATATAGCTCAGTGGTGAAGTGCTTGCTTTGCCCTTCCACAGGTCAGAAGTTCGATTCCTGCTAACCACATAATGTTTTAAATGCATATTTTTTACAGAAATTCCAAGAACAGCTGATACCTATACTCCTTTATGTGTTTCACAGTATAGAAACGTATGAGTGTCCCTGAACTCTTCTTTTGAAACTGCAGTTACCCTGATACCTAAACCACACAAAGGCTTAAGCAAGACAAATACAGACCTATGTCACTCATGAACATCGATGCAAAATTCTCAAGAAAATACTGGCAAACCATCTTCAATGTGGTCTGCTGCCCTTTTTGGATACAGAAAGAACAGTTGGAGAGATAGCTTAATGGTGAAGAGCATTGGCTGCCTTTCCATATTTGAGAAGTTCGATTCCTGGGACCATATAATGGCGCACAACCATCTTCAATCAGCCCTGGCACCCTCTACTGACAACTGAAGGGAGAGGTAGGAGAGATAGCTCAGTGGTTAAGAGTATAGCTTGCTGAGTTCAATAAAGTCAAGTGCGGGCTAGAGCAGGACCTGGGCTATGTCCTTTATCCAATAGCACCCTGGAGGCTTAGCACCCAACAGTGAAGAGGGCCATCAGGTGAAAACATTATCCTGTGATCTTCAATGTCAAGGCAACCCCTTTGGCCTACAGAAAGAGCAGCTGCTTAGATAGCTCAGTGGTTAAGTGCTTGGTTGCCCTTCCACAGGTCAGAAGTTCGATTACTGCCAAACACATAATGGTTTTAATGCAGATATTTAATAGAACTTCCAAGAACAGCTGATACCTATACTCCTTTATGTGTTTCAGAGTATAGAAACGTAAGAGTCTTGCCGAACTCTTCTTTTGAAACTGCAGTTACCCAATTACATAAGACACACAAAGGCTTAAGCAAGACAAATACGGACCTATGTCACTCATGAACATCGATGCAAAATTCTCAAAAAAATACTGGCAAACCATCTTCAATGAGGTCTCCTGCCATTTTGGATACAGAAAGAACAGTTGGAGAGATAGCTTAGTGGTTAAGAGCATTGGCTGCAATTCCAAATGTGAGAAGTTCGATTCCTGGGACCATATAATGGCTCACAACCATCTGCAATGAGGCCTGGCGCCTTCTACTGACAACATAAGCGAGAGGTAGGAGAGATAGCTCATTGGTTAATAGCATTGCATGCTGAGTTCGATAAAGTCAAGTGCGGGCCAGAGCTGGATGAGGGCTATGTCCTTTATCCAATAGCACCCTGGAAGCTTAGCACCCAACAGTCAAGAGGGCCAACAGATGAAAACATTATCCTGTGATCCTCAACGTCAAGGCAGTTACTTTTGCCTACAGAAAGAGCAGCTGGAGAGATAGCTCAGTGGTGAAGTGCTTGCTTTGCCCTTCCACAGGTCAGAAGTTCGATTCCTGCTAACCACATAATGGTTTTAATGCAGATTTTTTACAGAAATTCCAAGAACAGCTGATACCTATACTCCTTTATGTGTTTCACAGTATAGAAACGTATGAGTGTCCCTGAACTCTTCTTTTGAAACTGCAGTTACCCTGATACCTAAACCACACAAAGGCTTAAGCAAGACAAATACAGACCTATGTCACTCATGAACATCGATGCAAAATTCTCAAGAAAATACTGGCAAACCATCTTCAATGTGGTCTGCTGCCCTTTTTGGATACAGAAAGAACAGTTGGAGAGATAGCTTAGTGGTGAAGAGCATTGGCTGCCTTTCCATATTTGAGAAGTTCGATTCCTGGGACCATATAATGGCGCACAACCATCTGCAATGAGGCCTGGCGCCCACTACTGACAACAGAAGGGAGAGCTACGAGAGATAGCTCAGTGGTTAAGAGCATTGCTTGCTGAGTTCGATAAAGTTAAGTGCGGGCCAGAGCAGGACCGGGTCTCTGTCCTTTATCCAATAGCACCTTGGAGGCTTAGCAACCAACAGTCAAGCAAACCAACAGGTGAAAACCTTATCCGGTAAACTTCAATGTCAAGGCAGCGCCTTTTGCCTACAGAAAGAGCAGCTGGAGAGATATCGCAGTGGTGAAGCGCTTGGTTTGCCCTTCCACAGGTCAGAAGTTCGATTCCTACCAACCACATAATAGATTTAATGAAGATTTTTACCAGAAATTCCAAGAAGAGCTCATAGCTATACTTCTTTATGTGTTTCACAGTATAGAAACGTAAAAGTCTTGCCGAAATCTTCTTTTGAAACTGCAGTTACCCTGATACCTAAACCACACAAAGGCATAAGCAAGACAAATACAGACCTATGTCACTCATGAACATCGATGCAAAATTCTCAAAAAATACTGGCTATCCTTCTTCAATGAGGTCTGCTGCCATTTTTGGATACAGAAAGAACAGTTGGAGTGATAGCTTAGTGGTTAAGAGAATTGGCTGCCATTTTAATGTGAGAAGTTAGAATCCTGGGACCATATACTGGCTCACAATCATTTGCAATGAAGCCTGGCGCCCTCTACTGAAAACAAAAGGGATAGGTAGGAGAGATAACTCAGTGGTTAAAAGCATTGCTTGCTGAGTTCGATATAGTCAAGTGCGGGCCAGAGCTGTCCGAGGGCTATGTCCTTTATCCAATAGCACCCTGGAGGCACAGCATCCAACATTCAAGAGGGCAACCAGGTGAAAACCTTATCCTGTGATCCTCAACGTCAAGGCAGCCCCTTTTGCCTACAGAAAGAGCAGCTGGTGAGATAGCTCAGTGGTTAAGCGCTTGGTTTACCCTTCCACAGTTCGGAAGTTCGATTCCTACCAACCACATAATAGTTTTAATGAAGATTTTTACCAGAAATTCCAAGAAGAGCTCATACCTATACTACTTTATGTGTTTCACAGTATAGAAACATAAGAGTCTTGCCGAACTCTTCATTTGAAACTGCAGTTACCCTGATACCTAAACCACACAAAGACTTAAGCAAGACAAATACAGACCTATGTCACTCATGAACATCGATGCAAAATTCTCAAGAAAATACTGGCAAACCATCTTCAGTGAGGTCTGCTGCCCCTTTTGGATAAAGAAAAAACAGTTGGAGAGATAGCTTAGTGGTTAATAGCATTGGCTGCATTTCCAAATGTGAGAAGTTCGATTCCTGAAACCATATAATGGCTCACAATCATCTGCAATGAAGCTTGGCGCCCTCTATTGACAACAGAAGAGAGAGGTAGGACAGATATCTCAGTGGTTAAGAGCATTGCTTGCTGAGTTAGATGAAGGTAAGTGTGGGCCAGAGCAGGACCAGGGCTATGTCCTTTACCCAATAGCACCCTGGAGGCTTAGCACCCAACAGTCATGTGGGCCAACAGGTGAAAACATTATCCTGTGATCCTCAATGTCAAGGCAGCGCCTTTTGCCTACAGAGAGCAGATGGAGAGATAGCTCAGTGGTTAAGCGCTTGGTTTGCCCTTCCGCAGGTCAGTAGTTTGATTCCTACCAAACACATAATAGTTTTTGAAGATTTTTACCAGAAATTCCAAGAAGAGCTCATACCTATACTTCTTTATGTGTTTCACAGTATAGAAACGTTAGAGTCTTGCTGAACTCTTCTTTTGAAACTGCAGTTACCCTGATACCTAAACCACACAAAGGCTTAAGCAAGACAAATACAGACCTATGTCAATCATGAACATCTATGCAAAATTCTCAAAAAAATACTGGCAAACCATCTTCAATGAGGTTTCCTGCCCTTTTTCGATACAGATAGAAGAGTTGGAGAGATAGCTTAGTGGTTGAGAGCATTGGCTGCCATTCCAAATGTGAGAAGTTCGATGCCTGGGACAATATAATGGCTCACAGCCATCTGCAATGAGGCCTGGCGCCCTTTACTGACAACAGAAGCGAGAGGTAGGAGAGATAGCTCATTGGTTACGAGCATTGCTTGCTGAGATCGATAAAGTCAAGTGCGGGCCAAATCTGGACGAGGGCTATGTCCTTTATCCAATAGCACCCTGGAGGCTTAGCACCCAACAGTCAAGCGGGCCAGCAGGTGAAAAACTTATCCTGTGATTCTCAACGTCAAGGCAGCCCCTTTTGCCTACAGAAAGAGCAGCTGGAGAGATACCTCAGTGGTTAAGCGCTTGGTTTGCCCTTCAACAGGACAGAAGTTCGATTCCTACCAATCACATAATAGTTTTAATGAAGATTTTTACCAGAAATTCCAAGAAGAGCTCATACCTATACTCCTTTATGTGTTTCACAGTATAGAAACATAAGAGTCTTGCCGAACTCTTCATTTGAAACTGCAGTTACCCTGATACCAAAACCACACAAAGGCTTAAGCAAGACAAATACAGACCTATGTCACTCATGAACATCGATGCAAAATTCTCAAGAAAATACTGGCAAACCATCTTCAGTGAGGTCTGCTGCCCCTTTTGGATAAAGAAAGAACAGTTGGAGAGATAGCTTAGTGGTTAAGAGCATTGGCTGCATTTCCAAATGTGAGAAGTTCGATTCCTGAAACCATATAATGGCTCACAATCATCTGCAATGAAGCTTGGCGCACTCTATTGACAACAGAAGAGAGAGGTAGGAGAGATAGCTCAGTGGTTAAGAGCATTGCTTTCTGAGTTAGATGAAGGTAAGTGTGGGCAGGAGCAGGACCAGGGCTATGTCCTTTATCCAATAGCACCCTGGAGGCTTAGCACCCAACAGTCAAGTGGGCCAACAGGTGAAAACATTATCCTGTGATCCTTAACGTCAAGGCAGCCCCTTTTGCCTACAGAAAGAACAACTGGAGAGATAGCTCAGTGGTTAAGCGCTTGGTTTGCCCTTCCACAGGTCGGAAGTTCGATTCCTACCAACCACATCATAGTTTTAATGAAGATTTTTACCAAAAATTCCAAGAAGAGCTCATACCTATACTCCTTTATGTGTTTCACAGTATAGAAACATAAGAGTCTTGCCGAACTCTTCATTTGAAACTGCAGTTTCCCTGATACCAAAACCACACAAAGGCTTAAGCAAGACAAATACAGACCTATGTCACTCATGAACATCGATGCAAAATTCTCAAGAAAATACTGGCAAACCATCTTCAGTGAGGTCTGCTGCCCCTTTTGGATAAAGAAAGAACAGTTGGAGAGATAGCTTAGTGGTTAAGAGCATTGGCTGCATTTCCAAATGTGAGAAGTTCGATTCCTGAAACCATATAATGGCTCACAATCATCTGCAATGAAGCTTGGCGCCCTCTATTGACAACAGAAGAGAGAGGTAGGAGAGATAGCTCAGTGGTTAAGAGCATTGCTTGCTGAGTTAGATGAAGGTAAGTGTGGGCCGGAGCAGGACCAGGGCTATGTCCTTTATCCAATAGCACCCTGGAGGCTTAGCACCCAACAGTCAAGAGGGCCAACAGGTGAAAACATTATCCTGTGATCCTTAACGTCAAGGCAGCCCCTTTTGCCTACAGAAAGAACAACTGGAGAGATAGCTCAGTGGTTAAGCGCTTGGTTTGCCCTTCGACATGTCGGAAGTTCGATTCCTCCCAACCACATCATAGTTTTAATGAAGATTTTTACCAGAAATTCCAAGAAGAGCTCATACCTATACTCCTTTATGTGTTTCACAGTATAGAAACATAAGAGTCTTGCCGAACTCTTCTTTTGAAAATGCAGTTACCCTCTTACATAAACCACACAAAGGCTAAAGCAAGACAAATACAGACCTATGTCACTCATGAACCTCGATGCAAATTCTCAAAAAATAATGGCAACCCATCTTCAATGAGGTCTCCAGTCGTTTTTGGATACAGAAAGAACAGTTGGAGAGATTGCCTAGTTTTTAAGAGCATTGGCTGCCATGCCAAATGTGAGAAGTTCGATTCCTGGGACCATATACTGGCTCTCAACCATCTGCAATGAGGCCTGGCGCCCTCTACAGACAAGAGAAGGTAGAGCTAGGAGAGATAGCTCATTGGTTAAGAGCATGGCTTGCTGAGTTCGATAAAGTCAAGTGCGGGCCAGAGCTGGACGAGGGCTATGTCCTTTATCCAATAGCACCCTGGAGGCTTAGCACCCAACAGTAAAGAGGGCCAACAGGTGAAAACCTTATCCTGTGATCCTCAACGATAAGGCAGCCCCTTTTGCCTACAGAAAAGCAGCTGGAGAGATAGCTCAGTTGTTAAGCGCTTGGTTTGCCCTTCCACAGATCAGAAGTTCGATTCCTACCAACCACTTAATAGTTTTAATGAAGATTTTTACCAGAAATTCCAGGAAGTGTTCATACCTACACTCCTTTATGCGTTTCACAGTATAGAAACATAAGAGTCTTGCCGAACTCTTCTTTTGAAACTGCAGTTACCCTGATTCCTAAACCACACAAAGGCTTAAGCAAGACAAATACAGATATATGTCACTCATGAACATTGATGCACAATACTCAAGAAAATACTGGCAAACCATCTTCAATGAGGTCTCTTGCCTTTTTGGATACAGAAAGAACAGTTGGAGAGATAGCTCAGTGGTTAAGAGAATTGGCTGCCATTCCAATTGTGTGAAGTTCGATTCCTGGGACGATATAATGTCTCAAACCATCTGCAATGAGGCCTGGCGCCCTCTACTGACAACAGAAACGAGAGGTAGGAGAGATAGCTCATTGGTTAAGAGCATTGCTTGCTGAGTTCGATAAAGTAAAGTGAGGGGCAAGAGCTGGACGAGGGCTATGTCCTTTATCCAATAGCACCCTGGAGGCTTAGCACCCAACAGTCAAGATGGCCAATTGGTGAAAACCTTATCCTGTGATTCTCAACGTCAAGTCAGAATTTTTGCCTTCAGAAAAAGCAGATGGAGAGGTAGCTCAGTGGTTAAGTGCTTGGTTTGCCTTTTCAGAGGACAGAAGTTCGATTCCTACCAACCACATAATAGTTTTAATGAAGATTTTTACCAGAAATTCCAAGAAGAGCTCATACCTATACTCCTTTATGAGTTTCACAGTATAGAAACATAAGAGTCTTGCTGAACTCTTCTTTTGAAACTGCAGTTACCCTGATACCTAAACCACACAAAGGCTTAAGCAAGACAAAAACAGACCTATGTCACTCATTAACACCGATACGAAATTCTCAAGAAAATACTAGCAAACCATCTTCAATGAGGTCTGCTGCCCTTTTTGGATACAGAAAGTACACTTGGATGGATAGCTTAGTGGTTTAGAGCATTGGCTGCCTTTCCAAATGTGAGAAGTTCGATTCCTGGGACCATATAATGGCTCACAATCATCTGCAATGAAGCCTGTCGCCCTCTACTGACAACAGAAATGAGAGGTAGGAGAGATGGCTCAGTGGTTAAGAGCATTGCTTGCTGAGTTCGATAATGTCAAGTGCGGGCCAGAGCAGGACCCGGGCTATGTCCTTTATCCAATAGCTCCCTGGAGGCTTAGCACCCAACAGTCAAGTGGGCCAACAGGAGAAAACCTTATCCTGTGATCCTAAACGTCAAGGCAGCCACTTTTGCCTACAAAAAGAGCAGCTGGAGAGATAGCTCAGTGGTTAAGCGCTTGGTTTGCCCTTCCACAGATCAGAAGTTCGATTCCTACCAACCAGTTAATAGTTTTAATGAAGATTTTTACCAGAAATTCCAGGAAGTGTTCATACCTACACTCCTTTATGCGTTTCACAGTATAGAAACATAAGAGTCTTGCCGAACTCTTCTTTTGAAACTGCAGTTACCCTGATTCCTAAACCACACAAAGGCTTAAGCAAGACAAATACAGATATATGTCACTCATGAACATTGATGCACAATACTCAAGAAAATACTGGCAAACCATCTTCAATGAGGTCTCTTGCCTTTTTGGATACAGAAAGAACAGTTGGATAGATAGCTCAGTGGTTAAGAGAATTGGCTGCCATTCCAATTGTGTGAAGTTCGATTCCTGGGACGATATAATGTCTCAAACCATCTGCAATGAGGCCTGGCGCCCTCTACTGACAACAGAAACGAGAGGTAGGAGAGATAGCTCATTGGTTAAGAGCATTGCTTGCTGAGTTCGATAAAGTAAAGTGAGGGGCAAGAGCTGGACGAGGGCTATGTCCTTTATCCAATAGCACCCTGGAGGCTTAGCACCCAACAGTCAAGATGGCCAATTGGTGAAAACCTTATCCTGTGATTCTCAACGTCAAGTCAGAATTTTTGCCTTCAGAAAAAGCAGATGGAGAGGTAGCTCAGTGGTTAAGTGCTTGGTTTGCCTTTTCAGAGGACAGAAGTTCGATTCCTACCAACCACATAATAGTTTTAATGAAGATTTTTACCAGAAATTCCAAGAAGAGCTCATACCTATACTCCTTTATGAGTTTCACAGTATAGAAACATAAGAGTCTTGCTGAACTCTTCTTTTGAAACTGCAGTTACCCTGATACCTAAACCACACAAAGGCTTAAGCAAGACAAATACAGACCTATGTCAATCATGAACATCTATGCAAAATTCTCAAAAAAATACTGGCAAACCATCTTCAATGAGGTTTCCTGCCCTTTTTCGATACAGATAGAAGAGTTGGAGAGATAGCTTAGTGGTTGAGAGCATTGGCTGCCATTCCAAATGTGAGAAGTTCGATGCCTGGGACAATATAATGGCTCACAGCCATCTGCAATGAGGCCTGGCGCCCTTTACTGACAACAGAAGCGAGAGGTAGGAGAGATAGCTCATTGGTTACGAGCATTGCTTGCTGAGATCGATAAAGTCAAGTGCGGGCCAAATCTGGACGAGGGCTATGTCCTTTATCCAATAGCACCCTGGAGGCTTAGCACCCAACAGTCAAGCGGGCCAGCAGGTGAAAAACTTATCCTGTGATTCTCAACGTCAAGGCAGCCCCTTTTGCCTACAGAAAGAGCAGCTGGAGAGATACCTCAGTGGTTAAGCGCTTGGTTTGCCCTTCAACAGGACAGAAGTTCGATTCCTACCAATCACATAATAGTTTTAATGAAGATTTTTACCAGAAATTCCAAGAAGAGCTCATACCTATACTCCTTTATGTGTTTCACAGTATAGAAACATAAGAGTCTTGCCGAACTCTTCATTTGAAACTGCAGTTACCCTGATACCAAAACCACACAAAGGCTTAAGCAAGACAAATACAGACCTATGTCACTCATGAACATCGATGCAAAATTCTCAAGAAAATACTGGCAAACCATCTTCAGTGAGGTCTGCTGCCCCTTTTGGATAAAGAAAGAACAGTTGGAGAGATAGCTTAGTGGTTAAGAGCATTGGCTGCATTTCCAAATGTGAGAAGTTCGATTCCTGAAACCATATAATGGCTCACAATCATCTGCAATGAAGCTTGGCGCACTCTATTGACAACAGAAGAGAGAGGTAGGAGAGATAGCTCAGTGGTTAAGAGCATTGCTTTCTGAGTTAGATGAAGGTAAGTGTGGGCAGGAGCAGGACCAGGGCTATGTCCTTTATCCAATAGCACCCTGGAGGCTTAGCACCCAACAGTCAAGTGGGCCAACAGGTGAAAACATTATCCTGTGATCCTTAACGTCAAGGCAGCCCCTTTTGCCTACAGAAAGAACAACTGGAGAGATAGCTCAGTGGTTAAGCGCTTGGTTTGCCCTTCCACAGGTCGGAAGTTCGATTCCTACCAACCACATCATAGTTTTAATGAAGATTTTTACCAAAAATTCCAAGAAGAGCTCATACCTATACTCCTTTATGTGTTTCACAGTATAGAAACATAAGAGTCTTGCCGAACTCTTCATTTGAAACTGCAGTTTCCCTGATACCAAAACCACACAAAGGCTTAAGCAAGACAAATACAGACCTATGTCACTCATGAACATCGATGCAAAATTCTCAAGAAAATACTGGCAAACCATCTTCAGTGAGGTCTGCTGCCCCTTTTGGATAAAGAAAGAACAGTTGGAGAGATAGCTTAGTGGTTAAGAGCATTGGCTGCATTTCCAAATGTGAGAAGTTCGATTCCTGAAACCATATAATGGCTCACAATCATCTGCAATGAAGCTTGGCGCCCTCTATTGACAACAGAAGAGAGAGGTAGGAGAGATAGCTCAGTGGTTAAGAGCATTGCTTGCTGAGTTAGATGAAGGTAAGTGTGGGCCGGAGCAGGACCAGGGCTATGTCCTTTATCCAATAGCACCCTGGAGGCTTAGCACCCAACAGTCAAGAGGGCCAACAGGTGAAAACATTATCCTGTGATCCTTAACGTCAAGGCAGCCCCTTTTGCCTACAGAAAGAACAACTGGAGAGATAGCTCAGTGGTTAAGCGCTTGGTTTGCCCTTCGACATGTCGGAAGTTCGATTCCTCCCAACCACATCATAGTTTTAATGAAGATTTTTACCAGAAATTCCAAGAAGAGCTCATACCTATACTCCTTTATGTGTTTCACAGTATAGAAACATAAGAGTCTTGCCGAACTCTTCTTTTGAAAATGCAGTTACCCTCTTACATAAACCACACAAAGGCTAAAGCAAGACAAATACAGACCTATGTCACTCATGAACCTCGATGCAAATTCTCAAAAAATAATGGCAACCCATCTTCAATGAGGTCTCCAGTCGTTTTTGGATACAGAAAGAACAGTTGGAGAGATTGCCTAGTTTTTAAGAGCATTGGCTGCCATGCCAAATGTGAGAAGTTCGATTCCTGGGACCATATACTGGCTCTCAACCATCTGCAATGAGGCCTGGCGCCCTCTACAGACAAGAGAAGGTAGAGCTAGGAGAGATAGCTCATTGGTTAAGAGCATGGCTTGCTGAGTTCGATAAAGTCAAGTGCGGGCCAGAGCTGGACGAGGGCTATGTCCTTTATCCAATAGCACCCTGGAGGCTTAGCACCCAACAGTAAAGAGGGCCAACAGGTGAAAACCTTATCCTGTGATCCTCAACGATAAGGCAGCCCCTTTTGCCTACAGAAAAGCAGCTGGAGAGATAGCTCAGTTGTTAAGCGCTTGGTTTGCCCTTCCACAGATCAGAAGTTCGATTCCTACCAACCACTTAATAGTTTTAATGAAGATTTTTACCAGAAATTCCAGGAAGTGTTCATACCTACACTCCTTTATGCGTTTCACAGTATAGAAACATAAGAGTCTTGCCGAACTCTTCTTTTGAAACTGCAGTTACCCTGATTCCTAAACCACACAAAGGCTTAAGCAAGACAAATACAGATATATGTCACTCATGAACATTGATGCACAATACTCAAGAAAATACTGGCAAACCATCTTCAATGAGGTCTCTTGCCTTTTTGGATACAGAAAGAACAGTTGGAGAGATAGCTCAGTGGTTAAGAGAATTGGCTGCCATTCCAATTGTGTGAAGTTCGATTCCTGGGACGATATAATGTCTCAAACCATCTGCAATGAGGCCTGGCGCCCTCTACTGACAACAGAAACGAGAGGTAGGAGAGATAGCTCATTGGTTAAGAGCATTGCTTGCTGAGTTCGATAAAGTAAAGTGAGGGGCAAGAGCTGGACGAGGGCTATGTCCTTTATCCAATAGCACCCTGGAGGCTTAGCACCCAACAGTCAAGATGGCCAATTGGTGAAAACCTTATCCTGTGATTCTCAACGTCAAGTCAGAATTTTTGCCTTCAGAAAAAGCAGATGGAGAGGTAGCTCAGTGGTTAAGTGCTTGGTTTGCCTTTTCAGAGGACAGAAGTTCGATTCCTACCAACCACATAATAGTTTTAATGAAGATTTTTACCAGAAATTCCAAGAAGAGCTCATACCTATACTCCTTTATGAGTTTCACAGTATAGAAACATAAGAGTCTTGCTGAACTCTTCTTTTGAAACTGCAGTTACCCTGATACCTAAACCACACAAAGGCTTAAGCAAGACAAAAACAGACCTATGTCACTCATTAACACCGATACGAAATTCTCAAGAAAATACTAGCAAACCATCTTCAATGAGGTCTGCTGCCCTTTTTGGATACAGAAAGTACACTTGGATGGATAGCTTAGTGGTTTAGAGCATTGGCTGCCTTTCCAAATGTGAGAAGTTCGATTCCTGGGACCATATAATGGCTCACAATCATCTGCAATGAAGCCTGTCGCCCTCTACTGACAACAGAAATGAGAGGTAGGAGAGATGGCTCAGTGGTTAAGAGCATTGCTTGCTGAGTTCGATAATGTCAAGTGCAGGCCAGAGCAGGACCCGGGCTATGTCCTTTATCCAATAGCTCCCTGGAGGCTTAGCACCCAACAGTCAAGTGGGCCAACAGGAGAAAACCTTATCCTGTGATCCTAAACGTCAAGGCAGCCACTTTTGCCTACAAAAAGAGCAGCTGGAGAGATAGCTCAGTGGTTAAGCGCTTGGTTTGCCCTTCCACAGATCAGAAGTTCGATTCCTACCAACCAGTTAATAGTTTTAATGAAGATTTTTACCAGAAATTCCAGGAAGTGTTCATACCTACACTCCTTTATGCGTTTCACAGTATAGAAACATAAGAGTCTTGCCGAACTCTTCTTTTGAAACTGCAGTTACCCTGATTCCTAAACCACACAAAGGCTTAAGCAAGACAAATACAGATATATGTCACTCATGAACATTGATGCACAATACTCAAGAAAATACTGGCAAACCATCTTCAATGAGGTCTCTTGCCTTTTTGGATACAGAAAGAACAGTTGGATAGATAGCTCAGTGGTTAAGAGAATTGGCTGCCATTCCAATTGTGTGAAGTTCGATTCCTGGGACGATATAATGTCTCAAACCATCTGCAATGAGGCCTGGCGCCCTCTACTGACAACAGAAACGAGAGGTAGGAGAGATAGCTCATTGGTTAAGAGCATTGCTTGCTGAGTTCGATAAAGTAAAGTGAGGGGCAAGAGCTGGACGAGGGCTATGTCCTTTATCCAATAGCACCCTGGAGGCTTAGCACCCAACAGTCAAGATGGCCAATTGGTGAAAACCTTATCCTGTGATTCTCAACGTCAAGTCAGAATTTTTGCCTTCAGAAAAAGCAGATGGAGAGGTAGCTCAGTGGTTAAGTGCTTGGTTTGCCTTTTCAGAGGACAGAAGTTCGATTCCTACCAACCACATAATAGTTTTAATGAAGATTTTTACCAGAAATTCCAAGAAGAGCTCATACCTATACTCCTTTATGAGTTTCACAGTATAGAAACATAAGAGTCTTGCTGAACTCTTCTTTTGAAACTGCAGTTACCCTGATACCTAAACCACACAAGGCTTAAGCAAGACAAAAACAGACCTATGTCACTCATTAACACCGATACGAAATTCTCAAGAAAATACTAGCAAACCATCTTCAATGAGGTCTGCTGCCCTTTTTGGATACAGAAAGTACACTTGGATGGATAGCTTAGTGGTTTAGAGCATTGGCTGCCTTTCCAAATGTGAGAAGTTCGATTCCTGGGACCATATAATGGCTCACAACCATCTGCAATGAAGCCTGTCGCCCTCTACTGACAACAGAAATGAGAGGTTGGAGAGATGGCTCAGTGGTTAAGAGCATTGCTTGCTGAGTTCGATAATGTCAAGTGCGGGCCAGAGCAGGACCCGGGCTATGTCCTTTATCCAATAGCTCCCTGGAGGCTTAGCACCCAACAGTCAAGTGGGCCAACAGGAGAAAACCTTATCCTGTGATCCTCAACGTCAAGGCAGCCACTTTTGCCTACAAAAAGAGCAGCTGGAGAGATAGCTCAGTGGTTAAGCGCTTGGTTTGCCCTTCCACAGGTCAGAAGTTTGATTCCTACCTACCACATAATGGTTCTAATGCAGATTTTTACCAGAAATTCCAAGAAGAGCTCATACCTATACTCCTTTATGTGTTTCACAGTATAGAAACGTAAAAGTCTTGCCTAACTCTTCTTATGAAACTGCAGTTACCCTGATACCTAAACCACACAAAGGCTTAAACAAGACAAATACAGACCTATGTCACTCATGAACATCGATGCAAAATTCTCAAGAAAATACTGGCAAACCATCTTCAATGAGGTCTGCTGCCCTTTTTGGATACAGAAAGAACGGTTGGAGAGATAGCTTAGTGGTTAAGAGAATTGGCTGCCATTCAAATGTGAGAAGTTCGAATCCAGGGACCATATACTGGCTCTCAACCAAATGAAATGAGGCCTGTCGCCCTCTACTGACAAGAGAAGGGAGACCTAGGAGAGATAGCTCAGTGGTTAAGAGGATTGCTTGCTGAGTTCGATGAAGTCAAGTGCTGGCCAGAGCTGGACAAGGGCTATGTCCTTTATCCAATAGCACCCTGGAGGCTTAGCACCCAACAGTCAAGAGGGCCAACAGGTGAAAACCTTATCCTGTGATCCTCAACGTCAAGACAGCCACTTTTGCCTACAGAAAGAGCAGCTGGAGAGATAGCTATGTCACTCATGAACATCGATGCAAAATTCTCAAAAAAATACTGGCAAACCATCTTCAATGAGGTCTCCTGCCCTTTTTGGATACAGAAAGAACAGTTGGAGAGAGAGCTTAGTAGTTAAGAGCATTGGCTGCCATTCCAAAGGTGAGAAGTTCGATTCCTGGGACCATATAATGGCTCACAACCATCTGCAATGAGGCCTGGTGACCTCTACTGACAACAGAAAGGAGAGCTAGGAGAGATATCTCAGTGGTTAACAGCATTGCTTGCTGAGTTCGATAAAGTCAAGTGCGGGCCAGTGCTGGACGAGGGCTATGTCCTTTATCCAATAGAATCCTGGAGACATTTCACCCAACAGTAAAGAGTGCCAACAGGTGAAAACCTTATCCTGTGATCCTCAACGTTAAGGCAGCCCCTTTTGCCTACAGAAAGAGCAGCTGGAGAGATAGCTCAGTGGTTAAGCGCTTGCTTTGCCCTTCCACAGGTCAGAAGTTCGATTCCTACCAACCACATAATAGTTTTAATGAAGATTTTTACCAGAAATTCCAAGAAGAGCTCATACCTATACTCCTTTATGTGTTTCACAGTATAGAAACGTAAAAGTCTTGCCTAACTCTTCTTATGAAACTGCAGTTACCCTTATACCTAAACCACACAAAGGCTTAAACAAGACAAATACAGACCTATGTCACTCATGAACATCGATGCAAAATTCTCAAGAAAATACTGGCAAACCATCTTCAATGAGGTCTGCTGCCCTATTTGGATACAGAAAGAACCGTTGGAGAGATAGCTTAGTGGTTAAGAGAATTGGCTACCATTCAAATGTGAGAAGTTTGAATCATGGGACCATATACTGACTCACAACCAAATGAAATGATGCCTGTCGCCCTCTACTGACAAGAGAAGGGAGACCTAGGAGAGGTAGCTCAGTGGTTAAGAGCATTGCTTGCTGAGTTCGATGCAGTCAAGTGCTGTCCAGAGCTGGACAAGGGCTATGTCCTTTATCCAATAGCACCCTGGAGGCTTAGCACCCAACAGTCAAGAGGGCCAACAGGTGAAAACCTTATCCTGTGATCCTCAACGTCAAGGCAGCCACTTTTGCCTACATAAAGAGCAGCTGGAGAGATAGCTATGTCACTCATGAACATCGATGCAAAATTCTCAAAAAAATACTGGCAAACCATCTTCAATGAGGTCTCCTGCCCTTTTTGGATACAGAAAGAACAGTTGGAGAGAGAGCTTAGTGGTTAAGAGCATTGGCTGCCATTCCAAAGGTGAGAAGTTCGATTCCTGGGACCATATAATGGCTCAAAACCATCTGCAATGAGGCTTGGTGCCCTCTACTGACAACAGAAGGGAGAGCTAGGAGAGATATCTCAGTGGTTAACAGCATTGCTTGCTGAGATCGATAAAGTCAAGTGCGGGCCAGAGCTGGACGAGGGCTATGTCCTTTATCCAATAGCATCCTGGAGACATTTCACCTAACAGTAAAGAGTGCCAACAGGTGAAAACCTTATCCTGTGATCCTCAACGTTAAGGCAGCCCCTTTTACCTACAGAAAGAGCAGCTGGAGAGATAGCTCAGTGGTTAAGCGCTTGCTTTGCCCTTCCACAGGTCAGAAGTTCGATTCTTACCAACCACATAATAGGTTTAATGAAGATTTTTACCAGAAATTCCAAGAAGAGCTCATACCTATACTCCTTTATGCGTTTCACAGTATAGAAACGTAAGAGTCTTGCCGAACTCTTCTTTTGAAACTGCAGTTACCCTGATACCTAAACCACACAAAGGCTTAAGCAAGACAAATACAGACCTATGTCACTCATGAACATCGATGCACAATTCTCAAGAAAATACTGGCAAACCATCTTCAATGAGGTTTCCTGCCCTTTTTTCGATACAGAAAGAACAGTTGGAGAGATAGCTTAGTGGTTAAGAGAATTGGCTGCCATTCCAATTGTGAGAAGTTCGATTCCTAGGACGATATAATGGCTCACAACCATCTGCAATGAGGCCTGGCACCCTCTACTGACAACAGAAGCGAGAGGTAGGAGAGATAGCTCATTTTTTTAAGAGCATTGCTTGCTGAGTTCGATAAAGTCAAGTGCGGGCCATAGCTGGTTGAGGGCTATGTCCTTTATCCAATAGCACCCTGGAGGCTTAGCACCCAACAGTCAAGATGGCCAATTGGTGAAAACCTTATCCTGTGATCCTCAACGTCAAGTCAGCCTTTTAGCCTTCAGAAAGAGCAGACGAAGAGGTAGCTCAGTGATTAAGCGCTTGGTTTGCCCTTCCACAGGTCATAAGTTCGATTCCTACCAACCACATAATAGTTTTAATGAAGATTTCTACCAGAAATTCCAAGAAGAGCTGATACCTATACTCTATGTGTTTCACAGTATAGAAACGTGTCTTGCCAAAATCTTCTTTTGAAACTGCAGTTACCCCATTACTTAAGCCACACAAATGCTTAAGCAAGACAAATACAGACCTATGTCACTCATGAACATTGATGCAAAATTCTCAAAAAAATACTGGCAAACCATCTTCAATGAGGTCTCCTGCCCTTTTCGGATACAGAAAGAACAGTTGGAGAGATAGCTTAGTGGTTAAGAGCATTGGATGCCATTCCAAATGAGGGAATTTCGATTCCTGGGACACTATAATGGCTCACAAACAGCTGCAATGAGGCCTGGCGCCCTCTACAGACAACAGAAGCGAGAGGTATGAGAAATAGCTCATTGGTTAAGAGCATTGATTGCTGAGTTCGATAAAGTCAAGTGTGGGCCAGAGCTGGACGAGGGCTATGTGCTTTATCCAGTAGCACGATGGAGGTTTAGCACCCAACAGTCAAGTGGGCCAACAGGTGAAAACCTTATGCTGTGATCCTCAATGTCAAGGCAGCCCCTTTTGCCTACAGAAAGAGCAGATGAAGAGATTGCTCAGTGGTTAAGCGCTTGGTTTGCCCTTCCACAGGTCAGAAGTTTGATTCCTACCAACCATATAATAGTTTTAATGAAGATTTTTAGCAGAAATTCCAAGAAGAGCTCATACAGATACTCCTTTTTGTATTTCACAGTATATAAACATAAGAGTCTTGCCGAACTCTTCTTTTGAAAGTGCAGTTACCCTGATACCTAAACGACACAAAGGCTTAAGCAAGACAAATGCATACCTATGTCACTCATGAACATCGATGCAAATATTTGAAGAAAATACTGTCAACCTTCTTCAATGTGGTCTGCTTCCCTTTTTGGATACAGAAAGAACAGTTGGAGAGATAGCTTAGTGGTTAAGAGCATTGGCTGCCATTCCAAATGTGAGAAGTTCAATTCCTGGGACCATAAAATGGCTCACAACAATCTGCAATGAGGCCTGGCGCCCTCTACTGACAACAGAAAGGAGAGGTAGGAGAGATAGCTCAGTGGTTAAGAGCATTGCTTGCTGAGTTTGATAAAGTTAAGTGCGGTCCAGAGCAGGACCAGGGCTATGTCCTTTATCCAATAGCTCCATGAAGGCTTAGCACCCAACAGTCAAGCGGGCCAACAGGTGAAAACCTTATCCTGTGATCCTCAACTTCAAGGCAGCCCCTTTTGCCTATAGAAAGAGCAGATGGAGAGATAGCTCAGTGGTTAAGCGCTTGGTTTGCCCTTCCACAGGTCAGAAGTTTGATTCCTACCAACCTCATAATAGTTTTAATGAAGATTTTTACCAGAAATTCCAAGAAGAGCTCATACCTATAATCCTTTATGTGTTTCACAGTATAGAAACATAAATGTCTTGCCGAACTCTTCTTTTGAAACTGCAGTTACCTTGATACCTAAACCACAAAAAGGCTTAAGCAAGACAAATGCATACCTATGTCACTCATGAACATCGATGCAAATATCTCAAGAAAATACTGTCAACCATCTTCAATGAGGTCTGCTTCCCTTTTTGGATACAGAAAGAACAGTTGGAGAGATAGCTTAGTGGTTAAGAGCATTGGCTTCCATTCCAAATGTGAGAAGTTCAATTCCTGGGAACATATAATGGCTCCCAACCATCTGCAATGAGGCGGGGCGCCCTATACTGACAACAGAAGGGAGAGGTTGAAGAGATAGCTCAGTGGTTAAGATCATTGCTTGCTGAGTTCGATAAAGTTAAGTGCGGTCCAGAGCAGGACCAGGGATATGTCCTTTATCCAATAGCTCCATGGAGGCTTAGCACCCAACAGTCAAGCGGGCCTACAGGTGAAACCCTTATCCTGTGATCCTCAATGTCAAGGCAGCCCATTTTGCCTACAGAAAGAGCAGCTGGAGAGATAGCTCAGTGGTTAAATGCTTGGTTGCCCTTCCATAGGTCAGAAGTTCGATTCCTGCCAATCACATAATGGTTTTAATGCAGATTTTTAATAGAAACTCCAAGAACAGCTGATACCTATACTCTTTATGTGTTTCACAGTATAGAAACGTAAGAGTCTTGCCGAACTCTTTTTTGAAACTGCGGTTACCTTGATACCTAAACCACAAAAAGGCTTCAGCAAGACAAATACAGACCTATGTCACTCATGAACATCGATGCAAAATTCTCAAGAAAATACTGGCAAACCATCTTCAATGAGGTCTACTGCCCTTTTTGGATACAGAAAGAACAGTTGGAGAGATAGCTTAGTGGTTAAGAGCAATGGCTGCCTTTCCAAATGTGAGAAGTTCGATTCCTGGGACCATATAATGGCTCACAATCATCTGCAAAGAAGCCTGGCGCCCTCTACTGACAACAGAAGGGAGAGCTAGGAGAGATAGCTCAGTAGTTTGAGCATTGCTTGCTGAATTCGATAAAGTCAAGTGCGGGCCAGAGCTGGACGTGGGCTATGTACTTTATCCAGTAGCACCCTGGAGGCTTAGCACCAAACAGTCAAGTGGGCCAACAGGTGAAAACCTTATCCTCTGATTCTCAACGTCAAGGCAGCCCCTTTTGCCTTCAGTAAGAGCAGCTGGAGGGATAGCTTAGTGGTTAAGCGCTTGGTTTGCCCTTCCACAGGTCAGAAGTTTGATTCCTACAAACCACATAATAGTTGTAATGAAGATTTTTACCTGAATTTCCAAGAAGAGCTCATACCTAAACTCCTTTATGTGTTTCACAGTATAGAAACATAAGAGTCTTGCCGAACTCTTCTTTTGAAACTGCAGTTACCCCATTACTTAAGCCACACAAATGCTTAAGCAAGACAAATACAGACCTATGTCACTCATGAACATTGATGAAAAATTCTCAAAAAAATACTGGCAAACCATCTTCAATGAGGTCTCCTGCCCTTTTCGGATACAGAATAAACAGTTGGAGAGATAGGTTAGTGGTTAAGAGCATTGGATGCCATTCCAAATGTGGGAATTTCGATTCCTGGGACACTATAATGGCTCACAAACAGCTGCAATGAGGCCTGGCGCCCTCTACAGACAACAGAAGCGAGAGGTATGAGAAATAGCTCATTGGTTAAGAGCATTGATTGCTGAGTTCGATAAAGTCAAGTGCGGGCCAGAGTTGGACGAGGGCTATGTGCTTTATCCAGTAGCACGATGGAGGCTTAGCACCCAACAGTCAAGTGGGCCAACAGGTGAAAACCTTATGCTGTGATCCTCAATGTCAAGGCAGCCCCTTTTGCCTACAGAAAGAGCAGATGAAGAGATTGCTAAGTGGTTAAGCGCTTGGTTTGCCCTTCCACAGGTCAGAAGTTTGATTCCTACCAACCATATAATAGTTTTAATGAAGATTTTTAGCAGAAATTCCAAGAAGAGCTCATACAGATACTCCTTTTTGTATTTCACAGTATATAAACATAAGAGTCTTGCCGAACTCTTCTTTTGAAAGTGCAGTTACCCTGATACCTAAACGACACAAAGGCTTAAGCAAGACAAATGCATACCTATGTCACTCCTGAACATCGATGCAAATATTTGAAGAAAATACTGTCAACCATCTTCAATGAGGTCTGCTTCCCTTTTTGGATACAGAAAGAACAGTTGGAGAGATAGCTTAGTGGTTAAGAGCATTGGCTGCCATTCCAAATGTGAGAAGTTCAATTCCTGGGACCATATAATGGCTCACAACCATCTGCAATGAGGCCTGGCTCCCTCTAATGACAACAGAAAGGAGAGGTAGGAGAGATAGCTCAGTGGTTAAGAGCATTGCTTGCTGAGTTTGATAAAGTTAAGTGCGGTCCAGAGCAGGACCAGGACTATGTCCTTTATCCAATAGCTCCATGAAGGCTTAGCACCCAACAGTCAAGCGGACCAACAGGTGAAAACCTTATCCTGTGATCCTCAACGTCAAGGCAGCCCCTTTTGCCTATAGAAAGAGCAGATGGAGAGATAGCGCAGTGGTTAAGCGCTTGGTTTGCCCTTCCACAGGTCAGAAGTTTGATTCCTACCAACCTCATAATAGTTTTAATGAAGATTTTTACCAGAAATTCCAAGAAGAGCTCATACCTATAATCCTTTATGTGTTTCACAGTATAGAAACATAAAGGTCTTGCCGAACTCTACTTTTGAAACTGCAGTTACCTTGATACCTAAACCACAAAAAGGCTTAAGCAAGACAAATGCATACCTTTGTCACTCATGAACATCGATGCAAATATCTCAAGAAAATACTGTCAACCATCTTCAATGAGGTCTGCTTCCCTTTTTGGATACAGAAAGAACAGTTGGAGAGATAGCTTAGTGGTTAAAAGCATTGGCTGCCATTCCAAATGTGAGAAGTTCAATTCCTGGGACCATATAATGGCTCACAACCATCTGCAATGAGGCCTGGCGCCCTCTACTGACAACAGAAGGAAAGGTAGGAGAGACAGCTCAGTGGTTAAGAGCATTGCTTGCTGAGTTCGATAAAGTTAAGTGCGGTCCAGAGCAGGACCAGGGCTATGTCCTTTATCCAATAGCTCCATGAAGGCTTAGCACCCAACAGTCAAGCGGGCCAACAGGTGAAAACCTTATCCTGTGATCCTCAACGTAAAGGCAGCCCCTTTTGCCTATAGAAAGAGCAGATGGAGAGATAGCGCAGTGGTTAAGCGCTTGGTTTGCCCTTCCACAGGTCAGAAGTTTGATTCCTACCAACCTCATAATAGTTTTAATGAAGATTTTTACCAGAAATTCCAAGAAGAGCTCATACCTATAATCCTTTATGTGTTTCACAGTATAGAAACATAAAGGTCTTGCCGAACTCTACTTTTGAAACTGCAGTTACCTTGATACCTAAACCACAAAAAGGCTTAAGCAAGACAAATGCATACCTTTGTCACTCATGAACATCGATGCAAATATCTCAAGAAAATACTGTCAACCATCTTCAATGAGGTCTGCTTCCCTTTTTGGATACAGAAAGAACAGTTGGAGAGATAGCTTAGTGGTTAAGAGCATTGGCTGCCATTCCAAATGTGAGAAGTTCAAATCCTGGGACCATATAATGGCTCACAACCATCTGCAATGAGGCCTGGCGCCCTCTACTGACAACAGAAGGGAGAGGTAGGAGAGATAGCTCAGTGGTTAAGAGCATTGCTTGCTGAGTTCGATAAAGTTAAGTGCGGTCCAGAGCAGGAACAGGGCTATGTCCTTTATCCAATAGCTCCATGGAGGCTTAGCACCCAACAGTCAAGCGGTCCAACAGGTGAAAACCTTATCCTGTGATCCTCAACGTCAAGGCAGCCCTTTTGCCTATAGAAAGAGCAGATGGAGTGATAGCTCAGTGGTTAAGCGCTTGGTTTGCCCTTCCACAGGTCAGAAGTTTGATTCCTACCAACCTCATAATAGTTTTAATGAAGATTTTTACCAGAAATTCCAAGAAGAGCTCATACCTATACTCCTTTATGTGTTTCACAGTATAGAAACGTAAGAGTCTTGCCGAACTCTTCTTTTGAAACTGCAGTTACCTTGATACCTAAACCACAAAAAGGCTTAAGCAAGACAAATACAGACCTATGTCACTCATGAACATTGATAAAATGCTCAAGAAAATACTGGCAAACCATCTTAAATGAGGTGTCCTGCCATTTTTGGAAACAAAAAAACAGTGGGAGGGGAAGCTTAGTGGTTAAGAGCAATGGCTGACTTTCCAAATGTGAGAATTTCGATTCCTGGGACCATATAATGGCTCACAATTATCTGCAATGAAGCCTGGAGCCCTCTACTGACAAGAGAAGGGAGAGCTAGGAGAGATAGCTCAGTGGTTATGAGCATTGCTTGCTGAGTTCAATAAAGTTAAATGCAGGCCAGAGCAGGACCAGGGCTATGTACTTTATGCAATAGCACCCTGGACGTATAGCACCCAACAGTCAAGAGGGCCAACAGGTGAAACCCTTATCCTGTGATCCTCAATGTCAAGGCAGCCCCTTTTTCCTACAGAAAGAGCAGCTGGAGAGATAGCTCAGTGGTTAAGCGCTTGGTTGCCCTTCCATAGGTCAGAAGTTCGATTCCTGCCAACCACATAATGTTTCTAATGCAGATTTTTAATAGAAACTCGAAGAACAGCTGATACCTAGACTCTTTATGTGTTTCACAGTATAGAAACGTAAGAGTCTTGCCGAACTCTTATTTTGAAACTGCAGTTACCCTGATACCTAAACCACAAAATGGCTTAAGCAAGACAAATACAGACCTATGTCACTCATGAACATCGATGCAAAATTCTCAAGAAAATACTGGCAAACCATCTTCAATGAGGTCTGCTGCCATTTTTGGATACAGAAAGAACAGTTGGAAAGATAGCTTAGTGTTTAAGAGCAATGGCTGCCATTCCAAATGTGAGAAGTTCAATTCCTGAGACCATATAATGGCTCACAACCATCTGCAATGAGGCCTGGCGTCCTATACTGACAACAGAAGGGAGAGGTAGGAGAGATAGCTCAGTGGTTAAGAGCATTGCTTGCTGAGTTTGATAAAGTCAAGTGCGGCCCAGAGCTGGACGGGGGCTATGTGCTTTATTCAGTAGCACCATGGAGGCTTTGCACCCAACAGTCAAGTGAACCAACAGGTGAAAACTTTATCCTGTGATCATCAATGTCAAGGCAGCCCCTTTTGCCTACAGAAAGTGCAGCGAAGAGATTGCTCAGTGGTTAAGCACTTGGTTTGCCCTTCCACAGGTCAGAAGTTCGATTGCTGCCAACCACATAATGGTTTTAATGCAGATTTTCTACAGAAATTCCAAGAACAGCTGATACCTATAATCCTTTATGTGTTTCACAGTATAGAAACGTAAGAGTTTTGCCGAACTCTTCTTTTGAAACTGCAGTTACCTTGATACCTAAACCACAAAAAGGCTTAAGCAAGACAAATGCATACCTATGTCACTCATGAACATCGATGCAAATATCTAAAGAAAATTCTGTCAACCATCATCAATGAGGTCTGCTTCCCTATTTGGATAGAGAAAGAACAGTTGGAGAGATTGCTAAGTGGTTAAGAGCATTGGCTGCCATCCTAAATGTGAGAAGTTCAATTCCTGGGACCATATAATGGCTCACAACCATCTGCAATGAAGCCTGGCGCCCTCTACTGACAACAGAAGGGAGAGCTAGGAGAGATAGCTCAGTAGTTTGAGCATTGCTTGCTGAGTTCGATAAAGTCAAGTGCGGGCCAGAGCTGGACGTGGGCTATGTACTTTATCCAGTAGCACCATGGAGTCTTAGCACCCAACAGTCAAGTTTGCCAACAGGTGAAATCCTTATGCTGTGATCATCAATGTCAAGGCAGCCCCTTTTGCCTACAGAAAGTGCAGCTGAAGAGATTGCACAGTGGTTAAGCACTTGGTTTGCCCTTCCACAGGTCAGAAGTTCGATTGCTGCCAACCACATAATGGATTTAATGAAGATTTTCTACAGAAATTCCAAGAACAGCTGATACCTATACTCCTTTATGTGTTTCACAGTATAGAAACGTAAATGTCTTGCCGAACTCTTCTTTTGAAACTGCAGTTACCCAATTACATAAACCACACAAAGGCTTAAGCAAGACAAATACAGACCTATGTCACTCATGAACATCGATGCTAAATTCTAAAAAAAATACTGGCAAACCATCTTCAATGAGGTCTGCTGCCATTTTTGGATACAGAAAGAACAGTTGGAGAGATAGCTTAGTGGTTAATAGCATTGTCTGCCATCCAAATGTGAGAAGTTCGATTCTTGGGACCATATAATGGCTCACAACCATCTTCAATGAGGCCTGGCACCCTATACTGACAACAGAAAAGAGAGGTAGGAGAGATAGCTCAGTGGTTATGAGCATTGCTTGCTGAGTTTTATAAAGTTAAGTGCGGGCTAGAGCTGGACGGTGGCTATGTACTATATCCAATAGCACCCTGGAGGCTTAGCACTCAAAAGTCAAGAGGGCCAACAGGTGAAAACCTTATCCTGTGATCCTCAATGTCAAGGCAGCCTCTTTTGCCTACAGAAAGAGCAGCTGGAGAGATAGCTCAGTGGTTAAGCGCTTGGTTGCCCTTCCATAGGTCAGAAGTTTGATTCCTGCCAACCACATAATGGTTTTAATGCAGATTTTTAATACAAACTCCAAGAGCAGCTGATACCTATACTCCTTTATGTGTTTCACAGTATAAAAACGTAAGAGTCTTGCGGACCTTTTCTTTTGAAACTGCAGTAACCCTGATACGTAAACCACAAAATGGCTTAAGCAAGACAAATACAGACCTATGTCACTCATGAACATCAATGCAAAATTCTCAAGAAAATACTGGCAAATATCTTCAATGAGGTCTGCTGCCCTTTTTGGATACAGAAAGAACAGTTGGAGAGATAGCTTAGTGGTTAAGAGCATTGGCTGCCTTTCCAAATGTGAGAAGTTCGATTCCTGGGACCATATAATGGCTCACAATCATCTGCAATGAAGCCTGGCGCCCTCTACTGACAACAGAAGGGATAGGTAGGAGAATAGCTCAGTGGTTAAGCATTGCTTGCTTAGTTCGATAAAGTCAAGTGCGGGCCAGAGCACGACCAGGGCTATGTCCTCTATCCAATAGCACCCTGGAGGTTTAGCACCCAACAGTCAAGTGGGCCAAGAGGTGAAAACCTTATCCTGTGATTTTCAACGTCAAGGAAACACCTTTTGCCTAAAGAAAGAGCAGCTGGAGAGATAGCTCAGTGGTTCAATGCTTGTTTGCCCTTCCATAGGTCAGAAGTTCGATTCCTGCCTACCGCATAATGGTTTTAATGCAGATTTTTAATAGAAATCACAAGAAGAGCTGATACCTATACTCCTTTATGTGTTTCACAGTATAGAAACATAAATGTCTTGCTGAACTCTTCTTTTGAAACTGCAGTTACCCTGACACCTAAACCAAACAAAGGCTTAAGCAAGACAAATACAGACCTATGTCACTCATGAACATCGATGCAAAATTCTCAAGAAAATACTGGCAAACCATCTTCAATGAGGTCTGCTGCCCTTTTTGGATACAGAAAGAAGAGTTGGAAAGATAGCTTAGTGATCAAGAGCAATGGCTGCCATTCCAAATGTGAGAAGTTCAATTCCTGAGACCATATAATGGCTCACAACCATCTGCAATGAGGCCTGGCGTCCTATACTGACAACAGAAGGGAGAGGTAGGAGAGATAGCTCAGTGGTTAAGAGCATTGCTTGCTGAGTTCGATAAAGTCAAGTGCGGGCCAGAGCTGGACGGGGGCTATGTGCTTTATCCAGTAGCACGATGGAGGCTTAGCACCCAACAGTCAAGTGCGCCAACAGTTGAAAAACTTATGCTGTGATCCTCAATGTCAAGGCAGCCCCTTTTGCCTACAGAAAGAGCAGATGAAGAGATTGCTCAGTGGTTAAGTGCTTGGTTTGCCCTTCCACAGGTCAGAAGTTTGATTCCTAATAACCATATAATAGTTTTAATGAAGATTTTTAGCAGAAATTCCAAGAAGAACTCATACCTATACTCCTTTTTGTGTTTCAGAGTATATAAATGTAAGAGTCTTGCCGAACTCTTCTTTTGAAAGTGCAGTTACCCTGCTACCTAAACGACACAAAGGCTTAAGCAAGACAAATGCATACCTATGTCACTCATGAACATCGATGCAAATATCTCAAGAAAATACTGTCAACCATCTTCAATGAGGTCTGCTTCCCTTTTTGGATACAGAAAGAACAGTTGGAGAGATAGCTTAGTGGTTAAGAGCATTGGCTGCCATTCCAAATGTGAGAAGTTCAATTCCTGGGACCATATAATGGCTCACAACCATCTGCAATGAGTCCTGGCGCCCTATACTGACAACAGAAGGGAGAGGTAGGAGAGATAGCTCAGTGGTTAAGAGCATTGCTTGCTGAGTTCGATAAAGTTAAGTGCGGGCCAGAGCAGGACCAGGGCTATGTCCTTTATCCAATAGCTAAATGGAGGCTTAGCACCCAACAGTCAAGCGGGCCAACAGGTGAAAACCTTATCCTGTGATCCTAACGTCAAGGCAGCCCCTTTTGCCTATAGAAAGAGCAGATGGAGAGATAGCTCATAGGTTAAGCGCATGGTTTGCCCTTCCACAGGTCAGAAGTTTGATTCCTACCAACCTCATAATAGTTTTAATGAAGATTTTTACCAGAAATTCCAAGAAGAGCTCATACCTATACTCCTTTATGTGTTTCACAATATAGAAAAGTAAGAGTCTTCCCGAAATTTTCTTTTGAAACTGCAGTTACCCTGATACCTAAACCACAAAAAGGCTTAAGCAAGAAAAATACAGACCTATGTCACTCATGAACATCGATGCAAAATTCTCAAGAAAATACTGGCAAACCATCTTCAATGAGGTCTGCTGCCCTTTTTGGATACAGAAAGAACAGTTGGAAAGATAGCTTAGTATTTCAGAGCAATGGCTGCCATTCCAAATGTGAGAAGTTCAATTCCTGGGACCATATAATGGCTCACAACCATCTGCAATGAGGCGGGGCGCCCTATACTGACAACAGAAGGGAGAGGTAGGAGAGATAGCTCAGTGGTTAAGAGCATTGCTGGCTGAGTTCGATAAACACTAGTGCGGGCCAGAGTTGGACGGGGTCTATGTGCTTTATCCAGTAGCACCATGGAGGCTTTGCACCCAACAGTCAAGTGGGCCAACAGGTGAAACCCTTATCCTGTGATCCTCAATGTCAAGGCAGCCCATTTTGCCTACAGAAAGAGAAGCTGAAGAGATTGCTCAGTGGTTAAGCACTTGGTTTGCCCTTCCATAGGTCAGAAGTTTGATTCCTACCAACCATATAATGGTTTTAATGCAGATTTTTTACAGAAATTCCAAGAACAGCTGATACCTATACTTCTTTATGTCTTTCACATTATAGAAAGGTAAAAGTCTTTCCGAACTCTGCTTTTGAAACTGCAGTTATCCAATTACATAAACCACACAAAGGCTTAAGCAAGACAAATACAGACCTATGTCACTCATGAACATCGATGCAAAATTCTCAAGAAAATACTGGCAAACCATCTTCAATGAGGTCTCCTGCCATTTTTGGAAACAAAAAAACAGTTGGAGAGAAAGCTTAGTGGTTAAGAGCAATGGCTGCCTTTCCAAATGTGAGAAGTTCGATTCCTGGGACCATATAATGGCTCACAATCATCTGCAATGAAGCCTGGCGCCCTCTACTGACAACAGAAGGGAGAGCTAGGAGAGATAGCTCAGTGGTTTGAGCATTGCTTGCTGAGTTCGATAAAGTTAAGTGCGGGCCAGAGCAGGACCAGGGCTATGTCCTTTATCCAATAGCACCCTTGAGGCTTAGGATCCAACAGTCAAGTGGGCCAACAGGTGAAACCCTTATCCTGTGATCCTCAATGTCAAGGCAGCCCATTTTGCCTACAGAAAGAGCAGCTGAAGAGATTGCTCACTGGTTAAGCGCTTGGTTTGCCCTTCCACAGGTCAGAAGTGTGATCCCTACCAACCGTATAATGGTTTTAATGCAGATTTTTTACAGAAATTCCAAGAACAGCTGATACCTATACTCCATTATGTGTTTCACATTATAGAAAGGTAAAAGTCTTTCCGAACTCTGCTTTTGAAACTGCAGTTTTCCAATTACATAAACCACACAAAGGCTTAAGCAAGACAAATACAGACCTATTTCACTCATGAACATCGATGCTAAATTCTAAAAAAAATACTGGCAAACCATCTTCAATGAGGTCTGCTGCCATTTTTGGATACAAAAAGAAGGGTTGGAGAGATAGCTTAGTGGTTAATAGCATTGGCTGCCATTCCAAATGTGAGAAGTTCGATTCCTGGGACCATATAATGGCTCACAACCATCTGCAATGAGGCCTGGCGCCCTATACTGACAACAGAAAAGAGAGGTAGGAGAGATAGCTCAGTGGTTATGAGCATTGCTTGCTGAGTTCGATAAAGTTGAGTGCGGGCCAGAGCTGGACGGGGGCTATGTCCTATATCCAATAGCACCCTGGAGGCTTAGCACCCAAAAGTCAAGAGGGCCAACAGGTGAAAACCTTATCCTGTGATCCTCAACGTCAAGGCAACCCCTTTTGCTTACAGAAAGAGCAGCTGGAGAGAAAGCTCAGTGTTTAAGTGTTTGGGTTGCCCTTCCAAAGTTCTGAAGTTCAATTCCTACAAACCACATATTAGTTTTAGTGAAGATTTTTACCAGAAATTCCAAGAAGAGCTCACACCTCTACTCCGTTATGTTTTTCACATTATAGAAACGTAAGAGTCTTGCCGAATTCTTCTTTTGAAACTGCAGTTACCCTGATACCTAAACCACACAAAGGCATAAGCAAGACAAATACTGACCTATGTCACTCATGAACATCGAAGCAAAATTCTCAAGGAAATACTTTCAAATCATCTTCAATGAGGTCTGCTACCCTGTTTGGATACAGAAAGAACAGTTGGAAAGGTAGCTTAGTGGTTAAGAGCATTGGCTGCCCTTCCAAATGTGAGAACTTCGATTCCTGGGACGATATGATGGCTCACAATAATCTGCAATGAAGCCTGGCGCCCTCTACTGAAAACAGAAGAAAGAGGTAGGAGAGATAGCTCAGTGGTTAAGAGCATTGCTTGCTGAGTTCGATAAAGTCAACTGCGGTCCAGAGCAGGACCTGGGCTATGGCCTTTATCCAATAGCTACCTGGAGGCTTAGCACCCAACAGTCAAGCAGGCCAACAGGTGAAAACCTTATCCTGTGATCCTCAACGTCAAGGCAGCCCCTTTTGCCTTTAGAAAGAGCAGTTGGAGAGATAGCTCAGTGGTTAAGCGCTTGGTTTGCTCTTCCACAGGTCAGAAGTTTGATTCCTACCAACCACATAATAGTTTTAATGAAGATTTTTACCAGAAATTCCAAGAAGAGCTCATACCTATACTCCTTTATGTGTTTCACAGTATAGAAACGTAAGAGTCTTGCCGAACCCTTATTTTGAACTGCAGTTACCTTGATACCTAAACCACAAAAAGGCTTAAGCAAGACAAATACAGACCTATGTCACTCATGAACATCGATGCAAAATTCTCAAGAAAATACTGGCAAACCATCTTCATTGAGGTCTGCTGCCCTTTCTGGATACAGAAAGAACAGTTGGAGAGGTAGCTTAGTGGGTAAGGGCAATGGCTGCCTTTCCAAATGTGAGAAGTTCGATTCCTGGGACCATATAAAGGCTCACAATCACCTGCAATGAGGCCTGGCGCCCTCTACTGACAACAGAAGTGAGAGCTAGTAGAGATAGCTCAGTGGTTAAGAGCATTGCTTGCTGAGTTCGATAAAGTTAAGTGCGGGCCAGAGCAGGACCAGGGCTATGTCCTTTATCCAATAGCACCCTGGAGGCTTAGGATCCAACAGTCAAGTGGGCCAACAGGTGAAATCCTTATCCTGTGATCCTCAACGTCAAGGCAGCCACTTCTGCCTACAGAAAGAGCAGCTGGAGAGATAGCTCAGTGGTTAAGTGCTTGGTTTGACCTTCCACAGGTCAGAAGTTCGATTCCTACAAACCACATAATAGTTTTAATGAAGATTTTTACCAGAAATTCCAAGAAGAGCTCATACCTATACTCCTTTATGTGTTTCACAGTATAGAAACGTAAGAGTCCTGAGGACCTTTTCTTTTGAAACTGCAGTTACCCTGATACCTAAACCACAAAATGGCTTAAGCAAGACAAATACAGACCTATGTCACTCATGAACATCGATGCAAAATTCTCAAGAAAATACTGGCAAACCATCTTCAATGAGGTCTGCTGCCTTTTTGGATACAGAAAGAACAGTTGGAGAGATAGCTTAGTGATTAAGAGCATTGGCTGCCTTTCCAAATGTGAGAAGTTCGATTCCTGGGACCATATAATGGCTCACAATCATCTGCAATGAAGCCTGGCTCCCTCTACTGACAACAGAAGGGATAGGTAGGAGAATAGCTCAGTGGTTAAGCATTGCTTGCTGAGTTCGATAAAGTCAAGTGTGGGCCAGAGCAAGACAAGGGCTATGTCCTTTATCCAATAGCACCCTGGAGGTTTAGCACCCAACAGTCAAGTGGGCCAAGAGGTGAAAACCTTATCCTGTGATCTTCAATGTCAAGGAAACACCTTTTGCCTACAGAAAGAGCACCTGGAGAGATTGCTCAGTGGTTCAGTGCTTGGTTGCCCTTCCATAGGTCAGAAGTTCGATTCCTGCCAACCGCATAATGGTTTTAATGCAAAATTTTAATAGAAATCACAAGAACACCTGATACCTATACTCCTTTATGTGTTTCACAGTATAGAAACATAAATGTCTTGCCGAACACTTCTTTTGAAATTGCAGTTACCCTGACACCTAAACCAAACAAAGGCTTAAGCAAGACAAATACAGACCTATGTTACTCATGAACATCGATGCAAAATTCTCAAGAAAATACTGGCAAACCATCTTCAATGATGTCTGCTGCCCTTTTTGGATACAGAAAAACAGTTGGAAAGATAGCTTAGTGTTCAAGAGCAATGGCTGCCATTCCAAATGTGAGGAGTTCAATTGCTGGTACCATATAATGGCTCACAACCATCTGCAATAAGGCCTGGCGCCCTATACTGACAACAGAAGGGAGAGGTAGGAGAGATAGCTCAGTGGTTAAGAGCATTGCTTGCTGAGTTCGATAAAGTCAAGTGCGGGCCAGAGCTGGACGGGGGCTATTTGCTTTATCAAGTAGCACGATGGAGGCTTAGCACCCAACAGTCAAGTGGGCCAACAGGTGAAAACCTTATGCTGTGATCCTCAATTCAAGGCAGCCTCTTTTGCCTACAGAAAGAGCAGATGAAGAGATTGCTCAGTGGAAAAGCGCTTGGTTTGCACTTCCACAGACAGAAGTTTGATTCCTACCAACCATATAATAGTTTTAATGAAGATTTTTAGCAGAAATTCCAAGAAGAGCTCATACCTATACTCCTTTTTGTGTTTCACAGTATATAAACGTAAGAGTCTTGCCGAACTCTTCTTTTGAAAGTGCAGTTACCCTGATACCTAAACGACACAAAGGCTTAAGCAAGACAAGTTCATACCTATGTCACTCATGAACATCAATGCAAATATCTGAAGAAAATACTGTCAACCATCTTCAATAAGGTCTGCTTCCCTTTTTGGATACAGAAAGAACAGTTGGAGAGATAGCTTTGTGGTTAAGAGCATTGGCTGCCTTTCCAAATGTGAGAAGTTCAATTCCTGGGACCATATAATGGCTCACAACCATCTGCAATGAGGCCTGGCACCCTCTACTGACAACAGAAGGGAGAGGTAGGAGAGATAGCTCAGTGGTTAAGAGCATTGCTTGCTGAGTTCGATAAAGTTACGTGCGGTCCAGAGCAGGACCAGGGCTATGTCCTTTATCCAATAGCTCCATGGAGGCTTAGCACCCAAAAGTCAAGAGGGCCAACCTTATCCTGTGATCCTCAACGTCAAGGCAACCCATTTTGCTTACAGAAAGAGCAGCTGGAGAGAAAGCTCAGTGTTTAAGTGCTTGGGATGCCCTTCCAAAGATCTGAAGTTCAATTCCTACCAACCACATATTAGTTTTAATGAAGATTTTTACCAGAAATTCCAAGAAGAGCTCACAACTATACTCCTTTATGTTTTTCACAATATAGAAACGTAAGAGTCTTGCCGAATTCTTCTTTTGAAACTGCAGTTACCCTGATACCTAAACCACACAAAGGCATAAGCAAGACAAATACTGACCTATGTCACTCATGAACATCGAAGCAAAATTCTCAAGGAAATACTTTCAAATCATCTTCAATGAGGTCTGCTGCCCTTTTTGGATACAGAAAGAACAGTTGTAAAGATTGCTTAGTGGTTAAGAGCATTGGCTGCCCTTCCAAATGTGAGAAGTTCGATTCCTGGGACCATATAATGGCTCACAATCATCTGCAATGAAGCCTGGCGCCCTCTACTGACAACAGAAGGGAGAGCTAGGAGAGATAGCTCAGTGGTTATGAGCATTGCTTGCTGAGTTCGATAAAGTTAAGTGCGGGCCAGAGCAGGACCAGGGCTATGTCCTTTATGCAATTGCACCCTGAAGGTATAGCACCCAACAGTCAAGTGGGCCAACAGGTGAAACCCTTATCCTGTGATCCTCAATGTCAAGGCAGGCCCTTTTGCCTATAGAAAGAGCAGCTGGAGAGATAGCTCAGTGGTTTAGCGCTTGGTTGCCCTTCCATACGTCAGAAGTTTGATCCTGCCAACCACATAATGTTTTCATGCAGATTTTTAATAGAAACTCCAAGAACAGCTGATACCTATACTCTTTATGTGTTTCACAGTATAGAAACGTAAGAGTCTTGCCGAACTTTTATTTTGAAACTGCAGTTACCGATACCTAAATCACACAAAGGCTTAAGAAAGACAAATACAGACCTATGTCACTCATGAACATCGATGCAAAATTCTCAAGAAAATACTGGCAAATCATCTTCAATGAGGTCTGCTGCCATTTTTGGATATAGAAAGAACAGTTGGAAAGATAGCATAGTGTTTAAGAGCAATGGCTGCCATTCCAAATATGAGAAGTTCAATTCCTGGGACCATATAATGGCTCACAACCATCTGCAATGAGGCCTGGCACCCTATACTGACAACAGAAGGGAGAGGTAGGAGATATAGCTCAGTGGTTAAGAGCATTGATGCTGAGTTCGATAAAGTCAAGTGCGGGCCAGAGCTGGACGGGGCTATGTGCTTTATCCAGTAGCACGATGGAGGCTTAGCACCCAACAGTCAAGTGGGCCAACAGGTGAAAACCTTATCCTGTGATCCTCAATGTCAAGGCAGCCCCTTTTGCCTACAGAAAGAGCAGCTGAAGAGATTGCTCAGTGGTTAAGCGCTTGGTTTGCCCTTCCACAGGTAAGAAGTTTGATTCCTACCAACCATATAATAGTTTTAATGAAGATTTTTAGCAGAAATTCCAAGAAGAGCTCATACCTATACTCCTTTTTGTGTTTCACTGTATATAAACGTAAAAGTCTTGCCGAATTCTTCTTTTGAAAGTGCAGTTACCCTGATACCTAAACGACACAAAGGCTTAAGCAAGACAAATACTGACCTATGTCACTCATGAACATCGATGCAAAATTCTCAAGAAAATACTGTCAACCATCTTCATTGAGGTCTGCTTCCCTTTTTGGATACAGAAAGAACAGTTGGAGAGATAGCTTATTGGTTAAGAGCATTGGCTGCCATTCCAAATGTGAGAAGTTCGATTCCTGGGACCATATAATGGCTCACAATCATCTGCAATGAGGCCTGGCGCCCTCTACTGACAACAGAAGGGAGAGGTAGGAGAGATAGCTCAGTGGTTAATAGCATTGCTTGCTGAGTTCGATAAAGTCAAGTGCGGTCCACAGCAGGACCAGGGCTATGTCCTTTATCCAATAGCTCCATGGAGGCTTAGCACCCAACAGTCAAGCGGGCCAACAGGTGAAAACCTTATCCTTTGATCCTCAACGTCAAGGCAGCCCCTTTTGCCTATAGAAAGAGCAGTTGGAGAGATAGCTCAGTGTTTAAGCGCTTGGTTTGCCCTTCCACAGGTCAGAAGTTTGATTCCTACCAACCACATAATAGTTTTAATGAAGATTTTTACCAGAAATTCCAAGAAGAGCTCATACCTATACTCCTTTATGTGTTTCACAGTATAGAAACGTAAGAGTCTTGCCGAACTCTTCTTTTGAAACTGCAGATACCTTGATACCTAAACCACAAAAAGGCTTAAGCAAGACAAATACAGACCTATGTCACTCATGAACATCGATGCAAAATTCTCAAGAAAATACTGGCAAACCATCTTCAATGAGGTCTGCTGCCCTTTTTGGAAACAAAAAAACAGTTGGAGAGAAAGCTTAGTGGTTAAAAGCAATGGCTGCCTTTCCAAATGTGAGAAGTTCGATTCCTGGGACCATACAATGGCTCACAATCATCTGCAATGAATCCTGGCTCCCTCTACTGACAACAGAAGGGAGAGCTAGGAGAGATAGCTCAGTGGTTAAAAGCATTGCTTGCTGAGTTCGATAAAGTTAAGTGCGGGCCAGAGCAGGACCAGGGCTATGTCCTTTATCCAATAGCACCCTGGAGGCTTAGCACCCAACAGTCAAGTGGGCCAACAGTTGAAACCTTATATTGTGATCCTCAAGGTCAAGGCAACCCCTTTTGCCTACGGAAGGAACAGCTGGAGAGTTAGCTCAGTGGTTAATCGCGTTGGCAGTCCTTCTACAGGTCAGAAGTTTGATTCCTGCCAAACACATAATGGTTTTAATGCAGATTTTTTACAGAAATTCCAAGAACAGCTGATACCTATACTCCGTTATGTGTTTCACATTATAGAAAGGTAAAAGTCTTTCCGAACTCTGCTTTTGAAACTGCAGTTATTCAATTACATAAACCACACAAAGGCTTAAGCAAGACAAATACAGACCTATGACACTCATGAACATCGATGCAAAATTCTCAAGAAAATACTGGCAAACCATCTTCAATGAGGTCTCCTTCCATTTTTGAAAACAAAAAAAACAGTTGGAAAGAAAGCTTAGTGGTTAAGAGCAATGGCTGCCTTTCCAAATGTGAGAAGTTCGATTCCTGGGACCATATAATGGCTCACAATCATCTGCAATGAAGCCTGGCTCCCTCTACTGACAACAGAAGGGAGAGCTAGGAGAGATAGCTCAGTGGTTATGAGCATTGCTTGCTGAGTTCGATAAAGTTAAGTGCGGGCCAGAGCAGGACCAGGGCTATGTCCTTTATGCAATAGCACCCTGGAGGTATAGCACCCAACAGTCAAGTGGGCCAACAGGTGATACCCTTATCCTTTGATCCTCAAGGTCAAGGCAACCCCTTTTGTCTACGGAAGGAACAGCTGGAGAGTAAGCTCAGTGGTTAAGCGCGTTGGCAGTCCTTCCACAGGTCCGAAGTTTGTTTCCTGCCAACAACATAATGGTATTAATGCAGATTTTTTACAGAAATTCCAAGAACAGCTGATACCTATACTCCTTTATGTGTTTCACATTATAGAAAGGTAAAAGTCTTTCCGAACTCTGCTTTTGAAACTGCAGTTATCCAATTACATAAACCACACAAAGGCTTAAGCAAGACAAATACAGACCTATGTCACTCATGAACATCGATGCAAAATTCTCTAGAAAATAGTGGCAAACCATCTTCAAAGAGGTGTGCTGCCCTTTTTGGATACAGAAAGAACAGTTGGAGAGATAGCATAGTGGTTAAAAGCATTGGCTGCCTTTCCAAATGTGAGAAGTTAGATTCCTGGGACCATATAATGGCTCACAACCATCTGCAATGAGGCCTGGTGCCCTCTACTGACAACAGAAGAGAGAGGTAGGAGAGATAGCTCAGTGGTTAAGAGCATTGCTTGCGGAGTTCGATAAAGTCAAGTGTGGGCCAGAGCAGGACCAGTGCTATGTCCTTTATCCAATAGCACCCTGGATGCTTAGCACCCAACAGTCAAGAGGGCCAAAGGTGAAAACCTTATTCTGAGTTCCTCAACGTCAAGCAGCCCCTTTTGCCTACAGAAAGAGCAGCTGGAAAGATAGCTCAGTGGTTAAGCGCTTGGTTGCCCTTCCACAGGTCAGAAGTTAGTTTCCTGACAAACACATAATGGTTTTAATGCAGATTTTAAATAGAAATTTCAAAAACAGCTGATACCTATACTCCTTTTTGTGTTTCACAGTATAGAAACGTAACACTCTTGCCGAACTGTTCTTTTGAAACTGATACCTAAACCACACAAAGTCTTACGCAAGACAAATAAATACCTATGTCACTCATGAACATCGATGTAAAATTCTCAAGAAAATACTGGCAAACCATCTTCAATGAGGTCTGCTTCCCTTTTTGGATACAGAAAGAACAGTTGGAGAGATAGCTTAGTGGTTAAGAGCATTGGCTGCCATTCCAATTGTGAGAAGTTCGATTCCTGGGACCATAATGGCTCACAACCATCTGCAATGAGGCCTGCCGCCCTCTACTGACAACAGAATGGAGAGGTAGGAGAGATAGCTCAGTGGTTAAGAGCATTGCTTGCTGAGTTCGATAAAGTCAAGTGTGGGCCAGAGCTGGACGGGGGCTATGTTCTTTTTTCCAATAGCACCCTGGAGGCTTAGCACCCAACAGTCAAGAGGGTCAAAAGGTGAAAACTTTATCCTGTGATCCACAACATCAAGGCAGCCCCTTTGCCTACAGAAAGAGCAGCTGGAGAGATATCTCAGTGGTTAAGCGCTTGGTTTGCCTTTCCACAGGTCAGAAGTTGGATTCCTACCAACCACATAGTAGTTTTAATGAGGATTTTTACCAGAAATTCCAAGAAGAGCTCATACCTATACTCCTTTCTGTGTTTCACAGTATAGAAATGTAAGTCTTTTGCCGAACACTTCTTTTGAAACTGCAGTTACCCAATTACATAAACCACACAAAGGCTTAAGCAAGACAAATACAGACCTTTGTCACTCATGAACATCGATGCAAAATTCTCAATAAAATACTGGCAAACCATCATCAATGAGGTCTGCTGCCCTTTTTGGATACAGAAAGAACAGTTGGAGAGATAGCTTAATGGTTGAGAGCATTGGCTGCCATTCCAAATGTGAGAAGTTTGATTCCTGGGACCATATAATGGCTCACAACCATCTGCAATGAGGTCTGGCGCCCTAACTGACAACAGAAGGGAGAGGTAGGAGAGATAGCCAAGTGGTTAAGAGCATTGCTTGCTGAGTTCGATAAAGTCAAGTGCGGGCCAGAGCTGGACGAGGGCTATGTCCTTTATCCAATAGCACCCTGGAGGCTTAGCACCCAACAGTCAAGAGGGCCAACAGGTGAAAACCTTATCCTGTGATCCTCAAAGTCAAGACAGCCCCTTTTGCCTTCAGAAAGAGCAGCTAGAGAGATAGGTCAGTGGTTAAGCGCTTGGTTTGCCCTTCCACAGGTCATAAGTTGGATTCCTACCAACCACATAATAGTTTTAATGAGGATTTTTACCAGACTTTCCAAGAAGAGCTCATACCTATACTCCTTTATCTGTTTCACAGTATAGAAACGTAAGTGTCTTGCCGAACACTTCTTTGAAACTGCAGTTACCTTGATACCTAAACCACAAAAAGGCTTAAGCAAGACAAATACAGACCTATGTCACTCATGAACATCGATGCAAAATTCTCAAGAAAATACTGGCAAACCATCTTCAATGAGGTCTGCTGCCATTTTCGGATACAGAAAGAACAGTTGGAGAGATAGCTTAGTGGTTAAGAGCATTGGCTGCCATTCCAAATGTGAGAAGTTCGATTCCTGGGACCATAATGGCTCACAACCATCTGCAATGAGGCCTCCCGCCCTCTACTGACAACAGAATGGAGAGGTAGGAGAGATAGCTCAGTGGTTAAGAGCATTGCTTGCTGAGTTCGATAAAGTCAAGTGTGGGCCAGAGCTGGACGGGGGCTATGTTCTTTTTTCCAATAGCACCCTGGAGGCTTAGCACCCAACAGTCAAGAGGGTCAAAAGGTGAAAACTTTATCCTGTGATCCACAACATCAAGGCAGCCCCTTTTGCCTACAGAAAGAGCAGCTGGAGAGATATCTCAGTGGTTAAGCGCTTGGTTTGCCTTTCCACAGGTCAGAAGTTGGATTCCTACCAACCACATAGTAGTTTTAATGAGGATTTTTACCAGAAATTCCAAGAAGAGCTCATACCTATACTCCTTTCTGTGTTTCACAGTATAGAAATGTAAGTCTTTTGCCGAACACTTCTTTTGAAACTGCAGTTACCCAATTACATAAACCACACAAAGGCTTAAGCAAGACAAATACAGACCTTTGTCACTCATGAACATCGATGCAAAATTCTCAATAAAATACTGGCAAACCATCATCAATGAGGTCTGCTGCCCTTTTTGGATACAGAAAGAACAGTTGGAGATATAGCTTAATGGTTGAGAGCATTGGCTGCCATTCCAAATGTGAGAAGTTTGATTCCTGGGACCATATAATGGCTCACAACCATCTGCAATGAGGTCTGGCGCCCTAACTGACAACAGAAGGGAGAGGTAGGAGAAATAGCCAAGTGGTTAAGAGCATTGCTTGCTGAGTTCGATAAAGTCAAGTGCGGGCCAGAGCTGGACGAGGGCTATGTCCTTTATCCAATAGCACCCTGGAGGCTTAGCACCCAACAGTCAAGAGGGCCAACAGGTGAAAACCTTATCCTGTGATCCTCAAAGTCAAGACAGCCCCTTTTGCCTTCAGAAAGAGCAGCTAGAGAGATAGGTCAGTGGTTAAGCGCTTGGTTTGCCCTTCCACAGGTCATAAGTTGGATTCCTACCAACCACATAATAGTTTTAATGAGGATTTTTACCAGACTTTCCAAGAAGAGCTCATACCTATACTCCTTTATCTGTTTCACAGTATAGAAACGTAAGTGTCTTGCCGAACACTTCTTTGAAACTGCAGTTACCCAATTACATAAACCACACATAGGCTTAAGCAAGACAAATACAGACCTATGTCACTCATGAACATCGATGCAAAATTCTCAAGAAAATACTGGCAAACCATCTTCAATGAGGTCTGCTGCCCTTTTTGGAAACAAAAAAACAGTTGGAGAGAAAGCTTAGTGGTTAAAAGCAATGGCTGCCTTTCCAAATGTGAGAAGTTCGATTCCTGGGACCATACAATGGCTCACAATCATCTGCAATGAAGCCTGGCGCCCTCTACTGACAACAGAAGGGAGAGCTAGGAGAGATAGCTCAGTGGTTAAAAGCATTGCTTGCTGAGTTCGATAAAGTTAAGTGCGGGCCAGAGCAGGACCAGGGCTATGTCCTTTATCCAATAGCACCCTGGAGGCTTAGCACCCAACAGTCAAGTGGGCCAACAGTTGAAACCTTATATTGTGATCCTCAAGGTCAAGGCAACCCCTTTTGCCTACGGAAGGAACAGCTGGAGAGTTAGCTCAGTGGTTAATCGCGTTGGCAGTCCTTCTACAGGTCAGAAGTTTGATTCCTGCCAAACACATAATGGTTTTAATGCAGATTTTTTACAGAAATTCCAAGAACAGCTGATACCTATACTCCGTTATGTGTTTCACATTATAGAAAGGTAAAAGTCTTTCCGAACTCTGCTTTTGAAACTGCAGTTATTCAATTACATAAACCACACAAAGGCTTAAGCAAGACAAATACAGACCTATGACACTCATGAACATCGATGCAAAATTCTCAAGAAAATACTGGCAAACCATCTTCAATGAGGTCTCCTTCCATTTTTGAAAACAAAAAAAAACAGTTGGAAAGAAAGCTTAGTGGTTAAGAGCAATGGCTGCCTTTCCAAATGTGAGAAGTTCGATTCCTGGGACCATATAATGGCTCACAATCATCTGCAATGAAGCCTGGCTCCCTCTACTGACAACAGAAGGGAGAGCTAGGAGAGATAGCTCAGTGGTTATGAGCATTGCTTGCTGAGTTCGATAAAGTTAAGTGCGGGCCAGAGCAGGACCAGGGCTATGTCCTTTATGCAATAGCACCCTGGAGGTATAGCACCCAACAGTCAAGTGGGCCAACAGGTGATACCCTTATCCTTTGATCCTCAAGGTCAAGGCAACCTCTTTTGTCTACGGAAGGAACAGCTGGAGAGTAAGCTCAGTGGTTAAGCGCGTTGGCAGTCCTTCCACAGGTCCGAAGTTTGTTTCCTGCCAACAACATAATGGTATTAATGCAGATTTTTTACAGAAATTCCAAGAACAGCTGATACCTATACTCCTTTATGTGTTTCACATTATAGAAAGGTAAAAGTCTTTCCGAACTCTGCTTTTGAAACTGCAGTTATCCAATTACATAAACCACACAAAGGCTTAAGCAAGACAAATACAGACCTATGTCACTCATGAACATCGATGCAAAATTCTCAAGAAAATACTGGCAAACCATCTTCAATGAGGTCTGCTGCCATTTTCGGATACACAAAGAACAGTGGAGAGATAGCATAGTAGTTAAGAGCATTGGCTGCCTTTCCAAATGTGAGAAGTTCGATTCCTGGTTCATATAATGGCTCACAACCATCTGCAATGATGCCTGGCGACCTCTACTGACAACAGAAGGGAGAGGTAGGAGAGATAGCTCAGTGGTTATGAGCATTGCTTGCTGATTACGATAAAGTCAAGTGCAGGCCAGAGCGGTGCCAGGGCCAAGGCAGGGCCAGTTCCATTATACAATAGCACCCTGGTGGCCTAGCACCCAACAGTCAAATGGGCCAATAGGTGAAAACCTTATCCTCTGATCCTCAAGGCCAAAGCAACCTCTTTTGGCTACAGAAAGAAGCGCTGGATAGATAGCTCAAACCTTAAGTGCATTGGCTGCCTTTCCAAATGTGAGCAGTTCGATTCCTGGGAACATATAATGGTTCTAAACCATCTGCAATGAGGCCTGGGGCCGTCTCTTGACAACAGAAGGGAGATTAGGAGAGGTAGTTCAGTGGTTAAGAGCATTGTTTGCTGAGTTCGATAAAGTCAAGTGCGGGCCAGAGCAGGACCAGGGCTATGGCCTTAATACAATAGCACCCTGGAGGCTTAGCACTCAACAGTCAAGTTGGCCATCAGGTGAAAACCTTATGCTCTGATCCTCAACACCAAGGCAACCACTTTTGCCTACGGAAAGAACAGCTGGAGAGATAGCTCTGTTGTTAAGCGCATTGGCTGCCCTTCCACAGGTCAGAAGTTCGATTCCTGCCAACTACATAATAGTTTTAGTGAAGATTTTTACCAGAAATTCCAAAAACAGCTGATACCTATACGCCTTTATGTGTTTCACAGTATAGAAACATAAGAGTCTAGCTGAACTCTTCTTATGAAACTGCAGTTACCCTGATACATAAACCACACAAAGGCTTAAGCAAGACAAATACAGACCTATGTCACTCATAAACTTCGATGCAAAAAAACTCAAGAAAATACTGGCAAACCATATTCAATGAGGTCTGCTGCCCTTTTTGTATACAGAAAGAACATTTGGAGAGATAGCTTAGTGGTTAAGTGCATTGTCTGTCATTCAAATGTGAGAAGTTCGATTCCTGCGACCATATAATGGCTCTCAACCTTCTGCAATGAGGCTTTGCGCCCTCTCCTGACAACAGAATGGAGAGGTAGGAGAGATAGCTCAGTGGTTAAGAGCATTGTTTGCTTAGTTCGATAGTCAAGTGAAGGCAGAGCAGGGCCAGGGCCAGGTCCTTTATACAATAGCACCCTGGAGGCTTAGCCCCCAACAGTCAAGAGTGCCAACAGTTGAAAACCTTATCCTGTGATCCTCAACTTCAAGGGAACCTCTTTTGCCTACAGAAAGAACAGCTGGAGAGATAGCTCAGTGGTTAAGCGCATTGACTGCCCTTCCACTGTTCAGAAGTTCGATTCCTGCCAACCACATAATAGTTTTAATGAAGATTTTTACCAGAAATTCCAAGAAGAGCTCATACCTATACTCCTTTATGTGTTTCACAGTATAGAAACATAAGAGTCTTGCCGAACTCTTCTTTTGAAACTGCAGTTACTCTGATAGCTAAACTACATAAAGGTTGAAGCAAGAAAGACAAATACAGACCTATGTCACTCATGAACATCGATGCATAAAAACTCAAGAAAATACTGGCAAACCATCTGCAAGTGGTCTTCTGCCCTTTTTGTCTACAAAAAGAACAGCTGGAGAGATAGCTCAGTGGTTAAGCACATTGGCTGCTCTCCCACAGGTCAGAGTTTCGATTCCTGCCAACCACATAATAGTTTTAATGCAGATTTTTACGAGAAATTCCAAGAAGGGCTCATACCTATACTCCTTTATGTGTTTCACAGTATAGAAACATAAGAGTCTTGCCAAACTCTTCTTTTGAAACTGCAGTTACCCTGATACCTAAACCACACAAAGGCTTAAGCAAGAAAGGCAAATACAAACTTATGTCACTCATGAACATCGATGCAAAAAAACTCAAGAAAGTACTGGCAAACCATCTTCAATGAGGTCTGCTGCCCTTTCGTCTATAGAAAGAACAGTTGGAGAGATAGCTCAGTGGTTAAGAGCATTGGCTGCCTTTCCAAATATGAGAAGTTCGATTCCTGGGACCATATAATGGCTCACAACCATCTGCAATGAGGCCTGGTGCCCTCTGCTGACAAACGAAGGGAGAGGTAGGAGAGATAGTTCATTGTTTAAGAGCATTGCTTGCTGATTTCAATAAAGTCAAGTGCATGCATGATTAGGGCCTGGGCCAAAGCCAGGGCCAGTTCCATTATACAATAACACCCTGGTGGCTTAGCACCCAACAGTCAAGTGGGCCAACAGGTGAAATCTTTATCCTCTCATTCTCAATGTCAAGGGAACCTCTTTTGCCTACAGAAAGAACAACTGGTGAGATAGCTCAGTGGTTAAGCACATTGGCTGGCTTTCCTCAGGTCAGAAGTTCGTTTCCAGCCAACCACATAATGGTTTAAATGAAGAATTTTACCAGAAATTCCAAGAACAGCTGATATGTAAGGTTATACCTGTCCCTTTTTGTTCGGTTTTGCCTCGGGCAATTGTTGACTGATAAATCAAGCACGCAGAGGCTGCGTGCTCCCTCTTTGTTTCCTGTCTTCTGCGCTACGCTGGAACCTTGGTTTTGTAAATTTATTTAAATATTAAAGTGGTTTATATTCTTTAATAGTTGCCTGCATTTATTAACACCGGTACATTTGGTGCCTTCCCCATGGGGCTTTGCGATTACCTGCCCCAAATTTGAGGCTCTTGGGGGCTACCACTCCCAGCGGCTCCTTCCCCCCTCCTGGAGGTCTCTCTGGACGCGCAACTACGGCTGCAGAGGCAGCTGAGATTCTGAGCGACACTATCTTTCCTGGTGTCTGCTAAAAAGTCAAACGGGACAGGAGTATTAGCACTCCCCAGCCCCGCCCTGTCTGACAGTGGCACAAACGCCTCTGTTAGAGCGTGATCAGTCTCTGTTTCCCCTCCCACCTCCGCTGTTGCTCGGGTCACGTGACAGCGGCCCTGAGAGCCAACTCAAACTGGTCCCTTTGATTTGTTCACTTTGGCAGCTTTTCTCTCTGTTCCCCTTCTGGCCCAATTGTTATTTTTCAGCCTGGTGTCTGCTACAATTTTGTTTCTGAGTCATTTATTTCAGACTTAGGCCACGTGGACTCAAGTGGACTCTTTCGCCACCACTGGCAGGAACTGGTCATTGCAGGTAAAAGAATTTTTTAAAAATAAAATGTCTGAGAACGTGACTGTTTTAGATTTCAATAGCTTTTTTGAATGTACAATGTGGGAGATGTTACAAGAGGTGTCTATCACCCCTCATCTATGGATATTTCTGGGATTCATAATTTTCCTTAGCACTATATGGTTTGACAATAGGAAAATGATCAAGTCTCTTAAGGCAGAGGTTGAACGTTTAAAAACTATTGAAAATGACAACAATCTTCTCAAGAATCAGTTTGAAGTTCTCCAGGAAGAAAACAGATCTTTTTTTAACATGACTCGGTTAACTGAGAAAAATTTAGAAAAGGTACAGGCTGATGTTAAGGAGAAATTCATTACTATGGAAGAAGGAACAGCTGATCTGGATCGTAAATTCCAGCAGTCCCTTTCTGGAGGAACTGAAACATTACTGGCTGATATTAAGGAGAAATTCATTACTATGGAAGAGGGAACAGCTGATTTAGAGTGTAAACTTCAGTCCCTTTCTGTAGGAACTGAAACATTAACTGAGAGAATCAAAACTGCTGAATGTGACAATCGAATTTTGTCTAAAGCTTATGACAGATTGGCGGAAAGATTGTCAATACAAGAAGGCACGGTTTATGCCATAAAAATTATGTCCAAAGATGACAAGTTATCTCTAATGGACAAACTTCATAATTTAGAATCCTCAATGAAGGCTTTGGAACATAATTCTGGACAGGAGATTCAGACATTGCAAAAAGCAATGGTGAATAGAATTGAGAAGATTGAGGAATTTCTAAATTCTGATGAAGAAGAGCAAAGGGTAGAAAGGCAAATTTTAACTACATCTGTGGATAAATCCCTCCAGGACAATTTCCACAAAGTGCTACCTACAGCTCTACATGCCTTTCCAGTAATAACAACAGAAAAGGTGATTGGTTCCAGAAACCCTAGGGTCATCAAGGAAGATACATGGGAGCCTGTCCGTATGAATGATCTCAAAGAAATTAAACAGGCTGTCATGACTTTGGGATGCATGCCTCTTTTGTTAAAGAGATGCTAAAATCTTGGGCTACAACAAACAGAGCAACCCCCTCGGACTGGCTCCAGCTGAGCTCCGCAGTCCTTGAGAGTGGACCACAATTAAAATGGAAATGCTTATTCAGGCAAGAGGCTAAACTTTTAGAACAGCAGGAAAAGGCGAAGGGAATTGACATTTCCCTAGATAAAATTCTAGGTGAAGGGCTCTTTTCCGACCCTCAGGAACAAGCTAATCTGGATGAAAACATACTCTCCATGTGTACTACAGCAGCCTTAAGGGCTTGGGACAGGGTACAAGACCGAGGACAGAGAATGGAATCATTTGTCACAGTTAAACAGGGTCAGAGAGAACCCTTTAGTGACTTTTTACAAAGATTAACTAAGGCTGTACAAATAGGGATATCTGACCCAGAAGCAAGACGTATAATAATTGAGTCTTTGGCTTACGAAAATGCAAATGTGGAATGCACAAAGATCTTGGGGCCTTTAAAGTTCAGATCAGCGTCCTTGGAAGAATGGGTCTTGCATACACTGAATGTTGACACATTTGACTATGGCACTGAAGCATGGGTAGAAGAAGCAATTTCCAATGGTAAAAGGAGACACCAGAATACCAAATATTTTAATTGTGGCAAAATGGGTCATATGAAAAGGAATTGTAAGCAATGGATTTTCAGAAATAATAATAATGCATCTTCTAGAAATAACAGAAATAGAAGGACTCAACCTTCAGGTTTATGTAGAAGATGTGGAAAAGGCAGACATTGGACAAATGAATGCAGGTCTACAAGAGATAGACAAGGCAACCTGATACAGACGGGAAACGTGAGAGGGGGGCCTCACAGGCCCCCATGGCAAACATGGTTCAGTCATTTCCAGTTTCTGCAGAGAACATGCCTCGTCAGGACAATTAGGAAGCCACATGCCTACTGTTACAAGCAATAGTAATCAGAAAGATGAGTTACGTGTGTTTTGGCAAACATCTATAAATGATCAAAGACCTAAGCTAAGAGTGTGTGTAAATGGCATTTTTATTACTGGCTTGCTGGACACAGGTGCTGGTGTAAGTATCATTACCCCAGAATCTTGGTATTCATATTGGCCTCTTCAGAATGTAAATGTTCAGCTCCTGGGAATTGGAACCGTATCTCGAGTAAGGCAGAGCACGAGATGGGTTGAATGTATAGGGCCAGAGGGACAAATAGGAAGATTAAGGCCATATGTAGCCAATATTGTAATGAATTTATGGGGTTGTGACCTATTACAACAATGGAATACCCAAATTAACATTCCTGCTACTTCTAGAGCCTATATTTCTGAGAATAATATTAAAAGATATTACAAACGGAGAAAACCGGCCATTAGGGCTGTGCAAGAACAAGCAATTGATGTCCCTTCAGAGATATCAACAGCCTTGCCTCTAAAATGGTTGACTGAGAAACCAATATGGACAAAGCAATGGCCTTTAGCTGAGGAAAAGTTACAGGCTTTAGAACAGCTGGTACAAGAACAACTAGATGCTGGACATATTGAAGAATCTACCAGCCCTTGGAATTCTCCTGTATTTGTGGTTAAGAAAAAATCAGGTAAATGGAGAATGGTGACAGATCTCAGGGCCATCAACAAGGTTATTCAACCTATGGGCCCTCTGCAATCTGGAATTCCTTTGCCGTCTTTATTACCAAAAGGATGGCCTCTCATAGTTATTGATCTAAAGGATTGTTTTTCACTATACCTTTGCAAAAAGAAGATAGAGAAAAATTTGCCTTCACAGTGCCTACTTACAAAAATTCTCAACCTTCAAGGAGGTACCATTGGGCCATCCTCCCCCAGGGTATGTTAAATAGCCCCTCCCTGTGCCAATATTTTGTGAACCAACCTTTACAAATAATACGCAAGAAATTTCCCAAATCTATAGTATACCATTACATGGATGACATATTGTTATCTGATTCAAATATAGATACCTTGAACAGACTGTTTGAAGAAATACAGATACTGTTACCTAAATGGGGATTGCAAATTGCTCCTGAAAAGATTCAGAAGGGAGATTCTGTTAATTATTTAGGTTATAGAATAGGTTTGCAAAAAATTAAGACACAAAAGGCACAAATTCGGAGAGATCACCTACGGACTCTTAATGACTTTCAAAGACTGTTAGGAGACATTTCCAGTCTACGACCAGCTATTGGGATAACACCTGATCTAATAATTCATTTGAACAAAACCTTGGATGGTGATAAAGATTTAAACAGTCCCAGAGAATTAACAGCTAAAGCAAAAAAGGAACTGATAATGATTGAGGAGAAATTACAACAGGCACATGTGGACAGAGTGAATCCAGAGCTCGATTGTATTCTCATCATATTACCATAAAAAATTTCTCCTACAGAAATTTTAATGCAGAGAGATGATATTATCTTGGAATGGATCTTTTTACCACATAAACCAAGTAAGAAACTGAAAACTTATGTGGAAAAAGTCTCTGAGTTAATTATAAAAGGCAAGCTGAGACTTCGTCAACTAGCAGGCATAGACCCAGCAGAAATTATAGTGCCTTTCACTGCTGATGAAATAAAGAAATTATGGGAAGATAATGAACCATGGCAAAGAGCTTGTGCTAATTTTTTGGGAGACATTAATAACAACTATCCAAAAAGCAAGCGGCTTAACTTCATAAAGAGAACTTCTTGGATCCTTCCTCAAATCGTCCGTGATGCTCCAATAACTGGAGCCCATACATTCTATACTGATGCCAATAAATCAGGGAAGGCAGGTTACAAATCAGAAGACTTGGGTAAGGTGGAACAAAGTCCATATGATTCTGTCCAGAAGGCAGAATTATATGCCATTCTTATGGTACTAAGAGATTTTAAAGAACCTATTAATATAGTTACTGATTCACAATACACAGAAAGAGTTATTCTACATATTGAAACTGCTGAATTTATACCAGATGATACAGAACTAACCTCATTGTTCCTCCAGGTTCAAGATCTAATCAGGAACAGGCTTTGCCCTATGTACATAACACACATCCGATCCCATACGGGTCTGCCAGGTCCTCTAGCACAAGGTAATGCAGAAATTGATCAATTATTGATTGGTAGTGTGCTACAAGCCTCTGAATTTCATAAAAAACATCATGTTAATAGTAAAGGTTTAAAGAAAGAGTTTTCTATTACATGGCAACAAGCTAAGGAGATTGTAAAGAAATGCCCCACTTGCTCTTTCTATAACCAAATGCCACTACCAGCAGGGGCTAATCCGAAGGACACTCATAGGAATGAAATCTGACAGATGGATGTGTTCCACTTTGCAGAATTTGGCAAATTGAAATATGTTCATCACACCATTGACACTTATTCAGGCTTTCAATGGGCAACTGCTTTAAGTTCAGAAAAAGCTGATTCAATAATCACTCATTTATTAGAAGTCATGGCTATCATGGGTATACCTACACAAATTAAGACAGACAATGGTCCTGCTTATGTCTCTAGGAAAATGAAACGGTTTTTTGATTATTACAATATCAAGCATGTTACAGGTATACCATACAATCCTACAGGTCAAGCAGTCATAGAAAGATCAAACCAAACTTTAAAGGATATGTTGAACAAACAAAAAGGGGTGGAATACACCCCCAGAAATAGGTTACATAATGCTTTGTTAACCTTGAATTTTCTCAATGCTAATGAGAAGGGAACGACGGCTGCAGAAAGACATTGGATAATGAAAAAGTCTGCTAAACTAAATCAACCAGTTTATTTCAAGGATGTGCTGACCTCACAATGGAAGCCAGGAGATGTGCTGCGTTGGGGAAGGGGTTTTGCTCTTATCTCCACAGGTGAGGAACAATTATGGATACCGTCAAAATTAATAAAGTTTCGGTTTGAAGAAGAGAAGTCACTTGAAAAGATAAATTACAATTCATTCACAAGGATGACCAGCATTCTGATGGTAAGGATTACAGATAGGTTGGGGGCAGGGTTCTTTTCTTATCTCCACAGGAAAATACTCATCTCCAAAGAATTTAAGGGACCCTGAATATTTAATTACTGATGGATGGAAAATAGTTACGACCCACTAAGCATCAACAATAAAATTCTATACATACTGTAAGTATTGATTTTTTTATGTATATTTATATGTTTTATTGAACACTTCTTTATAAATGTGTAGAGCTGGTTTTGGAGTTGGACTATGGCTCAGTCCCTCTTCAATTCCAAGCCTGTTGATAAGAGATATTTCAGACTTTCTGTCTCAGATCAGGAGCCATGAAATGGGACAGAATAAAAATAATTTTATACTTGATAAACTTTCTTTGCCTTTCCTCATATTCTGTGTCTTTCTTTATATGTCAGTATATGTCCTTGTTGTTAATGTTTAAATTTCCCATAACAAATAACATATTTTCCTACAGTAATCTTTGAAGTTTCCAGGATGAAGATGGGGCCCCACAACATCAACTCAATCTGGTTTTTATGACGTCATGAATATTTTTTTAAGCACTAATATTAGACCTGTTTTTTGGTACCAACTGCACGAGACAATTTCGAATGATGCACATGTTTGACAACACTCTAGCTGGACCTTCTCAAAACGCTCAGAGACTAGTTATAATTTTCTTAGGTCAAAGGTTAATTTGGGAATTTTACCATCAATTGCTTTCTCAGGGGCCCTTAAGAAGAACAGTGCCCCCATGTCAACTAGAAGCAATCTAAGAGGACGACGTCCCCTCTCCCAATAGAGTTTGACCACAGGGTTAGGGACATCTTTTATTGGTTGGTTTAGGGTTGAGGGGATGAAAAGATATTGTATGGAATTAGGGATATATATATATATATATTAAAAAAGGGTGGGGGATTAATTGGTTTGATGGGATGATTGGTATTTGTGACTTACTGTTTTTAGAAAATTATATTGGTACTGTTTCTTGTATATTGATATATTGACTATTGAATGTGAGTGTTCCTACCTCTGTTTTTGTATAAGAATATGCTTATATTGTATTGATACATCTACCATATCACAATGTACATTTCTACCTCTGATACTATTTATGTAATAACATTGTTTACATTTGATATGTAATGACATTGTTTACAGGTGAAGATCATTGTCTTCATATATTGCACAGTTATTTATTCTCTTAGTTTTCAAATTGGATAGGTATTGAGAATTATATATGTGTCATATTTATTTTTAGGTTAATCAGGTCTTTTAGATACATAGAGATTATTTTTAGTATAGATAGTATAATCTTCAGCCTCTTTGAAGAGCTGTAGAACATGGCCTTTAATCTAACCTAGAATTCTGTGCCTATGAAACACAATTACTCCTGGCAATGCCACTCTACTCCCGAGAGAACATTGAGCACCAAAGACACTCCACTGGGAGCTTGTCTTCTTGGCAGAACTGGCCTTTGGGTTAAGAAAAGCCCATACCTCAACTACTGACTGAGATATGAAACAGGATTGTCTTATCTTGCCAAGACAGGGTAGGATAATTCTAAGAAAGTTCTTGCATTTGATAATGGTATGTCAGTTATGTTAGGTCTTAGCCAAAGTTGGTTGACTCAACATTGCAAACAAGACTTTGGGTGATTGCCCAGGTAGTCAGTTGTCTCTGTCATTTGTTGCACATTCTGGATATCTCTCATTTTTTAAAGTAATATTTATTTCCCTTCTCAGATCTTTGACGGAGTTGAAGATTATTTAATTGCAGTTACTTTCTACATTATTTAGACTCCTTGAGATAGAATGTCTAGCAAAACTTTTGTTCTCAATATTGTTAGTTATATTTATCATTTGTTATTATTGTTCATAGTTGTATTTGGTTTAGTTCTGGCTTATTTAGACAAAGGGGGGAGATGTAGGGTTATACCCGCACCTTTTTGGGCGGGTTTGCCTCTGGCAATTGTTGAATGATAAATGGAGCACTCAGAGGCTGCGCGCTCTCTCTTTGTTTCCTGTATTCTGCACTACGCAGGAACCTTGGTTTTGTAAGTTTATTTAAATATTAAAGTGGTTTATATTCTTTAATAGTTGCCTGCATTTATTAACACCGGTACACTGATACCTATACTCCTTTATGTGTTTCACAGAATAGAAACATAAGAGTCTTGCCAAACTCTTCTTTTGAAACTGCAGTTACCCTGATACCTAAACCACACAAAGGCTTAAGCAAGAAAGAAAAATACAGACATATGTCACTCATGAACATCGATGCAAAAATTCTCAAGAAAATACTAACAAACCATATTCAATGATGTCTTCGGCCCTTTTTGGCTACAGAAAGAACAGTTGGAGAGATAGCTTAGTGGTTAAGAACATTGACTGCCATTCCAAATATGAGAAGTTCGATTCCTGGGACCAGATAATGGCTCACAACCATCTGCAATGAGGCCTGGCGCCCTCTACTGACAACAGAAGGGAGAGCGAGGAGAGATAGCTCAGTGGTTAAGAGCATTGCTTGCTGAGTTCTATAAAGTCAAGTGCAGGCCAGAGTAGGGCCAGGTCCATTATACAATAGCATCCTGGTGGCTTAGTACCCAACAGTCAAATGGGCCAACAGGTGAAAACCTTATCCTCTGATCCTCAAGGCCAAGGCAACCTCTTTTGGCTACAGAAAGAAGAGCTGGAGAGATAGCTTAGTTGTTAAGGGCATTGGCTGCCATTCCAAATTTGAGAAGTTCGATTACTGGGACCATATAATGGCTTACAACCATCTGCAATGAGGCCTGGCCCCGTCTACTGACAACAGAAGGGAGAGGTAGGAGAGGTAGCTCAGTGGTTAAGAGCATTGCTTGCTGAGTTCGATAAAGTCAAGTGCGGGCCAGAGCAGGACCAGGGCTATGTCCTTTACACAATAGCACCCTGGAGGCTTAGCACCCAACAGTCAAGTGGGCAAACAGGTGAAAACCTTATCCTCTGATCCTCAACGACAAAGCAACCTACTTTGGCTACAGAAAGAAGAGATGGGGAGATAGCTCTGTGGTAAAGAGCATTGACTGCCTTTCCACAGCTCAGAAGTTCGATTCTTGCCAGCCACATAATGGTTTTAATGCAGAATTATACCAGAAATTGAAAGAACAGCTGAAACCTATACTCCTTTATGTGTTTCACAGTATAGAGACATAAGAGTCTTGCCGAACTCTTCTTTTGAAACTGCAGTTACCCTGATACCCAAACCACACAAAGGCATAAGCAATAAAGACAAAGATCTATGTCACTCATGAACATCGATGCAAAAATTCTCAAGCAAATACTGGCAAACCATCTTCAATGAGGTCTACTGCACTTTTTGGCTACAGAAAGAAGAGTGGGAGAGATAGCTTAGTGGTTAAGAGAAGTCACTGCAATTCCAAATGTGAGTAGTTCGATTTCTGGGACCATATAATTATCGACTCACAACCATCTGCAATGAGGCCTGGTGCCCTCTACTGACAACAGAAGGGAGAGGTAGGAGAGATAGCTCAGTGGTTAAGAGCATTTCTTGCTGAGTTCAATAAAGTCAAGTTCGGGCCAGGGCCAGGGCCAGGGCCTTTATACAATAGCCCTCTGGTGGCTTAGCAGGCAACAGTCAAGTGGGCCAGCAGATGAAAACCTTATCCTCTGATCCTCAAGGACAAGGAAACCTCTTTTGGTTACAGAAAGATGAGCTGGAGAGATAGCTCAGTCGTTAAGAGCATTGGCTGCCATTCCAAATGTGATAAGGTCGATTCCTGGGACCATATAATGGCTCACAACCATCTGCAATGAGGCCTGGCACCCTCTACTAACAAAAGAAGGGAGAGTTAGGATAATTAGCTCAGTGGTTAAGAGCATTGCTTGCTGAGTTTGATAAAGTCAAGTGCAGGCCAGAGCAGGGCCAGGGCCAGTGCCAGGGCCAGGGCCTTTATACAATAGCACCCTGGAGGCTTAGCACCCAACAGTCAAGTGGGCCAACAGGTGAAAACCTTATCCTCTGATCCTCAACGTCAAGGCAACCTCTTTTGCCTACAGAAAGAACAACTGGAGAGATAGCTCAGTGGTTTAGTGCATTGGTTGCCCTTCCACATGTCAGAAGTTCGATTCCTGCCAACCACATAATAATTTTAATGCAGAATTTTACCAGAAATTCCAAGAAGATCTGATACCTATACTCCTTTATGTGTTTCACAGTATAGAAACATAAGATTCTTGCTGAAATCTTCTTTTGAAACTGCAGTTACCCTGATACCTAAACTACACAAAGGCTTAAGCAAGAAAGACAAATACAGACCTATGTCACTCATGAACATCGATGCAAAAATTCTCAACAAAATACTGGCAAACCATCTTCAATGAGGTCTACTGCACTTTTTGGCTACAGAAAGAACAGTTGGAGAGATAGCTTAGTGGTTAAGAGCAGTGGCTGCAATTCCAAATGTAAGTAGTTCGATTCCTGGGACCATATAATTATCGGCTCACAACCATCTGCAATGAGGTCTGGTGCCCTCTACTGACAACAGAAGGGAGAGGTAGGAGAGATAGCTCAGTGGTTAAGAGCATTGCTTGCTGAGTTCGATAAAGTCACGTGCGGGCCAGGGCCAGGGTCAGGGCCAGGGCCAGGGCTTGGGCCTTTATACAATAGCATCCTATAGGCTTAGCACCCAACAGTCAAGTGGGCCAACAGGTGAAAACATTATCGTCTGATCCTCAAGGCTAAGGCAACCTCTTTTAGCTACAGAAAGAAGAGCTGGAGAGATACCTTAGTGGTTAAGAGCAGTGGCTGCCATTCCAAAGGTGAGAAATTTGATTCCTGGGACCATATAATGGCTTACAACCATCTGCAATGAGGCCTGGCGCCCTCTACTGACAACAGAAGGGAGAGGTAGGAGAGATAACTCAGTGGTTAAGAGCATTGCTAGCTGAGTTTGATAAAGTCCAGTGCGGGCCAGGGCCAGGGGACAAAGTGGCATGATGGGGTGCACCTGTCTCCCAGCACATATGAGGGCAGAGGGGAGTATCTGCAGAGTTCAAATTCATCCTTTGCTACATAACAAGTTCAAGGCCCAGCCTGGGCAACATGAGACCACATCCAATAAAGTGGGACTTTCTGAAAGGTACAGTTGGCCCTGTCCCCTCTCCTGACTGACGGACTATTTGGGCCTACATTATTCCAAAGTTTCTATGCTCTGCAACTAGGACAGGATGGATGGATATAGAAGTGCATCCATATGCAGCTGTCAGTGAGGCCATGATAATGAGACCCATGACCATGAGAGCTCAGGTCATAGGATATGAGGACCATGGGAATTGTGAGGAAGCTAGAGAAAGCAGATATGACAGAGGGCAGTTTGCATAGCCAATTGCAGAGAAGCATGGAGAAGATAATCAATGCCAGAAAATCTAAGGGAATGGGAAGCCACCTCTCCCTTTGTCACTCCAAGAGAATGATGCCACTACCTCTGGTACAGTCACATTTTCCTGCCTTTCAGGGAACTGATGGCACCTTGTCAAGGAAAGAGGTAGGGATGACCCTTCTACAGAATCAGCCCTTTGGCCACTACTTCTACCATGAATCTACTCTAATCACGGACCATCTGTGTCCACTCTCAGAGATGTCCCAGGCAATATGTCATGAGTGACACATTTATATTCTGAGCCTTCTTTGCCCACTTCATCCCAGGAAGGCTCTAAAACAGCCACAGCTAGAAGAAACCACTCAAGTGTTTTGTGAGAACAGCCTACCAAGGGGCCAGCAGCAGATCCGTGGCCTTTGAGGAGAGTTCAAAGCCTGCACCAAGCAGGCAGCCAGAAGTCAGTGTTGAGTGGAGGAATACAAAAACTAAATGTTACTGAAATGCAGTTACCTGCCATGTGCCAGTCACGTGACATGTGCCACGGCATCTCTGATATTTGGTTTCCTCTTCAGAGTGTGTGTTAAGGTTGGTGGGAGTCAGAAAGGTTCCTTCAGAAACTGGAGTAGCTATGAAGTCACTGTCGAGGTGAGGGAGACAATCACCCAAAAGCCCAGGGAGGTTACAGACTCAGCAGCAGCAAGCATTCAGGGCTAAAGTGTCCACAGGGCATTGGTTTTCTGAGGGGTGTAGGGCCCGGGTCTACCCTTGTTCTTGGGGTTCATCTTGAGGACAGTTTCTGGTCAACCAGCTAAAACATTCTGTTTGTTTCTGTGCTCCCTCTGCCCCGCCTGGTGATTAGCTATAGGGCATTGTTGACTCCATCTTTGGTGTGGTAATTTCCCACCTGCCTGGGCAGAAATCCTTGTGCAGCAGCAGGTATATAAGGATTTCCCCAAGGTTAAATAAATGGCATTCGGCTGATCTCCTTTTGAATGACCCAGGTCTCTTTGTGTGTTCTTTCAATCTCCAGGCCCTTGCTTGACTCGTGGATGTGGACGGTACAGTGGCACACAAACTGTACCAAGGGGTAACACAGAATCGGGTGTTACAATTGGAGGTCCCTCTGGGATCATCAGCAACTGCAGTCAGAGACCCATCTGTGAGATCAGGAAGTAGGGATCCCTGAGAGGTCGCCCTTGGAAGGCTGGCCAGCAGGTAAGAAATGGAGTGGTGAGGGTGTATTGGTAATGGGTGCAAGTAATTCTGTTTTGGTATTGATAGCTGACTAAAGGGCCAGTTGATAGTGCTTTTAGAGAAGGAAGGCAAGGAAGGCACCAGTATTAATATAAGATAGCACAAGATTTCCTTAAGACAATTTTCTTTTGTGTAAGGTAGTTTGTGGCCAAATTTTTTGAGAGAATTTAGTCCCTGGTTTCTACATGCAGGGGGCTTTAATATTACTAATTGGGAGCAGGTAAAGGTAAAAGTATTAAAAGAGTGAGGGCCAGAAGAATTTTCCATAGCGATATTTTCACTACGGTGCTTAGTCAGAGATGCTCTTCTCAGTGATGATATAAAGTAAAAGAGCAATTAGAGAATTTGAACAAAACCTTTGAGTAGATTCAGGATGCAGAATCTGTGAGTTCTATTAAGAGTTTTGAGGAGCAGGAAGTTTAAGAGTACTAAAAAGATATAAAAGAGAAAGAAAAAACTTTAAAAGATTGCACTGTTAAAAAAGTTAGTAAAAAAAGAAAGGCAGCTTTGCAGAGCCTGTCTCTTGGGAGGAGATTGTTGTGGAAGGTAAAATGCAGGAGGATTGTAATGCCTTGACATGTTAACTGGTGCAGGACAGTATGCTGATTTAGCAGCACAGATCACTTATGATCCTACTGTTTACACTCAGCTGCAGTAAACCCTGGAAAATTTTACTTAACAAAGGAGCAGGAGAACAGCTTTCTAAGATCCTTCAAGGGCCTTCAAGAACCTTATTCTGAGTTTGTTGACTCGATGGGAAGTCACATTTTTGGGGATGTGGACTCAGCTATGACAATCATAAAGCGATTGGCCTATTAAAAATACTACAGGTTTTGGCAAGAGGTTTTACGCCCCCATAGAAATGGAAATTTAAATGACTTTATCCAGTTACACACGTGATGAATCAGGTAATTGTTTCTGCCCTTGGGGCGGTCAAGGTGGAGCTAGATCAAGAAATTATTTTCAATGCAAAAGGTCAGGACACGTAAAAATACTGCCCTGCAGGTTAAGGGACAGTTAATTAGCCCAGAATAAAAGCCAGATGTGATGGTGCACACCTTTATCCCAGCTCTGGAGACAGTGACTGGCAAAACTGAGTTCAAGGCCAGCCTGGTCTACAGAGTAAGCTCCTAGAACAGCTAAAGGCAGGATACATAGTGGCATCCACTTCTCCCTGGAATACTCCTATCTTTATTATTTAAAAAAGTCTCATAAATGGAAGTTGCTTTGAGATCTTAGAGCAGGAAATGGTTGTATGAACATTCTTCAGGGGAATCCAGACCCAACCTCCTTTCAAGAGTTGATGCCTCAGGCAATCCAATGTATTACTTTAATTGAAGAAAAGCTTGCCTCTGCTCATATTCATTATATTTACTTTAGTCAGCTGCTGCTGTTGATAATTTTTGCCTCTCAACATAGTCCTACTGGAGTTTTTTGGCAGAAAGGACCCATCCTATCGGTACATGAACATGTGTCACCTGTAAAAATTGTTATCTCATATCCATCAGCTGTGCTACGTGTTATTCAAAAAGGGTATAAACTTAGTTTCCCACCCTTTAAAATGTTACGTGATAAGGTTATTACACCATATACCCAGGCAAAAATAACTCGGCTGCAGAATTTTGCTAAAGATTGGACCTTGTTTTTATAAGTTGGTCACCTTTTTCAAAAATCATCCAGTATGCTTACTAAAGGGTCTTCCACTGGGACAGCTGTGGTAACCTCCCCTCCTGATTTTGATATTCAGCCTGTTAATGCTAAATCGGTTCAGGTGGCTAAATTGATTGCTGTAAAAATGGCCTTAGAGAAATATGCTGATATTCCATTTAACCTTTTTACTAACAGTCAGTATATAAGCAAAATTCTTGCACCTTTGGAAACTGCAGCTTATATTGCCTCTGTATCTTGAGACAAGATGCAATTATTGGCTATTCAAACTTTCCTTTGGGCCCGATCTGTTCCCATTTATGTAGGACATTTGCAGGCTCATACTGACTGACCTCCCTGGTCCCTTGAGCAAGGGGAATGCATTGTCTGATCAGTTTACTCACCAAATTTGTGCAGTTAGTCAAGAATCTTATGAAGCTGCAGAAAAAACTCATTATCATTTTCATCTCAATGCTGGGTCTTTAAGACTTTATTTTAAGATATCTCGAGAGAAGACCACTGATACTGCTTTAAAAATGCACTGTATAGAATTTTTAACTGTTCCCCACTTGGTAGTTAATCCTCATGGGCTTGCTACTAATCATTTATGACAAATGGGTGTTAGCCATGTTCCTTCTTTGGGGCACATACAATATGTTCACATAACCGTGAATACATATTCTCATCTTATTTTTGCCTCAGCTCATACAGAAAAATATTACGGGATATTAGAAGTCACTGTCTCCAGGCTTTTGCATACATGGGAGTTCCAAAAACTGTAAAAACTAGTAATGGGCCAGCCTACGCCAAAACAGGCTTTGCTAAATTTTGCTCTGAGTTCTCCATTTCTCATAAGACAAAAATACCCTATAATCTTCAAAAACAAGCTATAGTGGAGCAAGCGCATTGTACACTCAAAGCCTATTTGCATAAAACAAAAAAGGGGGAATATGGTTCCAACCCCAGAGACCATTTGTCTTTATTTTATACATTTTAAATTTTTGGACTATTGATACTCAATCTCATACTGCTGCTGACTGGCATTGGTGGCCAGACTCTTCCAGGATGCCTCATGTCAAATGGAAGAATCTAGCAGACAGCACCTGGTATGGTCCAGATCCTGTACTGGTGTGGCTAAGAGGAGCTATTTGTGTTTTCCCACAGGATGCTGACAATCCAATATGGGTACCTGAGCATCTGGTGTGTGCTGTCTTACAAATGAGGTGTATGATATCTGAGGAAGGAACAACTAAGGTTAATCTGTGACACACACACACATACACATGCACATACCATTATGTGTTTGCAAAACTTTAATAAAAATAAACATTTAGAAAACAAAATATAAAATTAAGAACCAAACAATAATCAATTATCATTAATTGCATTGTCAATTCTCAGGGTGCCAGTGATAAATGGGTTTATGCCTTCCAAGTTGGGCCCACCTGCCTCTCCCTGGCCAACAATTCCTCATCTTAACCCCTGTGTTTGTTCAGGATAAAGTCCACAGCCAGAACTGGCCAGGCCACCTTACATCTGCATTTCCTGTGCCCCCTACATATTTCCCTAAGTGAACTTTTCTGAGATTTCTGTTCTTCTCAACCTCCTCCCTCTTCCTTCTTTCCTAATTTCTCCTGGACCTTGAGATAACCTGTTAGGTGCTTGACAGAATGATCAATTTAAAGCAGCCACAGCCGTGCCTGTCTCTGCTTCAGTCAGACACACCATGTTGTTCTTCTTTAGAAGGACTTCAGATGGTCCCCAAGGCCACATGCATGTGAGACCAGGGCTCTGTCATTGAGTTATACCTCATGGTCACCATGGGTTCTTCCATCAGTATTTTTAAAATTAATTCATCAACTGAATATTCCTGCCCATTGTTTTTAAAATCTTAAAATCAATGATAAAAAGACATTTTCTTTCCATTAGATTTTTAAAATTAATTCATTAACTGAATATTCCTGCCCATTGTTTTTAAAATGTTAAAATCAATGATAAAAAGACATTTTCTTTCCATTTTTAAAGATGAGTCTCATATAGCCCAGGCTGGCCTCAAACTTGCTCTGTAGCTAAGGATGCTCTTGAACTCCTAATTCTCCAGCCTCCACTTCCCAAGTGCTGGGATCACAGGGTGTGTCTCCACTCCTGTGTGCAGTGCTTAAGATGGGACTCAGAGCCTCATGCATGCATGCTAGGCAAGCACTCTACCAACTGAGAGCTACATCCAAAGACCCCAAAAGAAATGTGTTTATCTGACCAAAATTCCCACATTTAGTGAAAAGAAATCACAACCAGAGAAATATTTGCAACAAGTATTGAGAAAGAATCCTGCAGTTGGTTTATTATTTTTCACATAATTTCATTTTTATGGTGAAATTCAATAATACGTTCCTTTGCAATTTTTCTCTTTTATGTCTAAGCAAAAAGACTCCTGATGGCCCCCCCTCAATGAAAATAGATTCTTCTCCACCCCCCGACATTGTCCATCTTTCCTTTCCACCAGATCCACCCCACTCCACTCTTGTTTGGTCTTCTGAAAAGAGCAGATCTCCAAGAAACCACAGCCAAACAGAACAAAGTGAGACGCAATAAGACAAGGCAAAAGCCCTTCTATTGTGATAGGCTAGACAAGACAACCCAATAGGAGTAAGAGTCCCAAAAGCAAATTAAAGAGTCAGAGACACACCACTCCCACTGTAGGAGTCCCACATAAACACCAAACTAGCAGCTATAACGTATACTAAGGGGACCTGCTGCAAATCCAGATCTGGTTTTTAGATTCTCTTGTAGAACAGCATGCATTTCTGGCCTGTCTATCCCATCCTGCTCCACTGTCTTCATTTTTAGTTGTACTTACTGTTTGTGTGTGCACAGGCATGTGGGCGTGGGTGTCTCAATGGGATGCTCAGAGGACTTTTGGAGTTGAATTCTTTCCTTCCAACTTGCTTTGAAGCAGGGTCTCCCCCTGTTGTGTCTCCTCACCACAGAGTGCAAGATGACTGCTGAGACAGCCTCCCTGTGATTCTCCCACCTCTGCCTCCTGTCTCCACAAAACAGTGCTGCAGTTGCAGATGCTCATGACATCTGGCTTTTTATGTTGGTTCTAGGGGATCAAACCTCACAGAAGATGTTTTATCTAGTAACTCTGGTTACTTATTTTTATTAATTTTTAATTTATGTGTATGTTCATGTCAGTGTGGTTACATATTTACAAGTAAGTGTCTGGGTGGACATACATGTGGAGGCCAGGTAAAAACCTTTCCCTGAACCCTTTATGTTCTTTCTTTCTTTCTTTCTTTCTTTCTTTCTTTCTTTCTTTCTTTCTTTCTTTCTTTCTTTGGTCTTTCTCTGTCCTGGAACTCACCAAGTGGGCCAAACCAGCTGGCAGTGAGACCATGGATTTGCCCATCTTCCCTCTGTAGTGCTGGGATTACAAGTGCATGGCGACAGGCACCTGTCCCTCTGGATGTGATTCAGACCTTTGTGCTTAAAAGGTGTCCTGGTTGGAGTTCCTATTGCTATGATAAACACTATGACCAAAGCACTTAGGGAAGAAAAGGCTTATTTCACTTACACATCCCAATCACAATCCATCATCAATGGAGGTCAGGGCAGAAATTCCAGGCAGGAACCTGGAAGAGGAACTGAAGCACAAACCATAGAGGAGAGCTACTTACTGGCTTGCTTTTTGTGGCTTTCTCAGCCTGCTTTGATTATAGCATCCAGGACCACCAGCCCAGACATGGTACCACCTACAGTGAGCTAGGTTCTCCCACATCAATCAAATTAAGAAAATGTTCTACAGACTTGCCTATGGGCAATCTGATGGAGGCAGTTTTCAGTTGAGGTTCCCCTTCTCAGATACCTACAGCTTTGTCAAATTGACAAAATAACTAACAAGACAAGCACTTTCTGGACTGAGCCATCCCCTCAGTAGCTGACCTGCCTTTTCTCCTCTCAGGACTACAATTTCTTAGTGACTCTAACCTTATCCATGACAGTGGCTGATGTGACTCTTTCCTTCTCAGTCATTACTCACCCGCTATGCTTCCAACAACTTTATTTTTTGTTTTGTTCTTTTGAGACATTCTGGGAAAGAAGGTAATATATAAGTATAGACATATGCACCTATACACACATATACATACACATGTTTGCCTACACTTCCTGTTAAGATTGGGGCAACAAAAAAATTTGTTATATAAAAAATATATGGAAATGAATAGTAATGGTGACTGTTCTGCAAAATGAATGTGCTGTAAGCCACTTGACCACATATTGCAGAGTTCAAATGATATATCATATGTTACATACATTTATACCTGAGACAGGGTCTTACTATGTAGCCCTAGCTGGCTCAGAACTTGCTATGTAGACTAGATGAACCTTGAACTCACAGAGATCTGCCTGTCTCTGCCTCTCGAATGCTGGGGTTAAAGGTGTGCTCCACCACAGTCAATTTTAAAGTGATTTTTAAGTTGGGTGGTGCAAATCTGTGAACCCAGCGGAAGGTGGAGGCGAAGAGATCAGGAGTCTATGGTCATTAGCTACACAGCAAGTTCAAGGCCAATCTGGGCTGCATGGACTTCATCTTTAAATAAATGTTAAGAGCACTGGCTTTGTGATTGTAAGGACCAAAGTTCAAATCCCATCACCCACAGAGGAAGCTAGGTGTCCCTGCATATGCTGTGACACCGAGGAGGTGGAGGCAGGAAGATTGCAGAGTTTGTTGGCTTTCAGTCTAGCTGATACTTGAGCTTCCATATCACAGAGAGATGCTGCCCCTGAAGAAAAGATAAAGAATGTTGCAAGAAGACTCACAAGCCTCTTCTGTCCCTACATTCATATTCAGGTGTTCAACTCTATCCTCTGTGTGTGTGTGTGTGTGCTCATTGCTTGTTTGCATGTATGTACACTCAGCAGACACATACTACAGACATACATAAAACAAATGGCTAAAAGATTTTTAGTAGTATTTGATTAACTATTTCACACATTTTACAATGTATTTTCATTGTATCTACATCAAAATCAAGCAGCATCTTCAGCAATAGATTCTTAACATCTAGTTATGTAGGGAACCAAGAGCAATGGCAATAGTCTGTGTGGTATTGGGGGCTCTGAACCGCATTCACCAATAACTCATAGGGAGCCAAGCCATACCTGGCACTGAGATTTTGATTCAATAACTCACATCCAAGGAGCATCTTTGTCCACCCTGGCAGGCTACTTCTGTTCTAACAAGGACTGTTACTAGAAAATGACTGTTTAGCTCTGTGTGACTTAGAGATTGCTCTTTGTAAGGGATGACATGAGTGTCTGAGGACATTCCTACCAGGAAGTAAAGTTGTCATTGCTCACCCAGTTCTCAGCATCAGCATCTGTTCCCTTCTTTCTGTGTGAGCTTCCAAGAGCTATTCCTCATCCTGCATCCCCCAAAAGAGAAAAGATACCCATGCCCTTCTGTCCATTCCCCCAATCCGAGAAGAACACACTTGTTACTTGAGTGTAGGATCCCAGCCTGAGCCATGGCAGCTCTAACAATCCAGTCCTGGCCACTTGTCCTCAACAGGACAATTAGAGAGGCAGATCACAGTGAAAACAGAGGAAAGAGGCTTTCTCAGCTTTCTTGCTTTAAGATTTCCCCATTCAGGGTTCAATTAAAGATACCAGGATGAGCTAAAGGGGGCCTAAAAATCTGAGGGTAAAGATCTAGGGGAAAGAAGTCTACTCCCAACAGGATTCGTTTATCCATAGTTTTTTATTCTTCGATCCATTATTTCTCATTGTTCCTCTTGTTCTCCCTTGTTCTACCTGTTACAAATGCTCCCAGTCATGTATATCCTTAAAACCAGCAATTCCTCAGCCCTGGCAGGTTCCAGGGCCAGATTCTTTTGCTCCATAGGAAGAGAGAGAGAGAAAATCTGTATATGAACTCCTTAATGGAGAAAATTGGTTAAGAAAAGAATTAAATCAGAGAATTCTATAGGGGAAGGTTAGTGTACTACACTACATTTTTAGGTGGTAGAAAGAGCTAAAAGGTTTATTTTCAGTAAAATTATGAACAGGGCACAGATTGTTTTAAATCAGACTACCACTTCCCAGCATGAGTAGAGGCTACCAGGTAACCTACATAAACAGTCAGGGAGAAGCTAATGACCCTTGATCAGATAGCACAGACACCAGATGCTGCAGTTTCTATAGTCTATGTCAGGAGTTAGACTTAGTGCTCTAAACCAAGAAGACAGCCAGGCCTCTAAATTATCTCTTCTGGATTATGCTGTTATCAGTGTTATCAGTCATTGTGATTGTGGGTGTCCTGGGTGTTTCTCTGGATTGCAGATAATTATGTCTTCTGCTGTCCTTGAGGGTCCTGAACTAAAGTCATCAGTGAACTGAGGTGGAGGTGAGCAAAAGGAGTTAAGAATCTTTTTTTTTCTTTTTTTAAAATATTTATTTATTATGTATACAATATTCAATCTGTGTGTGTTTGAAGACCTTGTTACAGATGGTTGTGAGCCACCATGTGGTTGCCGGGAATTGAACTCATGACCTTTGGAAGAGCAGGCAATGCTCTTAACCTCTGAGCCATCTCTCCAGCCCCCAAATATTTATTTATTTATTATGTATACAATATTCTGTCTGTGTGTACATCTGCAGGCCAGAAGAGGGCACCAGATCTCATTATGGATGGTTGTGAGCCACCATGTGGTTGCTGGGAATTGAACTCAGGACCTTTGGAAGAGCAGGCAATGCTCTTAACCACTGAGCCATCTCTCCAGCCTCAGTTAAGAATCTTTTAAGTGGGGTAAAAGCAGAGTAGCAGCGTGGGCAGGTAATGCTCCATGCCTGGACCCTAAGCACTGACCAAATGCCTGCTGATAAGGATAATTGCAGGAAGGCAGAGCTCTGTGCTTACCTTGGAGAGAGGAAAAATTCCTGGCAGTGGGAAACTGTTCTGAACTAGGGAATTAACTCTCAAATATGTAAACAGAAGGGAAGCCAGCTATAGCAAAAAATCTACAGCAAAGGACAGCCACTTTATTCACAAAACAAGAACACCAAAAGCCTTGTCTTTGGACTTAGCCTTTAATGGATCCCTTGGTTCTGATAAGTAGCTCATGAAAAGATGACTGGGCAGTTTCTGTGTAATGTGGCAGCTTGCAGCACTCAGCTTGGCCAGATTGGAAAGAGGAACAAGGAGGTCCAGTGACAACCCCCCAAATCCATATTTGGGATTTGACACATCTGACCTGAGGTTTAGGCTTAAATAGAAGGCAAGACATATGCATAGCTAAGCAATCTCAGTTCTGGTGTAACTCCACCCACTGTGAGCCATCATCCTCTGTCTCCAGTCTCTCCTGAAAGTTGATCTGAGGGGTTATCAGAACTCTATGAACTCTCTGGGAGATCAGTACTTTCACTGACTGGCTCCGAGCTTTGCCTTTTCCTTCTTCCAGCTTCTTCAGAAATCTTTGGTGATGCCAGTTCCTTGGAATCCATTGCTTCAGTATCTGATGGCAAAGATTCTGAGAAGCATCTTTAGAATATCTTCATTCCTACTGGGAAAGTTCTATGCTGACTTCCTTTATCTGTTCCTAGACCCCAGGTCCACCTCTCCAAGCCCCGTCCTACAACTTCTGCATGCACCAAAAATGCTCATGGCCGCAGAAGGTCAGATGAGCGAAGAAAAGTACATCCTGGATCTGGGAACCAGAGTTGGGTTGGCAGTGGCTGCTGCTGTACTCCTGGATTGGGTTTTGGGATTGCTGGTGTTCCTCAGGTGGAAGAGGAGGAACAGTAAGTGGTCCAAGTCTGCATCCCAGCACACTTCCTCATGTGTTTTAACAGGAAAATCTACATCAGAGTCATCAAAGGGGACTGCTGACAGCACAGATCCTAGGACTCAGGTAATGTCTCAGTCAGTAAAGTGCTTGCCATGTAAGCTTGCTTATCTATCACCACAATCCTTGTAATTCTAGTGCTGAGCAGGAGGAGACAAGATCACCCCAGAGGCTGATGGCTACTCATACTAGCCTAATTGTTGAGCCCCAGGTCCTAGTAAGACTCCGCCTTTAAACACAACAAGGTGGACAGCTTTTGAGTAGTAATAGCTAAGGGTGGCTTTCGGCCTCCCCAAGGCAGATCCTTGATGGCCTCCTCTAGAGTCCAGAGTCAGGTTCTGAGGCTTCTGCTTAGAGTATCTGGGGTATTTTGTTGCTGATGTTTCAGTTTAGTTTTGCTGGAGTCATGCACTGCTAATCCCACTGGAAATTTGCTCTAAGCCGGTTCCCCAAGTGAGACCTCTGAGGGTTCAGTTTGTGAACCGCACAGTCCAGTCACATCTCAGTTCTTCTCTGTTGACTCAGTCATTTCATCATCAGTCCACCCCTTTTACAGAGGAAAAAGGGCCTACCTAGGGGAAAGCCAGGGGAGGGAAAAGCAGAAGGGACCGGAAGTACCCTCAGGTCAGAAGTATTGCTCTACTTCCCAAAGTTTGACTTGAAACTGGAGAATTCCAAGTAGATGAATGTTCAGCTTCTCAGTAACTGTGGGTGATGGGGGAAGCATTCCAAAGATTGACTGTTCATTTCAGAGAGAGCTATGGTGTTGACAGACACAGTCAGAGCAAAGACAGGTGGGTAGGGGAGCTCTCAGAGGAAGAAAAATTGCATACAATGTCAAAGAATAAGTAATGACAGCCAGATGCAGTGAGATGGCTCAGGAGGTCAAGACACTGGAAATGCTAGAACACACAGGACCAAAGGAAAGAACTGACTCTTGTATGTTGTTCTCTGACACACACACACCATGGCCTGTGCACACTCACACACATGGTGAATAAATAAATATAATACAATTAAAAATTAAAACAATGACAGTCACTGTGATCCACACCTCAGTCTGTCCACCTGGGAAGGGGAGGCAGGAGAATCTTGGCTACATGAGAATTTATCTCAAACTCTCCCCCTTCCACAGAATAGCCAAGAAAGTGCTGGAAGTCATGTAGGCCTCTCTCTGGCCTTCCAGGAAAGGGAATCCATGTCAGGAACTCTTGAGTAGTGTGGTGCTGGTGAAAGTGACAGGAGATGACAAGAGGGAACCTTGTAAGTCAATTCCCCAAGCCTCTGATACCACTGGTAAAATGAAGTGGCCACCTCAGCACCCTGCTATGATGACATCAGCATGTGTGAAAGTTCTCAGATAGTGTTTAAGAGTGTCACTGAGACTGGTTACTGGGGAGAAAGTTTTTTACTAAGAGTTACCAATGCCACAGACAGTCAGAAAGGTAGTGGCATGTCAGCATGGCACTGGGGCTATAAGAAGATTTCAGGCCTCACCAACATGGCATCCTTCAGAGAATAGTGGTGGTTTTACTGCACACGCCTAAACCAGGAAGGAGGGAGGAAAGGGAGCAGGATGTGTGGCCACTAATGCCCTCTGACATAAGTCACTCCCCAGCTGAGAAACCCTGGGCCTGGATGGAAGTATGTCAGCTGGAGAGTCACAGTGTCTCAGTAGTGTATCTGTGAGACATCAAAGGTAGTGCTGCAGCCTGAGCAGCTGCTGGACTCTAACCTTGCAGTCATAGGGTGTAGAGGACAGACTGGACGTGGGCCTGGCTGCATCAGTTTCCCACTGGGGCTGCACATGGAGACAAATGGCCAGGATCAGGAAAATTTTGAGGCAAAAGCTTTCAGACTCTGTGATTAGCCCCGTGTGGTAGTGCATGTCTGTAAGTCAGTGTGTGGAAGGTGCAGGCAGGAAGATAAACATTCAAAGTCATCCTTGGGTGCATAAGATCTCAAACAAACAAAAAGTGAGTGATTAGACTGATATTGGTGCCAGAGAACGGAAACAAGTCTCATTTGTTGGAAAACACTTTGGTGAAACCACCATGCCATATGGGGACTGAAGGAGGAAGTCTGTCTGAGGGTGTGCAATGGCAGTTACTTTTCCACTGTTGGGATAAAACATCATGATCAAAAGTACCTTGTGGAAGGAAGAGTTCATTCTGGCTTGCATCTCCAAAGGAAGGTTAATAATGGTGGGGCAGCTGAAACAGAACACTGAGCAGTCGCATCTCAACCACATGTAGAAAACACAGAAAATGGCAGTGAGGTGGGAAAACACATTCTCAAAACACACCCCCAGTGACACACACCTCTTCCAGAAGGCTGCCCCTCCTAAATTCTCCATAACCTCCCCAATATGAGAAAGGGTACAAACAGGTGAGCCTGTGGCAAAGATTCTTCATTCAAACTTGCACAGGGGTAGACTGAGCCTCTCAGGCAGAAATATATTTGAAGTGCCTGTGTGGATCTGACAGAGCTGTCAAAAAGACAAGACAAAACAAAACATATATTTATAAGTCAAAAGAGAAAAGATAGGCAAATGGTTCAGGGGTTAGGAACAAGTTCAGTTCCCAGCACCTTTAGGGAACCACTCACAGCCTTCTGTAATTCGAGCTTCAGGTCCAGTGCTCTCCTCAGGCCTCCTTGGGCATGGAAACGCAGATGGCATACACAATCTCTCACACACAGAGACACACTCACACACATACAAATAAATCTTTAAAGCTAAAACTATAATGTAAAACACTTAGGCGAAATAGCTTAAACTAAGGAGCCAAATAACTTCTCCAAAACACAGAGGTGGAACTGTTGTAATTATTTTTTATCCAAATCAAGGCTGTATTTATCACTGTTCATTGATGATAAAACAGATTGTTTGGGTCAGTGGTGATAGTGGGGGTTGGAGGGCAACACCCAGACAGATGCTAGGAAGAAGCTAATCTTTTTCTCGGAACCAACTTCTAAGATCCAGACAACGCAACACTAGGATCAGCACGTGGGCACAGGTTTGTCCTTGTAACTAGGGTCAGTCCTGAAGTCCACAGTGAGTCTAAGGAGATGCCCACAAGTGTGGCTCTCTAGGAGGTCCAACCACCCTGACAGGAGGCTCAGGTACTTTCTATCCCTAAACATCCTGTCTTGCCTGGGAGGCTTGCATAGTCGCTGCAGATACTCTGCTGAGTGTGTTCACAACTGACAGCCAAGTGGGTGTTTGTGACCATGTACACAAATAACCAGAGGAATTTCTAGAAACTTTTTATAAACTGTCCAGGTTAAGAATTTAATAAGTTTTATAATTATATCAACAGGATATTTACATGTTTTTCTCTAAAAAGCAAATCAAACCAAAGAAATCCTCTTACACTTATGCATAAGATAGAAAACCTAAAGTTTTGTACATTATTATTATTATTATTATTATTTTAATATATATCTGTAACTTCAGTTCCAAGTACCAAGGGAAGGCCAGAGCCGGGCCTGAGTGTGGAGCCTCACAGTGCGCTAGGCAGAAAGACTGTTTTTTTTTTCCATAAATAAGACAAACTCTGGGGCTCAAATGGAATCTGAGACGTGAAACTGTAAATCCCAAATAAAATTTCTTTTTAATTTTTTTAAAAAGCAGTGCAAGAGAGAAAGATACCATGAGACAGAACTCAAATGGAGAGGGTTTTTAATGAGGGAAAGTCAATGGGGAAAGAGAGGATGGGTGAAGGGAGACCAGCTTGTGAGACAGGAGCTGCAGAAGAGAGAGAGAGAAAAAGGAAGAGACTGGAGATGGGCAGCGTTCACTTTTTAAAGGGGAACATAGCAAACATATATAGGAGGTGCTCTTAGTGGATGCACTGAGAATATATCTCATCTGAACCTCAGGGGCCAATAGAGATGCCTAAATACTAACAGTGATGTTGAATGACAGAGGTAGTGGGTGAGTAGGAAGCCTCTCATTCGTAAAATGGAAAAACTAGTTAAGGTGTCTATATTGGGTGGTTGGAGAGATGGCTCAGTGGTTAAGAGCACTGGATACTCTTTCAGAGGACCGGGGTTTGATTCCCAGGACCCACACAATGGCTCAAGACTCCTGTAACTCCTTTTCCAGGGGATCTGATGCCCTCCTCTGACTGCCACGGGGACCAAGTACACATGTGGCAAACAGACATACAAGCAGGCAAACATTTATACAATAAAAATAATTAAAGATTTTTTTAAAAGATATCTATACAACAAAAATTAAATTCAGTATAATTCCCACCTAAATGACAATGGCAATTTTGCAAAAACAATTTATGTTCTCCAATTCAGATGCCTTCTCAAAGACAAAACAAGACAAAATGAGGTGAAACAACAGAAACGAAATTACCGATAACGGAGCACTCCAATGCCCGATCCCAGAATTTACTCAAAGTTGCAATAGGAGGCTGGAGGGATGGCTCAGGAGTTAAGAGCACTGGTTGTTTTTGCAGAGAACCTGAGTTCTACTTCCAGCAGCTACACCAGGTTATTTACAAGCACCTGTAACTTCAGTTCCAGTTCTACCGGAAACTCTCTCCTGAATCTACAGGCACCTGCTCTCATGAGCATCAACCCCAAGACAGATGCACAGAATTTAAAAATTATAAAACAAAAAAACCCCAAGTACAGTAGGTGAATCAATATAAAATAAATGAAGACAAAAGGCTCCAGTGGGCCTCTGAGGGTAAAAAGTTTCAGTGTCCACTCCTAAGAACCAGATGAGGGAGGGAACCGACTCCTGCAAGGTTCCCTCTACCACCACACAAACTGAGGCACAGCCCCTACCACATAATAAATACATGGCAATAAAAGAGCTATAGTAATTAAAACAGTACAGCATGCACCATGATAAATAGACCAGTAGAGTAAACTACAATCCAGACAGAGGCAGTTTCTAAGGGCACAAAAAGGAAGCAGGGAGAACACAGAGTAGACAAGTATGTGTGAAGCCAGGGGGAACTCAAGGTAAGGTGAAGAAAGCAAAGGAGACAGGGGTGGGACCTGGACCTGGCAGAGATTTGTGGGAGGTGTTGCTGTGTAGGACAACAGCCCAGCAGAGGTAGTCCAGGCTCTTCTCTGACTGCCTGGGCTGGTATCTTTGCTCCCTGTGCTCCGAAGGTGCTGAACATAGAGGACAGCTGAGAGGCAGATGGACAATCAGCACGGAATCTAAATTTGGGTCTTCATGTTTGAGAAGCAGGCACTTTGTCAACTGAACCATCTCTCCAGCCCTCCACTTCATCTTCTGAGACAGGGTTTTTCACTGAATCTAGAGCTCATCTATTAGTGTAGGCTGGCCAGTGAACTCCTGGAACTTAGCAGCCTGTTTCTGTTTCTCCAGCATCCAGCTTTAGGTGGGTGGATGCTAGGGTCCAAAGTCAGGACTTCGCGTTTATGTGTCAAGCACTTTACTACGTGGGCCATCTCTCCAGCCCAGCACCCAATGTCTTAATTCTTTCTTGTCCAGCCTCTAATATGTTGCCCATCTTGTTCTTATGCAGGGAACTCATTGAAAACACTGAGGAATATGAAGATGTTGAACCTGAAGGTGAATTCTGCCATCTTCCAGTTTCCACACTTGGCTCTGCCTTCTTCTCCCAAGACCCCACACTTACATAAGCATTCCCTCAGTGTTTTTGTCTTCTCCTTTTCTCCCTGTCCCTCCCATGTAACCAAGGTCTTCATCTCACACTTGGAACTCCCAGCCATCTGTCTCCCTTCCTGTCACATGCCTTGACGTCAGAACTCTATGTGCCTTTATCTCTAGGACAACATATAAACCCCAAAGAGAACCCCAAGGTAAGCAATTGAGACACAGATATGAAGGAGTTAAAGGGATGTTGATGGAGGCAGAAGGTAGGAGGTCAGAGGTGTGGGAGGGACATTCAGGCTGCAGCTGCTGCTTTATGGGAGCCTCAGTTGCTCTGTTATCTAATGCCTTGTCCCTCCACACCCCTGCAGAATGACAACATTGTGTATGCCTCCATTATCCTCTCAAGCTCAACCTCCCAAGGAACACCACCCTACCCACCTGGACATGAGAACCCCCAAAAAGAGACTGTATACTTCATCGTAAAAGTCAAATGAGTGGGTCTGGGTGACCATCTCAGAAACACCTTTGCATCTAGTAGGAAGACTCCCACTGATACCCACAGAGTCAGAAGCTTACAGGTCACAGATACTCATAGCCAGAGACAGAAACTCACACGTCAGGAAGTTTGAATTCAGAGAAACTGAGAAACTCCCAGTTCCCTTTTCTAACTTCCTAGGTCTTTCTCACACAAATAAAAAGATCTACAGAATTTGCCTAAATGAATATAATTAAGGTCATTGGTGTGACCCTTAACTTCTGGCCCAAGACCCCCTCCCCCTCCTCTATCACTTTTATCTAGCTGCCCAATGCAGTGGATGCCCCAAATGCTGGCAGCTGTCTACACGATGAGCACCCACATCTGTGAGTGTAATAACCAGAATATACTGTGACTGGTTCCCATGTACCACTGCACAGGACATCAGCAACAACTCTAGAGAGATGGTGTGAGACAAGGAACTGAACACCGGATGGTTGTGGTGCTTTCCAAAGGTCAGCTCGCTCCCATGCCATCTCTCTGTAAATAAAACCCTTAAACATATTATAGAGTAGTTATGTAGGCAGTTTCCCTACTTCCCCTGCCATCCTTAGCGGCTGACCCCACCCCCACCCCTAGACCAAAATGCCCATAAATCTGTTATGGGCGCTGAGATAAACTGCTCCAGACAGGGCTCCAGGGATCAGTGTCCGCCCTACTACATGTGAACAACTACTTATATAGTAGAAGTCTGTCGTCTGCGATTGGTTAGTGCATTTCCATTGACTGGATGGTGACAGTTCACGCCACCAGGGTCTCACGTGCAAGATGCACAGTAAAGGAGACAAGGAGAATACAGGCTCAGTTATAGGCCAACTGCTGGCTACTCATGCAACTTTAGAATTCAGTGTTCTGCCTTCAGGAGCACGGTGTGCCATGATTCATATTTAGAAGTACAGTTTGCCAAGTAGGCTGGGCACCAGGTCATGCCTGAATTTTCCCCTGCACACAGTATGGTATGTTCTAGGCTTTGTTGGTTTTTTTTTTTTAAAGATTTGATTTGATTTATTTATTTACTTATTCGGGTTTTTTCTTTTTTTTGGTTTTTCAAGACAGGGTTTCTCTGTGTACCCCTGCCAGTTCTGGCACTCAGTTTATAGATGAGGCTGGCCCTTGAACTCAGAGATTCCCCTGCCTCTGCCTTCCAAGAGCTGGGACTAAAACTGTGCACTACCACCACCCCACTTATTTTAATTTTAAATTATATGTGCCCCCTGCCTCCCTCTCTGTGTGTGTGTTTGCATGTGGGGGGGGTAAGTGCATGTGGGGGGGTATGTGCATGTGAGAGGTATGTGTAACACCGATTTGGTGCTACACCCTTGGTACAGTTCGCGCGCCACTGTACCGAATGCAAGTCGGGCAAGGGCCTGGAGATTGAAAAGAAGACACAGAGAGACCAGGGTCATTCGAAAGGAGATCGGCCAAATGCCACTTTATTCAGCCTTTGGGAAGTCCTTATCTACCTAACTGCAGCACAAGGATTTCCACCCAGGCAGGTGGGAAATTACCATATTAACAATGGTGTGAATGCCCTGTAGCTAACCACCAGGCAGGGCAGGCATAGCACAGAAACACACAGGAAGCTTAGTTAGTTGATCATAAACTGTCCCCGCAAATGCACCACAGGAATAAGGGAGACCAGGGCCCTACAGGTCCCCCTTTTATATAAATTATGACTAGGCCTGTCTTGGGTGGCATTGGACATCAGGCAATACCCCTTACCCGTCATGGGAAAGCATCCAGGTCAAAACACATTTTCTGTCTTAGGTTGAGGCAGCCCCCCAAAAGCCTTTCCTGTCTTTGGCTCACTAGTCATCCATCACCGAGTTTAGCCAGATTTGTGCTGAAAGATTCTCTGGGGCAATAGCTAAGAGGACTTGCCACATGGCAACATTGACCTGAGCTTGCCTTTTGCTCTGGCATCATAACCATGAAGATCATGCTCCAGCACATCTAAGCATCCCTTAAGGAGACTGTGCCTGCTCAATCCTTAATAATTCTGCCCAAATAGGAGCCCTTTAAGTAAGGTCTCAGTGCTGGTGAAAATAACCCTGGTATAGCTAACTAGAATAATTTTAAGAGCCAATTTGTAAATTGTACACCTCAGGGTCCGTGAATAATAGCAATAAGCTTATAACTGTAACATCTAGCAGTGGTCTTTAACCACAACCAAGAGCAAAATTAACTGCAATATTTATATGTAAATTTAGCTCAATTTGAAGGGCTAAGGCATTTGCAACCTGCCCTGAGAAGGTATCCTTTGTGCTAGCAGGAAGCAACTGACTGACTAATGAAAAATCCAGCAGCCTTAGCTGCTGTGGCAGCAACAGTTGTGGCTACCGATATCATGGGATGGGTAGATGGGTAGACGAGTTGAGGAACAATCCTTGGCACTCGGACCACTGCAGCCAGCTCCTCAGGAAACCCGCAACTCTTCAGTTGACAAGCCAGAATCTCCTTGATCTCTTGGCTCTGTCCTGGCTTCAGGCTCCTGGACAGGAAAATCCACAGCACGCACCAGCTGCTCAGGTACCCATATTGGATTGTCAGCATCCTGTGGGAAAATACAAACAGCCCCTCTTCCCCACACCAGTATAGGATCTGGACCATGCCAGGTGCTATCTGATAGATTCTTCCATTTGACATGAGGCATCCCGGAAGGATCTGGCCGCCAGTGCCTGTCAGCGGTGGTATGAGATTGAGCATCAACAGTCAAAAAATTTAAAATGTATAAAATAAAAGATAAATGATCTCTGGGGGTGGAACCATATTTCCCCTTTTTTGTTTTATGCAAATAGGCTTTGAGCGTACGATGCGCTCGCTCCATTATAGCTTGTCCTTGAAGGTTATAAGGTATTCCCGTTTTGTGAGAAATTGAAAACTCAGAGCAAAATTTAGCAAAGCCAGTGTTAGTATAGGCTGGTCCATTATCAGTCTTAACAGTTTTAGGAACTCCCATGTAGGCAAAAGCCTGGAGACAATGACTTTTAACATCTCGTAATCTTTTTCCTATGTGAGCTGACGCAAAAATGAGATGAGAATATGTATCCAGTTACGTGAACATATTGCATGCACCCAAAAGAAGGACCATGGGTGACATCCATTTGCCATAAATGATTAGGGGCAAGCCCATGAGGATTAACTCCCAAATGGGGAACAGTTAAAAGTTCTGTACACAGAGAGCACTTTTTAACAATATTAGTGGTTTGCTCTCGAGATATCTTAAAATGAAATCTTAAAGATCCAGCATTGAGATGAAAACGATCATGAGCTTTTTCTGCAGCTTCATAAGATTCCTGACTCACTGTATAAATCTGACGAGTAAGCTGATCAGCCAAAGCGTTTCCCTCATTCAAAGGACCAGGGAGGTCAGTATGAGCCTGCAAATGTCCTACGTAAATGGGTACAGATCGGGCCCAAAGCAAAGTTTGAATAGCCAATAATTGCATCTGGACTTGAGATACGGAGGCAATATAAGCTGTAGTTTCCGATGGTGCAAGAATTTTGCTTATATACTGACTGTCAGTAAAAAGGTTAAATGGAATATTAGCATATCTCTCTAGGGCCATCTGGACAGCAACCAATTCAGCCACCTGAGCAGAGTTAGTATTAACAGACTGAATATCAAAATTAGGAGGGGAGGCTACTACAGCTCTCCCGGTAGAAGATCCATCAGTAAAAACATTTCGTGCCCCTGCCAGAGGCTGCAAAGAAATGATTTTAGGGAAACATAGCGGATGATTTTTAAAGAAGGTAACTAACTTATCAGAAGGATAATGATTGTCAAACTTGCAGGGATTAGTGCATAAAAATGAAGTCCAATCTTCAGTAAAATTTTGTAACCAAGTTATTTCTGCCTGGGTATAAGTTGTAATAACCTTATCAGGTAACATTCCAAAAGTTTGCAAACTAAGCTTATATCCTTTCTGAATAACACGTAGCACAGCTGATGGATAAGAGATAACAATTTTTACAGGTGACACATGTTCTTGTACCCACAGGATGGGTCCTTGTTGTCAAAAAACTCCAGTCGGACTATGCTTGGAGGGGAAAATTATCAACAGCAGTGGCTGACTATAGTCAATATAATGAATATGAGCAGAGGCAAGTTTTTCCTCAATTAAAGTAATACATTGTCTTGCTTGAGGTGTTAACTCACGAAAGGAGGTTGGGTCTGGATTCCCCTGCAGAATGTCAAAAAGTGGTTTTAAGTCTCCAGTAGGAATTCCCAGACTGGGCCGGACCCAATTTAGGTCTCCAAGCAACTTTTGAAAATCATTTAAAGTTTGTAGTTTATCTAGGCGAAGAGTAACTCTCTGTGGTTTTACTCTTGTCTGCAACAGCTGATGTCCCAAGTACTGATATGGAAACTGTTGCTGTACTTTTTTAGAAGCAATAACTAACCCAGCATGTGCTAGGCATTCTTGTAAGTCAGCAAAAGCCTCAAGGACTATTTCTGGGTCCTGTCCAGCTAATAGGATGTCATCCAAATAATGACTTATATACAGTTGAGAATATTTATACCTTATAGGGGCAATAACCCGTGCCATAAACATTTGGCAAATTACAGAACTATTGGCCATACCCTGGGGCAATGTTACCCATTGGTAGCACTTGTATGGTTCTTTGAAATTAATAGACGGTACACTGAAAGCAAATTTATCAGTCTTTTGGATGCAAGGGAATGGTGAAAAAACAATCCTTCATGTCGATAACTAAAAGATGATATCCTGCAGGAATACCTACAGGCTGAGGCAACCCAGGTTGAGTTGCCCCCATAATTTTCATTCAATCATTTACTGCTCTAAGATCTTGTAATAACCTCCATTTATCACACTTTTTCTTAATAACAAAGATTAGGGGTATTTTAGGGAGAAGCGGATGGCACTATGTGTCCTGCTTCTAGCTGTTCCTGGGCTAGAGTATGAGCAGCCTGTAATTTCTCTTTACTCAGGGGCCATTGCTCTATCCAAACAGGTTTTTTAGTTTTCCATTTTATAGGAATGCTTTCTGGCTGCTCTGCAATGGCCCCTAGGAAAAATTTTCCAACCCTGCATGCTGTCCAGGTGACTGTTGTATTATTTTCTTGTCTGCTAAAATCTGCACATCTCCTTGCAGATTTTGGCTCAAACCCTGACCAGGGAGGGACAAAGCCCTGCTTTGATAGCATACGCTGCACAGGTTCAGTGGTCAGAACTGCTCCCATAGCTTGCAAAACATCTCTTCCCCACAAATTAAGAGGAAGATGTTCCAGGACAAATGGTTTAAAAATGTCCTTATGGCCTTTTTTATCCTCCCAATCTAAATATTGAGTACTGCACTCTGGAAAACTGGCCGTTCCTATTTCCTGTAAGGTTGTAGAGGCTACTTGTAGAGGCCAGGCTGCAGGCCAGTGCTTTTTAGCAATCACTGAAGAATCAGCCCCTGTATCAGGAAGGCCTTGGAACCTTTTCCCATTGACTGTTAAAGTGAGTGTGGAGTGGTTCTCTAAACTAGAAACCCAAAAAGCTCCAGGGGATCCTGTGGAGCCAAATCCTTTGTCCCCACGAAACATGGGCAAAAGTACTAATTGAGCTATTCTCGCTCCTTGAGGCATGACAAGGACTCCCATACCAGCTTTAATCATAATTTTAATTTCTCCAGTATAATCATAGTCTATAATTTCTGGTAGAATTTTGATTCCCTTGAGAGCAGAACTACTTTTACCCAAAACTATACCTATTGAACCCTCTGGGATAGGTCCAAATATTCCAGTCCCCAAGGCTTGCACACCCATTTGTGGGGTCAAAACTGCTCGGGCGGAGGTACAGAGATCTAATCCTGCACTTCCTGAGGTGCCTCGTATAAGGTCGTTGACCGTGAGGCATTTTTCTGAGGAATGAATCTGATGGGAGCTGCTGCTCCTCTCATGGCCCCGTACACTTGTGTTTTGGGGGCCCGGGGCAGGCCCCTCCCCCCGTTTTTTGACCTGGGGATAAGATTTTCTTGACTGTCCATCTTAGAGTGACAGTCGTTCGCCCAGTGAACTCCCTTTTGGCATTTTGAGCAAACACCTGGATTTTCTCTAGGCTGGTTAACTGCTCCTTTACCAGCAGTGCAGCTCCTTTTGGGGTGTCCTGACCTTCCGCATTGAAAACAATTTCTAGGCCTAGCTCCACCTTGGCCTTCCTTAAGGGCAGAAACAATGACCTGGCCCATCATGTGGGTGCCATCAATGTCTCTGCATAATCGGATAAAGTCATTCAAATCTCCATCTCTATGGGGGCGTAAAACTTGCGACAGAACTTGTTTGCATTTTTGAAAGCCAGATGTTTAACGACTGGCATAGCTGAATCCACATCCCCAAAAATGTGACTTCCCACCTGTAGAAGGCGGTCAATGAACTCAGAATAAGGTTCTGAAGATCCTTGAAGGATCTTAGAAAGCTGTTCTCATGATCCTTTGTTAGGTAAAGTTTTTCAAGCTTTAACAGCTGCTGCAGCTATCTGAGCATAAATTGCAGGATCATAAACAATCTGTGTTTCTAAGCTAGCATATTGTCCTTCACCAGTTAACATGTCAAGGTTATTCTGGGGGAAACCTGCTTTAGCATTTTTGCCTGCAGTCTTTTTGCAATTTTCCTGCATTTCACCTCTCCACAACAAGTAATCTCCCCCTGAAAGACAAGCCCTGCAAAGCTGCATCCAGTCACTGGGTATAAGGTTGAGTTCTGCAAAGGATTCCAATAAAGCTACAGTGAAAGGAGCATGAGCTCCATAGTCCACAACTGCTTCTTTTAACTGCTTAATATCCTTAAAGGCCAGAGGGTTATGTTGCCTGGCCCTCTGTCCCTGCTGATCAATCTTTTCCACAACAGGATAAATCTGCTTCTCTCCACTTAGATTATTTAACCTGTCCCGGATCTCTCGGATTTCTGCCTCTAAATCCATAGGGGCAGAAACAGTAGTGTAAGGATTTTGCAGAGGAGGTCTCATGGAGACATCTCCGTTTGCTCCCTTCCTTTCTTCTTTTTCTAACTTCTTTTTTATCAGTGCGATCTCCTTTTTTAAAATTTCTTCTTCTTCTTCTATATCCTTTCTATTCTTTCCTGTTCCTAAAACTTCCTGTTCCTCAAAACTCTTAATAGAACTCACAGATTCTACTTCCTGAATCTCCTCAAGGGTTTTGTTTATAGTCTCTAATTGCTCTTTCACTTTAACATCATCACTGAGAAGAGCATCTCTGACCAAGCGCCATAGTGAAAATATCGCCATGGGGAATTCTTCTGGCCCTAGCTCTTTCAGTGCATTTTGAAGATCAGCCTTTACCTGCTCCCAATCAGTAATGTTAAAACCCCCTGCATGTAGGAACCAGGGACTAAACTCTAAAACTGTCTTAATGAACTCTTCTGCTGTCTCAACTTTAATACCGGTGCCTTTATTTTCCAAAAGACCTAACAACTGGCCTGTTAACCGGCCCTTTAACATTGGAAAAGAATAACTTGCACCCATAATCAATTCACCCTCGCCGCACAATTTCTTACCTGCTGGCCAGCCTTCCCGAGGGCGACCTTTCAGGGATCCCTACTTCCCGATCTCGCAGATGGGTCTAGTTGCTGATGATCATCCCAGCGGGGCCTCCATTTGTAACACCTGATTTGGTGCTACACCCTCGGTACAGTTCGCCACCACTGTACCGAACGCAAGTCGGGCAAGGGCCTGGAGATTGAAAAGAAGACACAGAGAGACCAGGGTCATTCGAAAGGAGATCGGCCAAATGCCACTTTATTCAGCCTTTGGGAAGTCCTTATCTACCTAACTGCAGCACAAGGATTTCCGCCCAGGCAGGTGGGAAATTACCATATTAACAATGGAGTGAATGCCCTGTAGCTAACCACCAGGCAGGGCAGGCATAGCACAGAAACACAAAGGAAGCTTAATTAGTTGATCATAAACTGTCCCCGCAAATGCACCACAGGAATAAGGGAGACCAGGGCCCTACAGGTATGTGCATGTGTGGTGGGGGTATGTGCATGTGTGGTGGTGGTATGTGCATGTGGGGGGTATGTGCATGTGGGGAGGTATGTGCATGTGTGGTGGGGCTATGTGCATGTGGGGGGTATGTACATGTGTGGTGGGGGTATGTGCATGTGTGGTGGGGGTATGTGCATGTGTGGTGGGGGTATGTGCATGTGGGGGGTATGTGTGGTGGGGGTATATGCATGTGTGGTGGGGGTATGTGCATGTGTGGTGGGGGTATGTGCATGTGGGGTGTATGTGTGGTGGGGGTATATGCATGTGTGGTGGGGGGTATGTGCATGTGGGGGGTATGTGTATGTGGGGGTATGTGCATGTGGGGGTATGTGCATGTGGGGGGGATATGTTCATGTGGGGGGGTTATGTGCATGTGGGGGGTATGTGCATGTGGGGGTATGTGCATGTGGGGGTATGTGCATGTGGGGGGTATGTGCATGTGTGGTGGGGGTATGTGCATGTGGGGGTATGTGCATGTGGGGGGTATGTGCATGTGTGGTGGGGGTATGTGCATGTGGGGGTATGTGCATGTGGGGGTATGTGCATGTGGGGGTATGTGCATGTGGGGGTATGTGCATGTGTGGTGGGGGTATGTGCATATGTGGTGGGGGTATCTGCATGTGGGGTGGTATGTGTGGTGGGGGGTATGTGCATGTGTGGTGGGGGTATGTGCATGTGGGGGGTATGTGCATGTGCGGGGGGTATGTGAATGTGGGGGGGTATGTGCATGTGGGGGGTATGTGCATGTGGGGGTATGTGCATGTGGGGGTATGTGCATGTGGGGGGATATGTTCATGTGGGGGGTTATGTGCATGTGGGGGGTATGTGCATGTGGGGGTATGTGCATGTGGGGGTATGTGCATGTGTGGTGGGGGTATGTGCATGTGGGGGGTATGTGCATGTGGGGGTATGTGCATGTCGGGGGGTATGTGCATGCAGGTCAGGTCCCTGCAGAGACCAGAGATGTTGGTTCTCTGAGAGCTAGAGTTAAAGGCACTTATGAACTGCCTAATGTGGGTGCTGGAACTTGAACTCAGGTCTTCTGTAAGAGAAGTTTAACTACTGAGCCATCCTCCAGCCCCCTTGTATTTGAGACAGAGTCTACAGTGTTCTCTTAGCAAGCCCAGAACTCCTTGTGTAGACCAGGCTGACTTCAAACACAGTGTTTCACCGGCTTCTGCCTCGGGAGTACCGAGAGAATAAAGATGGCATTCTGAATGTAGGCTGGCTTACTAAATTCTAATTTTGGATCATCAAATGCCAAGTACCCACCCAGGCCAGAGGTGTTTTATTCTTTTGCCCATGCTTCAAGGATGATAAAGCTGATGTTTACCTTTCTAGTGGTAGAACAAGTTTCAGTGGCCCCAAAGCTTTATCCCCCAGGTCACTTTCAGGGTGTCCCCTTTGCTTGCACTGCTTCTCCCCCAGACCCCACATGTCCCCCTTTTCTCCCTCAGTTGTTTGCTTAGGCTTCACCCCTCACTGAAGCCTTTAATTGCACTTTCCCACTTCCTCCTACTGCCATCTCTGATGCTGTCTCTCTCTTGACCCATTCTTCTTGGTTTTTAGAGACAGGTCCTCACAATTTAATTCAGGCTGTCCTCAAACACACCCTTCTCCTGACTGGCATACATGACTATACCTGACTATATATGTAGTGTGAATTCTAATTTGTCTTAATAATAAAAACCCAGAGTCAGATCTCAGGGTAAATGGTGAAAGATCAGAGCAACAACGGAGAAAGTCACAGCCAAGTCTTAACTTGTTAACTCCTTCGTCAAAAAAAGAGCTGAGCTCCTGTTTCCCCTGGCTTATATTTCTCTCTCTGCCCAGCCATATCACTTCCTGTCTGTCTATACAGACTTCAAGACCTCTGTGGTTAACTAGTGGCTAGCTCTGCCCTCTGATCTTCAGGCAAGCTTTATTTGTTAGAGCACAAATAAAATATCACCACAACATATGTATTCTTTTTAGATTTATTTTATGTCTATTAATTTTTTGTCTACATGTATGTCTATGAACTACACATGTGCCTGACAAGGAAGGGAACACACAGGAAGGCTTGACCACTCTGCTTTAGTCCCATGTTCCCACAACCTGAGAACACTGAGAGGAGAGAGCAAGAGTTGTATAACCTGTGCTTTTAAAGCACAGCCTACGTACTGTGAACAGATTGTTTCCAGATTAAACAGAGCTTTATTGAACTATGGCCTAATAAATTAAACATATCTGTGTATATCAGGGCCTTATCTCACATAACACAATTTATACTAAACATCCATCCTAGGCTCCCTGAGGATGTCCCTGGAGTCCTGAAGTTGGCTGGCTCAGTCCTGCAAATGACAGCACCTGAGCTGTGTGTGGATCCTTACAGCAAGCTCCTCATGCACAAATCACAGCATGTCAGAGGGTCATGATGTCATCTGCACAGGCTTTGTGCTGTTCTTTACCCTTGTCCTCTGTGTCTCTCTAAACCTTCACCACAGATGAAGGACCAACTCCAATTTCCATCAGCATCTACAGAGGAAGGCTCAGGACACTCCTACTCCTTCATGAGGACACGCTGATGCTAAGACCGGTATTAGTGATTTTGCAGTGCTATGTGAGTGTGTGTGCATGTGTGTGTGCAGGCTCCTTGTGGTGTCTGATGCCCTCAGAGACCAGAAGAAAGCACTGGGTCCCATGAATGTGGATTTACACATGGCTGCCACATGGGTGCTGTAAACCAAATCCAGGTGCTCTTCAAGAGCAGCAAATGCTCTTAACTGCTGACCCCCAGGCCCCTATTTTATTAGGCTTAAAAGTTTAGGGTGGGACTGAAAAGTTGGCTCAGGTTCAATCCCCAAACCCACATGGTAGCTTACTCTAGTCAATGGGGATCTGATGCCTTCTGACCTCTGCAGGAAGGTGTACATACATGCAGGAAAAACACTATAAGCATGTGTATGTCTCTGTCCTCTGTGTGTGTGTGTGTGTGTGTGTGTGAGAGAGAGAGAGAGAGAGAGAGAGAGAGAGAGAGAGAGAATGACTTGTAGGAATTAATTCTTCCCTTAATCTTGTGGGTCCTGGTGATCCAGTTCTGGTTGTTAGGCTCAGCATCAAGCATTTCTCTGTACCCAGCAAGAAGCCAGAGATTTTAGCCTTGTGCTAAAATGGCCCCTGGGAAGAGAAGCAATGCTTCCACAGAGGTCAGCCAAGACCATCAGAGCACTCAGATGTTTATGATTCATAACAGTAGCAAAATTACAGCTAACAATAAGAATAATTGTATGGTTGGGGGTCCCCACAACATGACAAACTGTATTAAAGGGTCACAACATCAGGAAAGTTGAGAACCACTGTATAAGCCCTCTCATCAGCAGTCCCCAGGCCTCTTAAGTATCATTAATCACATTTAAATATGCACACATGCATTTGATTTCTTCATACCAATATGTAATAAATATTAAAAATGTTTCATTGTACTAAAAATCAATGAAAATTTTAAGTGGACACAGGTTTTGTAAGAAAATAAAAAAAACAATTAACAGTCTAGATTCCTGGGTCATGCATCATGTATCTGAGGGATCAGCTATTATGATGATGCCCCCTGAAAAATTCATTTTTGTTCCATCTGATCCCCAAATGCAACGTGGATGAGAGTGTAGTCTTTTTTATTATTCAAGGAAAATTTTATTCCAACTTAACAGATAAGCACCTCATGGAAGGGAAAGGAGACTGGGGGGTGGGGAAGACAATCCTGTTCTCCATGGAGGTCAGACACAAGACAGACAGACATCTGCATGGCAGGAAGAAGAGCTTAGAGGAGTAAGCAGGTAATGGGGAAGTGTTTAGATCATAAAGAGAAAGAAAAGTGACAAGTTCTGAGTATTTCAGGAAAGTGGGAAGGCATATGAACCAGCATGGCTGCACATGGTAAGATGCTGTGCTAGACAGCAGGGTTCTGAGATGGGACAGTGCATCATTTATTAAAGGTGACAGCATCTGACCTCTAGCATGGCTTAAGGGAACACTTCTTTCTAGGGTGACCCCGTGGCCATGCTGACACCATCCACCTGGGATATTTGAACTCTACACAGACATTCTATTCTCTTGACCAGGCAGTGACTCTTCCTCCCTCCCTCCCTCTCTCTCTTCCTCCCTTCCTTTCTCCCTTCCTTCCTTCTCTTTCTTCTTTCTTTGCTTTTTTGTTTTGTTTTGTTTTTCAAGAGAGGGCTTCAGCCCACACTCACATGATAGATCAGTCCATGACAGTCAGGGCAACTCAGCACCAATGGTTCAAGATGGATCTTGGCATAAGACCCCAGAAAGGTCAGCCACTGAGGTGACAAGACCTAGTTTTTTATATACATTTTTATTCATATTTACTGAGCTTACATTTTTCTCTGCTCCCCTCCCTGCCTCTCTCTTATCCTTCAACTCTCCCCAAGGTCTCCATGTTCCCAATTTACTCAGGAGATCTTGCCTTTTTCTACTTTCTACTTCCCATGTATATTATATCTATGTAAGTCTCTCTTAGTGTCCTCATTATTGTCTAAGTTCTCTGGGATTGTGGTTTGTAGGTTGGCTTTCTTTGCTTTATATTTATAAACCACTTATGGGTGAGAAAATGTGATAATTGTCTTTCTGTGTCTGGGTTATCTCACTCAAAATAATGTTTTCTAGCTCCATGCATTTTCCTGCAAAATTCAAGCTGTCCTTATTTTTTATTGCTGTGAAAATGTACCACATTTTCCTCATCCATTCATTGGTCGAAAGGCATTGAGGTTGTTTCTAGGTTCTGGCTATGACAAACAATGCTGCTATGAACATAGTTGAGCACATGTCCTTGTGGCACGATTGAACATCCTTTGGGTATATACCCGAAAGTGGTATTGCTGGGTCTTGAGGAAGGTTTTTTCCTAATTTTCTGAGAAATTGCCACACTGACATCCAAAGGGGGTTGTACCAGCTTGCATTCCCACCAGCAATGAGGAGTGTTTTCTTTTCCCTACCACCTCTCCAGCATAAATTCTCATCAGTGTTTTTGATCTTGGCCATTCTTACAGGTGTAAGATGGAATCTCAGTGTTGTTTTGATTTGCACTTCTCTGATGACTAAGGATGTTGAACATCTCCTTAAGTGTCTTGCAACCATTTTAGATTCCTCTGTTGGACAAAACCTAGTTTTACACTGTCACCCTCAAGCAGTCTAAGGAGTACCATAAATTTTTAGGAATCTTGACTAAGGACAAATTGGGATTTATGGTTTTGACACTGAAAAGAATTTCAGGAGTAGCCATGATAGCAAGAATTTTTAAATAGGCTTGAGGGTGAGAACATACCTATCAGTGAAAGCAGTTGCCTGAGGTCCTGCTGCTAGTGCCACCATGGGAGCCACCATCATGCAGTTCTGATCCTCTGAAAGCCTGAGCCAAAATTAACCTCTACCTCTCTTACACTGAGTCTTGGCATCAATGTGGGGAAAGCCATCAGAGAAGAACTCCAAAGAGATGGCTTCTGGTCAACTGTGATTGGTCCATGGCTCTGTGACCTCACAAGGAACCATTGTGATAAATGAGAGAGGTCCACCCATATTAGTCAGCAGCTAGGCCTAGATCTTGTCCTTAGAATGCAGTGAAGCTGTTGGTTGGCTGCAGAGGACTTGATTCAAGACTTAGGTCTTGAGAGACTTTGATATTTATTGTCTGTTTTTGGAACTAAATATCTGTGATCACCACTGACCTGGACATTGTGAGTGTGCTTCCCAGTGGGGTCGGGTTTGTGCCTGAATTTTGACTGATGTGGTTTAGATTTAGTTAGTGCCTGTGCTGCAGTTTATTTTATTATCAATCATTTTCTATTATTCTCTACAATTCATCTTTAACATTTTGTACATTGGTTTATTTCTTTATGTTAAGTTTTCTTAGCTGTAAAAAATAAGGGATTTGGTTTGGTCATGTGCTTGGAGCGTACACACCTGCCTTGTTACTTCCCTCAGCATTTCCCTATGGTTGTAAATTCTCTTATCATGTTAAGCGTCTTCACCTGCCCACCTTGCCACTCATTAAACAAAACATGCTCTGGAAAGTCTTGAGGGATGACAATTTCCTCATGGCCTTGCAGTGTCACAGACAGGTCATCATCCTTTCGATGCCTACAAATATGAGTTTAAGGGAAATAAGTGCCATGAGGGTAGAGATGAAGAGGGCTGCAGCAGTTGGAGTCATCAGAGAATTTGAGGGTCTGAGTGAAAAGGGCCTTGAGGAAGCTTGTGTGCTCACTATCTAGTCCATAGCCCTGTCTCTAACCCAGGGTAGCCCAAAGCCAACTGAGTCCACTCTTGGTACTACAGCTGTTATTAAAGTCTAGATGTCCTCAATGTTTGTGTGGGGGAGGTTTCACATCGTCTCAAGTCTCTGGATTTCCAGTCTCCAACAGGGTTGCTGTTCAGTAGGTTGTAAAGCCCTATGGTGGTGGAACCCAGCAGGGAAAATGGAGTCATTAGAGGCAACAGAACATGAAAAAGCCATGTAAGCAGCTGCTTCAGACCCACCTTCCCAAGTGCCCAACATGGTTTCCCTGTCCCCTGATTGTCTGAGCCATAGCACAACCTATGGAACAAATGTTGCTCTTTCTCAGGGAATTGGTCATGGCAGTGAGAAAACCAATGCAGTCCTTGGAGACAAAAGGTAAAGATTTTTGTTGCTTTAGTTTTGGTTGTGAATAGCTGTGATTGGTTCATTTCCTCCTATGGCCTAACAGGAGCAATTGTGAGAAGTTGCAGGCTCCGCCTACATGAGGCCCTGGCTAGGGCTTCTCACATTGCAGTTTGCTGTTGCTGGGGTGGCTGCAGAGTTGTTGACCTCAGACATTGATTCATGTAAACCTTGATATTACTAATCTACGAAAACAGATGCTGCTCATTTGCTTTGACATCCAAACAGTGAGTTTGCTTCCTGTTTTGTTGCTTTTGATTTATGTCTCTGAATTGGTTCTTTATTTAATTTGTGCTATTCAATCCATTTCATTTTATTAGTCCCATATTTTGTTTCTTAAGCATGATTCCTTGTCATTTTTAAAATAATTTATTTATTTTTTTTGGTTTTCAAAGGTTTATTAGTATGTACAATCTGTAAAAAGCCAGGTATTTCATGAATATGTGAATGTTTATCACATCTACCTGTACTATCTATTATCCCATAAACCCTTTGAAGCACTTAAATGTTCATCTATACTGGTAACTATCTTCCATACTTGCTACATTGCACCCTAGACCACTGCGAAAAGACCAAAGACATGTCATGTGTATCATGAGGTAAGTCCATTTCATTACAGCATCCCAGTGTCAGGGAAGGCTAGCATCCTTTAGATGACTACCTATAGGAGTTTTAGATAAAGGAATTGAATATGTGAAGTGTAGTCAGAATACTTAGAGAACACAGCATCCTAGTGCAAAGGGCATTGGGGCAGACCATAGGTTCATTCTCTAACTAGTCCATACCTGTGTCTCTCACAAAGGTAGCACAGAGTTGCTGAGTCTGTCCACCTTGTTACTATGGCACTTGTTACCTTGTTACTATGTTACCTGCTTACTATGTTCTTAAAGTCAAAGTGTCCTGCTCAGGTTTAACAGGAATGGTCTCACACCTTATCATGTGTCTGAATGTCTGGGCTCTAGCAGGGAGGTGTAGTTGCCCAGGGTATCAGGAGTAATTGTGTGACTGGATGCACGAGGGACCTGCCAAAGTCCTGTACCCAAATGCTTTAGACCTATCTTCCCAAGTCCCCTGCTCCTCGTCTTCCATCCCTCCCTATCCTGGGAGAGCCTGAGAGGAAGGTTATCCTTTGTCATTTAAGTTGTTTTTTGTTGGGAATTTGCTCTGGATCTCAGTAGAGAATCATCTTTTGGGTCATTTGCTGTTACTGGCCCATTCCTTACTGTGACATCACAAAAAGCCTTTGTGAGAAGTTATCGAAATCTCTTCATATAAGGCCCTGCAGCAGATTGCGGTTTGTCTTGATGCTGCAGAGAAACTCTTGTTGAATAGAGAGCACCTGGACTTCTACACTTGACCTGATAAACTGGAATCTCCTAATCTCTTGGACCTTGACATTGGGAGATTTCCTCTTTGTTGGTTGAATTTTGTGTTTAGTTGTTCTTAATACATACACTCAACACTTTTTGTTGAGGCATGGATTTCTGCTTATGTGTTCATTTTGTTTAATTGTTCTGTTTAAAATTTTTTGTCATGTTTTACTTTGGTTTAATTTTTCTTATTTTAAACCTTATCTGTGTGAAATAAGGAATCTTCTATACTACTTCTATAGATGTATACAGTGACTTGGGATTATTTTCATCTGCTCTGTGACATTACAGCTTCCCCTTTTGTCTGCCCCAAAGTTCCCCATTTCAGTTAAGGTTCCAGCTACTGATCCACAGCTCTAGTCACCATTTCTCTGGAACCAGAGGCTTACAGTATGAACTTCATGTCTATTTCTTCTTTAGAGAATGACAAAAATTGATGTTTTGTGGCTGACTGTGGACTTCTTCAGTTGATCTTCTTACATGCTTGCTAAATAGTTTTCCTATAGAATTGTCCTAGGATTCCCTGTTGAACTCTCTGTGAACAGGAAACATTTCACTGTCATGTCTTGGTTGACTTAGTGTGAAGAAGCAAGAAATCTGATAACAGATGTATAAGTGGATATTCATCAAGGACATTGGCGTACACTCAAGCCTGTGTTTGTGTGTGTGTGTGTGTGTGTGTTTGCTGTGGAGGTTGTTGTTGTTGTTTGTATGGGTTCAGACACAGGGTTATACTGGCTTTCAAGATTATGTTTTGTTTTGTCTTTTTTAACAGAAGTAACCTTTTATTTCCATGTTTCTTAGATTAAGTTTTCTGAGTTGGTGGTTGCTTTGAGAGGATTAGTCAAAGACAACAAATCCCATATCCTCATCTGATTGCTTCAACTCTTCCTTGGCTTCAGCCTTGGGTGGGGTTGGGAGGTAGTAAAACAACTTGTTTTTACTGTGATTGTAGCTGCTCTGACCATGAGACCCTCAGGAGTTCCTGATGGCAGGAGAGTGGTTTCTGGTGGGTTTGCCTGGGGCATGGCTATCAGTTAATGATCCATATATAAGTGGTTCTGGTACATAATAAAGGGACATTCCCATGGCTCTGTGTGTCTTTGTGTGTTTAAATCTTCAGGCCCTTGCCTGGCTCATGGATGGTCCTTTAGTGCGGGCTCCACAATACAGGTGCAGTATAATAGTACACATAGTACTACAGATGGTACCTCTCTCTCTCTCTCTCTCTCTCTCTCTCTCTTCCTCTCTCTCTCTCCCTCGATGGTTCTAGGCCATACCATGGGCACTGTCATGTGCCCTCATATACTCACACCAAATCTATGATGCCCCCTTTACAATGTATGCCTCAGCATGGCACTGCTCCCCTCCTGCTGGTCTGCAGCAAATGCCACTAGTCCTGTGAATCTGCTGTGGGACAATGGTTTCTACCCTGTCACTTGTATTTTAATAAAATGCTGATTGGCCAGTAGCCAGGAAAGAAGTATAGGCAGGACAACTGGACAGGAAGTAGAGGTGGGTCAATGAGAACAGAATTCTGGGATGAGGAAAGCTCTTTCTGCCATCCTGGACCTGCCACAGAAGAAGCAAGATGTGAATGCCTCTCTGTAAAAGGTACTGAGCCATGTGGCTAACAGAGATAAGAATAATGGGCTAATATAAGTTATGAGTTAATAAGAAGCCTGAGCTAATGGGCCAATCAATTTATAACTAATGTAGACTTCTGTTTGATTTCTTTGGGACTTAATGATTGTGGGAACCAGGCAGGAAAGAAACCCAGACAACATGAATCCCTGGATCTATGTACTCGTCAGTGGCAACCTGAGCTCCTTGCCTGGTTTACTCACGTTCCTTCCTACCAGAACTTACCAAAATCCCTGCCGAGTAGCCCTGACTCCTCACTGCCCCTGGGGCACTGTCTACCTGTAGCAGTGCCCCTTAACAACAAGACTACAGGAAGGAAGCAGCCTGATCCTGACCAGCTCAGTATGCCTAGGCTCTGATCTTACCTGTTTCTTCAGCCACATTCTCACCATCTTCTTCATCTCCTGAGGATGGAGCATCTGCAATAGTTATAAGCAAGCAGTGGTCCTGTGATACTCCTACATCCAGAGACCTTCTGCTCCCTATTTTGAGAGTACACTGCTCTCCATCTTTAGGGACCACTGCTCCCTGCCTTTGCAAGGCCATTCATTCAAATAGCACGGAATTGGGGGCACCCCCTGTGATGTGGGGAACTAAGTCAGCAATACTCTTGAGCCAGGGATACTGGAGCCATGCTGCCTAGGACTGCTCTGACCTCCCTAGCTTTGCAGCTGCTCAACACAGTTGTCAGCCCCAGCCACCAAGAACTTACCTGTCAAATGCACAGTGAAGTGGCACAGGACATCCTGAGTGAGCTGCTGCTGGCACATGTAGACCCCGGCATCATCGTGGGAGATGTTCAGCACTTGTAACCTCTGGGGCTCCACCAGGATGCGGTGGGAAGCTACCAGCTCTGTGTCATCCTTAGACCAGACAGTGCAGCCTGTGCCGGCACCTCTAGGCACAGAGCAGAACAGCTCCATGGTGTCCCCCCAGCCAAAGACCACTTGCTCTTGCTGGTTAGGCTCAGGGCCTAAGGCCTCTGTGGATGAAATGGAAATCTGTGAAACAGATTCTTCAAAGTAGCATGCTGAAGGCCCATACTTTGCTTTGCAAAGTAGCAAAGCTATGGCAGGCAAGTGAGAGGCATGTTCCTGGGGCTTGGGGTTCTGCCAGACAATGTTCAAACCAGGAGTGGGCAGACTATTTTAGTAAGAGCCCAGGGGTGTCAGTACCTCAACTCTGTCAGTGGTGTGTGTTAAGGTTTCTGTCTCTGTCCTGGAGGAGGAAGTTGTCTTCCAAGGATGATATGGAAGAGACACAGCTGCTTAGGACCAGCCTAGATTGGATTCGCACATTGCAGGGTAGGCGTGTGATGATTAGAATTATTAAGCAAAGAGAAACAGAGATGAGAGAGAAATAAAAGATAAAACATCGAACAGCATCAGGAGGGAAATTTAGTGAATACTGAGCCACCCCTTTATTTTCCATATATCTTTTCATACCCCACTCCAAAGAGGTAAAGGGGGAGGCAACAGACTTCATCAACATGATAAAACAAATAAACAGAGCACCTCTGAACTCTGGTCAAGATGAAGCTGATACACCTCTGTACTTAAAATACCAACTAACCACTCTAGGTCAGGACCTTCTATTTTGTAGTCACTTGTCAACAACTTTGAAAAAGCAAAACAAGCTCAAACTCTCTGACCTCTAATCAAGGTGGAATGGACTCACATCTGTGTGCCCTGACACACAGCAGAACTCCTAGTAGCTGAAAGATCTGAAAATGCCAAGAAGGGTGGGGGCAGCTCCATGGTACAGCACCTGCCTGGAATGTCTGAAGCTTTAAACTTCTATACCTGGGGTCCCCATTTCACAAATAAGGACCATGGTTTGGCTAGGGGATGTCAGAGGGGCCATGCGAGCCATCTGGAGCTAGAATCACAATAAAGTAGAGACAGCCACCCATCCTCAGAGTTAAGAAACTGGAGTTCTTGGGTGGTTAGACAAAGGTAGCCATACACCCCTCCCCTACCCAGATAGTGCCCAGCTCATGAGGAGACCCAAAGGCCTCACACCTAGGGACACACCACCAGCTGGTTATCACACCCAGATTTCCCTGCTAGGACCTAACAATGACCATCACAGGCACAGATGGGCTCGGGGTCCAGGACAGGGGCAGGTAGTCCTGCTAGTCAGACCTCCTTCCTTAGATTCAGATGGACTGGTTAACATGTCACTTGCCATTCTGCAGATTCATTGCCTACATTCAATGCCCAAATGTCATTCAAACTAAACCAGTACCAGTTCTGCCCATCCCAGAGTCATCCCACCAAGAGTCCAACAGCCAGAGACTGTCCTCAAAAGTATCCATGAAGCTTGTGTCCCATGGAGCCAGGCAGATTTTGTTTGTCCCTGTGTGTGGGCCTCACAGTAAGGGATCTTCTATTCTGACCTCCAGTTCTCCTGCTGCCATGTCCTATGGAGGCATTCCAACGCTGGAAGCTTCCTGAGGCACCAAAGAAGACCAAGAACTGTCTGGTCAGTGGCGTCAGGGCAACCATGACCCAAAAGCAACAGTTGTGATTTAGTCTGGGTAAGACAAAAGGTCAAGCTACTCGCACAAGTACTCTAATCAGGAGAGTGACTGGGGAAAGACACAGCATTCCACATGGAGAGGCAAATGCCTGGATGTATGAGGTGGGGAAGGGAAATGGCCCTGAATCAGCTGAGCTGACATTTGATCTATCCACACATCCTGTCCACTAGGAGCCAGCACAGCCCAGATACCTGGACTTTGGGGGCCTCAGGCAACAGCAAATCCAACCCTGTGATCCCATTCCAGTGTCACAGGGCCTATAGGAGCTTGTGTTGTGAGTTACGCAGGTAATAAGGGAAACACAGTGTGGGATGTGGCTTGAGACAACACAGTATATGGTATATGCTGAGGAGGTAGTATCAGATCATGGTCTAATGGAGCCCTCACACCCCCATCAGCCTTGAGACCTACGAAAACACAGATATTTTAGATTACAATTCATAACACTAGCAAAATTACAGTTAAGTAGCAATAAAAATAATTTGATGGTTAGAGGTTAGCAAAACATGAGGAACTGTATTAATGGAAAATTAATTAGGAAACTTGAAAACCACTGCAGGCTACTCTCTATCCCTACTGAGAACCCAGAACCCAGATTGCCCTGCCTACCAGGGGTGGCCAGTGTGGTTGGGGCCTAGCCCTGCTCCATAACCCTTAGGTCCAGCCAGTTCCTGCTTGGTGATTTATGTTCCCAGAGACAGTCAGCCACGTCTTTGTATTTTCATTGCCAGGCCCATCTAGTTAAGGAATAAGATGAAGTTTATTGGCCTGTAAACTCCCTGGGTGGGGCAGGGCTGGTGCATTTCCACCAATTCACCTTCATCGCCTGGAGCACAGAGAGGGTCAGTGTTTTCCTCTGGACCTGAGATCACTGACATCAGACTCAGGGAATAATATCTTCTCCTAAAATTGATATGGTCCCTGTCACTGGCCATTTGGCTCCTGGGGAAGCACTAATATGCAAGCCGAGGCTCAAAGAGAGTGCTGATTTCCTGACAACTGCTGTCATACCAGCTGAATGGCATGCACACTCAACCTTCCAGTCCACTTCCATTCACCAAAAAAAAGTTCCAGGCCAGGCAGTGTTGGCTTGTGCCTTTAATCCCAGAACTTGGAGGCAGAGGCAGGTAAATTTTTGTGAGTTCAAGCCAAACTTGATCTAAAAGAGCTAGCTTCAAGATAGGCTCCACAGCTAGAGAAAAACCCTGTCTCAGGAAAACAAAGGAAAAAGTTCCTGGAGACCCAGCTGCTGAGTTAGAAAGGTACTTGAGGTGCTTGCCGCCACTCGCACCTTCCTGGGAGGCTGAGCTGAGCTGCCGTCAACTGGGTGGAGGAGAAGGAGGCCGAGCTGTGCCACCAGGGTACAAAAGCCAAGGTTCAAAGGAGTGACTGTTGGGACATCTGCTCCAGTGGGGAAACAGCTCACCGTGTACTGTGCGGCACCATCAGGCCATTGGCCTGCATTACCACACCATACCCAGGCACAGTGGGCAGGGGGCAGAGGTTAGGAAGAGCCCGTACACATATTTACCTAGGGGAGGTAAAGCCTTAGACTATGGCTTTGTTTGATGGAATTCAGTGTCCCATCAGACTTTGCTGGCCAGCCAGTCTGTGTAGCTGAGCTGCGATCCTGGGACAAGTGCCCCTCACCTCCCAGAGTGTGGTCTACAGAGGTATGCCTCTGAAAGACCACCCCTCAAGACACCTACCGGCAAAGAGAGGAGTGGAAGACCTGAAGCTCTCACCATATTATGTGAGACACTGGGTGACAAAAGCTGAGCTTTGGCTGGAGTCCTCCTGCCTACCCCCAAACTCTAGCCTTCATTTTGGCTTAAGATGAACAAGAACTGTCCTGGTGACCTTGGAAACCAACAACAGGCCGTTTTTGTCAACAATGGGAATCATGGAAACCCAGCAAGTGGCACTCTGACTGCTTAAGCTGAGAAGCCTGAGGCTCCCTGTCACAGTGATCCATTCTATAAGGTACCTTACACTTGGGTAGTGATCCTGAGACTCCAGATACCTCATACACTGGCACATAGCAATCTGTAGATTTGGGAGAAGAACTGAACTCACTGCTCCCCATGGTGCTACTCAACCTGACATCCCCTACTCACTCAGGGGCTATCTGCCATTCCCAAAGCTTCTGATGGCCACCATCATCACCCCACATGTATCCTACCCTGCAGCCAGGCACATTGAGTCAGTCCATACCTGGTAGTTTCCTCACAAGTCTCTGCTCTGTGCTAGGAGGTCGGGAGGCAGCTCTGGTCCCAACCACTATGCATAGCACTAGCAAGCAAGCCAGGACTCCCATGGCTGGAGTCGGCAGTGGCACCCTCATGCACAAGGCTCACATGAGGGTGTTACATCCCCAATGCCTAACTTCTGGTCCAGTGTGGGTAGATCCACTCTGGAGAGTCTGTGGGAGGAGACCAGCAAGTTTATCTGAGCAGGTGTAGTGGGAGGGGTCTAGGGGGTGAGGGCAGGGGATGGGGAAGACAGGAGGGCCTCAAGTACCTGAAAAAGGAAACCAGACCATTCTACCTTCTGTGGTCCCTCTCTTTTCATTCCCTCCACAAAGACAGAACTCTCCACTATATTTTCTCTAAGTTTTATTTTTTTCTTTTGACTACAACTGGTAAAATTAAGGTAAATTTAATTATGATGTTTTGGATCCATTTACTCTTAAACCCTCTCAGCAGTTTTCTAGTATGTTTGTTAAGCAGGCTTTGGGAGACTTCTAACTAAATATTTCATTGTATTCTTTTTTTTTCTTTTTTCATTGTATTCTTTTTGAAAAGGTTTTCCCCCTCCAGACCCACAGGGACTGGCCTTCCTGAGAAGTAAACAAGTTGTTACTCTTCAGACACCTGCAAAACAAGCAATCAAGGCCCCAGGGCCCATTATCCCTTGCCACAGCAGAATCATGTCCTCTAGGGTCTCTCTATTCCTCTGCAGTCCACTGGTCCTCCAGGTATCACTTATGGCAGTCTTGCTCTGTCACCTTCGGACAGTTGGCCCTTGCACCCATCATCCATTTGTGACCCTCAGTGAGCCCAGCAGACAAGTGCTGCAGAGGGAGACCAGCAGACAAAACTTCCTTTTAGTTAAAAGACTGAAAAACAATGCAAGTTTATTTATAGTGACATTGCCACAAGCATCTTCTTTGACTATCTGAGAGCTGCTACAAAAGGGGAAGGCTTGATGGAGTTTTTAAAGGCACAAACCTCAATTGTCTCAACTCCTGGGGTATTTTTGCTATGTGAAAAATTATCCTGTTCTTGTTTTTTAGAGCAAGCAAGGATAAGTGAGATTACAGAAGCAGAATGAGCATCTGACTAATATTTTAAAATAACAATTATACAGTATGGAACAATTTTGAGAAATGATCCAGGTGGCTCTGGGATCAGTCTTCCCTTTAGATTGCTATCGAGACTCAAATGCTGAGGGTCATGACTTAGGGTTGTAGTCCAGACATCCTGTGGTTAATAATCCTTAGGCTGAGAATAAAGTCTTGCTGACTCCAATGTTTTTAACCACTACCTAAGTAAACAGACCCAGTTTCTGATTTTAGAGTAGCCAGCTTGGGGGTCAGGCAGGTGGGCTCAGCATTTGCACACAGAAGGCTGTAGACAGCCTTCAACACAGGCTGCTGATTTCTTACCCCTCATGCAAAGGGCTGTTAAAACTAGGTCCTGTGTGGCCAGGAGAATATGAAGTCGGCAGTGTGATAGCTCCTAACAGAACCCTCACTAGTCAGTAGTACTGATGTCTCTAGTTCAAATTCTCAATTTATTCATGTTTGATGACATAAGCAAATGGAGACTTAAGTGAACAGTATCTTTAGAAATTAGGCCTTACTGTCAGGTTGTAAAGGTTTAACAACAGCATAAGTAATAACATGATATTTGGGTGGTGTACTATGTGACTCCTTTAGGAACAACTCAATAAGATGTAGCATATTCCTAGTCCTGGAAATTTGATTTTATAGCATATGATATCTAACTGGAGTACTGTCTTCCCCATCACATAGTAACCATCTTTAAACATTTTATATATGTGCATATTTCAGGAAACTTCTAGAGTTCCAGGTATCAAGAGAGCTTTTCAACCTCCCTGTTCTAGCCAATATTCTATTGCTGTATAAAGATACCATAACCATAACAACTCTTATAAAAGAAAGCATTTAATTGCAGCTTGCTTACACTAATCAATATGGTGGGAAGCATGGTGGCATGCAGGCAGACATGGTGCTGGAGGAGCTGAGAGTTCTACATCCAGACCAGCAGGGAGCAGGAATAGAGAGTCACTGGGTCTGGACCCCCAGTGACACACTTCCTCTCACAAAGCTGCACCTACTCCAATAAGACTATACCTCCTAATCCTTTCAAAAATGCCACTTCCTGATGTCAAATATAAAAATATATTAGCCTATGGGGGCCATTCTTATTCAAATGACCACACTTCCCATATACCTTCCTTTACTTTGCCCACCCGTCTACGTCCTCCATTGAATCTTCCCTTATCCTGTTGTAACATTTTATTCAATTTTCTGTTTTTTGAAGAGCCCCTATCCTACCAACCCCTTTGTAGATACCTGACCTCTGTTTATATCCTAAATGAAACACACATTTAAAGATGGCATCCATGTATAAAGTGGGAAAAAACACATTATTTGTCTGTTTTGGTCTTGGTCACCTCACTTAGTAGGATTTTTTTCAATCCATTATTTACCAGCAAATTTTATAATTACATTTTGTTTTCACAGCTGAATAATATCCCATTGTATAAATGGATTATATTTCCATTATCCCTTCCTCTCTTGATAGACATCTAAGCTGTTTCCACTTTCTGGAGAGAAAAGCAGTGAAAATTGGTGTGCTGATGCAGGTGAGGCCCTTTGTGTGTATGTCCCAGAGTTGTAGAGCTGGATTCAGGGGTATATCTATTTTCAACCCTGAGAAGCCTCCTCACTGATTCAGTTTACACCTCCACCAGCAATAACTAAGTGTTCCTCTTTCCCCACATACTCAGAAGCATGCGCTATCATTTCTTTCTTTCATCTGGGCCATTATGGATGGAATAAGATGAAATCTCCAGGTAGTTACAGGATTTTTTTTTTAAATTTATTTATTTATTAAGTATACAACATTCTGCCTCCATGTATGTCCGCACGCCAGAAGAGGGCGCCAGATCTCATTACAGATGGTTGTGAGCCACCATGTGGTTGCTGGGAATTGAACTCAGGACCTCTGGAAGAGCAGCCAGTGCTCTTAACCTCTGAGCCATCTCTCCAGCCCCCTAGTTACAGTTTTTGTTTCCGTGGTGGTTAAGGATGTCAAACCATCTGCTCTATTCACATGCAGTGAACATATTACATACAGTGACACACTCATACATGTGAAGTTAAACAACAAATCTTTACAAAATAGTTGAAACAAAAAAAAACGGAACTGGGCTGGCAATAAGGCTCTGCAAGTAAAGGCACTTGTACCCAGGCCTGACAACCTGAGTTTGGTCCTCAGAACATTCATGATAAAAGGAAAGAACAAACTCCAGCAAGTTGTTCTTTGACCTCCAGGACACACCCCCTTCAATAAATAAATAAATAAATAAATAAATAAATAGTACCAAACTGCCCAAATCAGTAAAATTCTCACAATGACAAAAACAAACAAATAAATAAACCATTGAAAATTCTGGATCAGATGATCAAATTTCTCTCCCATACCACCTTAAACTGCCCAGAAATCCCCGCAAATCTATTGTCATTTCTTTCTGGGTACTTCCAGAGATTTTTGTTGTTATCGGTGTTTTTAATAATTTATTTACTTATATTTAATGTGCATTTGTGTTTTGCCTGCACAAATGTTTGGGTGAAGGTGTTGGATTCCCTGAAACTAGAATTACAGGCAGTTTTGAGCAGCCATATGTATGCTGGAAATTGAACCTGGGTCCTCTGGAAGAGAAGCCAGTGTTCTTATCTGCTGAGCTAAGTCTCCAGGCCTTTTGTTATTGTTTGAGACAGGATGTCATTCTGGCCCAGGCTGGCTCCAGAATGATCCTCCTCTCTCAGCCTGCCAAATGCTGGGATTCTAGGCTTGACCCAATATAGAGTATTTTTTTCAAGTAAATAAAAGTCACTAGCATACAAGTTCAAGACCCAGGAAGGAGAAGACAGGTTAAGGCATAACCAGCTTAAGTTCTTAGTCACAGAGAAGGGATCCCCAAATCTTCTAAAATAGACAAAGAAGAGAAAAATCAATGTGAATGTCTGCACATGAACACGGGACTGAGCAGATAGATGGGTCAGTAAATAAAGGTGCTTGCCACTAAGTCTGATGACCTGAGTTCAGTCCTCAGAACCCTCAAGGCAGAAGGAAAATTGACTCAAGTTGTCTTCTGATCTCCACACAAATGCACTCCCACACATACATGCCATAGTGGGAAGTGGCCCAGGAATTTAATCCCAGTTCACAGGAGGCAAAGGCAGGTGATACTCTGCGAGTTTGAGGCCAGCTTGATCTACAGGGTGAGCTCCAGGACAACCAGGGCTCCATAGAGAAACCCCATCTCAGAAAGGCAAAAGAAAAAAGAAAAATATGACCTAGAATAGTCCACAACACTATGAGGATGAACCTGTATGACAAGTGAAGGAGGCCAAGGATGCCTCTTAGATGGTCTTCATCTGGGTGGTCAGCTTACCCCAAGTATCTTTGGCAGGAGAGAAGATCCCAGAATTCACCAACCTTGTGACAGGACTATGGTTCCTCAAGATTACAGAGAATTCCAGGTTAAAGGAATGATATTCCTAGAAGTTACAACCAGGGTGTGATGGTGAATACCTTTGAATTGCAGTACTTGGGAGGCAGAGGCAGGTGCATCTCTTTGAGCTTGAGGCTAGCCTGCTCTACATAGCAAGTCCAAGGCCCACTAGGGCTACATAATAAGACTCTGAAACAAAGAAAGGAAGTTAGAACCAGATGGACTTTATGATACAGACCTAAAAACTCAGCATTTGGTAGGTGATAGCAGAAAGATCAAGAGATCAAGACCGTGCTCAGCTATATAGTGAGTTTGAGGACACTATGATTATACAAGATACTAACTGAAAAATAAAAGCAAAACTCTCAATCAAACAATACAAACCAAAAGCATCTCCTTGCCATATATGAGTCTCAAGGTATGGGGACCTACAGACAAGAGACACACATACCTACAGACAGAAAGTCAATTCTTTTTCATTTTTACAAAGTGATCACAGTTTCCAAGTTACTTCATGTTATCAGGTGGATATTCCAACAAGGCATGGAATGCTGGTGATATGGCAGGCCCAGTATCAACAGACTTACTGGTGTCATCTCAGTTCAATCTCTAACAGTCCTGTAATATGATTACCATTATTATGCCCATTGGACAGAATGGGGAACAGAGGCTCAGGGGAAATGAAATAACTCATAGATGACAGTGCTATGAGGGCAGGATTCAAATTCAGGTCTTCTCGGCTCTCAGCCCCACATGCTAAGTGTTTGGATTGCCCACTATACAGCCTCCAGCATGCATTACTGCCTTGTTCCTCACTATTCTATGACTTCTCCCTGTTAGTGAATTAGACACATCTAGTCTCAGTCTAGTGGGTTGTTTATCGAACTGATAGATGTTGCTCCCCATTTGAAGTATATACAAACATACCTTTATATTTATGAATATATATTACATAATATCAATATATTAGTGAATACCTACTATATATATATTCCTACTCTCCCTAAATAATTAAACAAATATTATTATTATTTCAAATACCTATCAGTAGAGTAGATCTTCACACATTCATTATATGAAAGTTTATTTTAAAATGTCAGAATAGAGGACTGGAGAGATGGCTCAGAGGTTAAGAGAATTGCCTGCTCTTCCAAAGGTCCTGAGTTCAATTCTCAGCAACCACATGGTGACTCACAACCATCTGTAATGTGGTCTGGTGTTCTCTTCTGGCCAGCAGGCAGACACACAAATAGAATATTGTATACATAATAAATAAACAAACAAATATTTTTAAAATGTCAAAATAGAGAAATGTTTATAATAATGAAAAAATTATAGACAGCTCAAAACTGTCTGTAACTCCAATTCCGGAGGATCTGACACTCTCACAGAGGCATACATGAAGGCAAAACACCAATACATATAAAATAATAAAAAATAATTAAAATTTTGTAGGAGCCAGTGGGGACAGGAGCACCACAAGAAATCGCACAGAATTAACTAACCTGTGATCACAGTGGCTCACAGAGACTGAAACTCCATCAAGAGAGCATGCATGGGACTGACCTAGGCCCTCTGTACACGTTACAGTTGTGTAACTTGTGTTCTTGTGGGACTCCTAACAGTGGGTGCAGGGCCTGTCTCTGTTGCTTGCTTTTGGGACCCATTCTTCCTACAGGATTGCTATATTCATCCTTAATAGAAGAGGACATGCCTAATCTTGCCACTACTTGATAGAATATGTCTGGCAGGTATCCATATGAAGTCCACCTTTTTCTGAGGAGTAAAAAGAGGAGGAGGAATGGATGGGGAGTGGGAGCAGTGGAGGTAGGAGGGAGTTACTGAGAAAAAAGGAGGGAGGGGAAATTTTGGTTGGGATGTAAAAATAAAAATAATAAAAATAAACTCATGCCCCAAAAGGAGAATATTGATGGTTATCATACTTAAACTTGAGGTATTAAAAGAATGGCCCTCTAGGGACATTGGCACTTATTTTAACTTTATAATGTGTTTGCAGTTGTATAGAAATAGTTAAATCAAATTAGGCATAATTTTGATCGGATCTAATACATAATGTATTTGCCTTCTTCTTGGAATAGTCATATCATGTTTAGGCATTATTATGACCTGGTATTCACCCACCTGAAGTAAATAAGTGTAATTCTCAAAAGTGTTTGAGCTCTTGCTGCTCTTGCAGAGGGCAGAATTTCAGTTCCCAGCATCTATATGGTGGAACATAATAATTTGTAACTTCAGTTCTGTGAGATTCAATGCTCTCTCTGGCCTCCAAGAGTACCTACATTTATGTGCACACACAGCCCTTCCACCCACCAAAAACAAAACAAAAGACCACAGCATCTTGGGTCTGCTCCTTCTTGATGTAGTCCATCTCTGTTTTTTACATCACTGCTTGTCTTAATCAGAGCACCTGGAGAATCCAATCCCCACTTCTTGTCTTCATGTATTTCATGTATACTCCCTCAGGTAACATACTCTCAGACACACACACAAATGAAAATAAATTTTGTGGTTGAGAAGGTGGTATAAAAGTTATAACAAATACTTATTACAAAGCCCCAGGAAACCAAGGATGAAAGCCATTGTCATGAAAGTCCCCAGATGTGCATTGCTAAAGTTCCTTGGCATCTTGCAGGTGAATGCTGAAACAGTGAGGTCCTGCTGCATCTGCACATCATCAGTGAGATCCAGAATGCTTTGACCAGTCATGGCATGAGCATTAATAGTAGGCATGTGATGCCGCTCTCCAAACTTATGACCTACAAAGTGCAATGAAGGGGAGGTTCCAAGATGCCGAATCTTGAAGTTCACTGTCCACATACTTGGAGGTGTCTATGGCATATAAACTGTACCACTGTGAGAATTGACCTGGACAGAATGTAAGGTGTCACCACCAAAAGGCCAAATTGAAGTGACAGGGCCAGACGTTCTAGTAAGTTTCCAGTGTGACAACTGTAACACAGCCAGTTGAAACATGGCTTTTGCCCATATCCTAAATCTTATCCCATAGGAAAACTTACCATCACCAAAAATCAAGATACCTATGGTGACCTAGGGTTTTAGTCCCTTAACCCATTTCCGGTGCTGCTTTCATAGCCATTTCCAGAGAGTATGGCTGAGAGTGTAGGTCAGTGGTAGACTGCCTGCCTAGCAAAGATGGGGTTTGATCTTTATCAACACACACACACACACACACACACACACACACACACACACACGCTACCTTGCTCTCTATTGGAAGTTTAGAGAAACCTAAATTTAGGGTGTCTGATTCTTGGTAAATATCACTCCCAGCATCAAAACATTATACCATGTGTGACAGTAGGAGCCCCGAGGACTGGGTGTTTTCAAGTGTATTCTAGTCTGATTTTTTAATGCATATACCACTTCACTGTACCTGACATGCAGGTTTTCTGTTTTTGTTGTTGCTGTGTACATGTAGGTGCATATTCATGTGGATCCCCTCCATGTATGTGGAGGCCAGGTGTCAGTCAGGCTTGGGTGTTGTTCCTCATGAACCATTGCCCTTTTCATAATACCTCTATTAGCATAATTAATTATGAATAACATAAATTTCATTCTCATCTTTTGTGTATGTATGTGACACGCTCTTGTAGTAGTGATCTTTCTTTACCTTCACTTATTCACCCACTCCTATTCATCCCCTCTCTCTTCCCGACTAGTCCTGCTTTCATGTCTTTTATTTTTCCAGTAACATTTCAAAATGTTTCTCCATAGCGTTTCAGTGAATGACATCAGGGCTGCTGTCAAGAACATGGGTGTGGAAGGGTTGTGTACAGGAACATGAGTACCTTACTAGTGTTTACACCACTGAAGACAATGCCTGTCTTCAATCATGAAGCTCCGCCTTACATGATAAGATGTTGACAGGACAGGTCTTCTGAGGGTCTTGTGCATGCTCGTCACAATTGATAGGTGACACTCTCCATGTCCTTGGTAACTTTATTGCATCACTGACCATGAGGCTGCACTGATAACCATCAGCCTTTGTGTTACCATGAACAGCTGCTTGGTTGGTTTTGTTGATTCTGGTGTTGGGACATCTGCTACTTTGGTTTGGAACTTCTGAGAGTGGCTTGGGACCCACACTTCTGGGCATCTCCCCTGATATGGGATGAAGTCCTGGGTATTATCAGGTTTGGCATGGCCTTGATACAATTTATGATGTGGTATCCTCCTGTTAAGGCCAAATTACATCCAACCAGAGAACCAGGTATGAATCTTGATACAATTATGAAAAAGATATTCCTATTACTACAAGGTTCCTTTATATTATTTTTCAACAGACACGCCAATTGGCACCCCATGAAAATACCTTTTAAATGACAAACATTCTCCAAATTTCCATTTTTTGTTCTCTTGCTTCTTGTCTTAGTTTTGGGTTTCCATTGCTGTGAACAAACACAAAGACCACGGCAAGTCTTTTTTTTTCTTTTTTTTTTTAAATATTTATTTATTTATTATGTATACAATATTCTGTCTGTATGCCTGAAGGCCAGAAGAGGGTGCCAGACCTCTTTACAGATGGTTGTGAGCCACCATGTGGTTGCTGGGAATTGAACTCAGGACCTTTGGAAGAGCAGGCAATGCTCTTAACCAACTGAGCCATCTCTCCAGCCCCTTCTTTTTTTTTAAAAAAAAGATTTTACTTATGTATACAACATTCAGCTTCCACGTATGCCCGCATGCCAAAAGAGGCGCCAGATCTCATTACAGATGGTTGTGAGCCACCATGTGGTTGCTGGGAATTGAACTCAGGACCTCTGGAAGAGCAACCAGTGCTCTTAACCACTGAGCCATCTCTCCAGCCCCCATGGCAAGTCTTAAAAAGGAAAACATTTAATTGCGATAGCTCACAGAGATTTAGTTCCTTATCATCATGGTGGGAACCTAGGAAGCATGCAGGCATATATGGTGCTAGAGAAGGAGCTGAGCATTCTCATGTCTTGACTCAGAGGCAACAGGAATTGGTCTGAGAAACTGAGTGTGGCTTGAACATATATAACATATAATTGAAGAATAAGAATATAAAATGTAGATTCCAAAAATAAGAACATAGAAGTAAAGAAATATAAAGTTGTAAGCCTAGGAGAATGAGAGCAGACTGTCAGCAGCTTTCTCAGCAACTTAAGGATTAACTACTAACAGCGGGTTACTCCGCTTTATAACCCATAGCTCTACTTACAAAACTGAAGCATCTCTCTGCAAACTGAGAGACCAACACATCCACCCCCCCACCATTCTTGATTAACGATAACAACAGATATGAGCTGCCTTAAGTTTAAGAAGATAGGAATAAATAAGGACTGTCTCCTGGTAGTTGCCTGGAAAAGTCAGTTGAGACAAACAAAAGCAGGGGCCACAGCAAGTGTCCCAAAGAGCAGAGCTATGGGGTCTCTGCTCTTGTCATCATGGGTTAATCCTTGTCATGGCTTTCTGTGTTTGGCTGGAGTCAGCCCCCTCTTTACAGGAATCATAATAGACTCCCCTCATTCCAAGCCTTGATCTCTGTGTTCCCAATTCTGCCCCAGTTATTTTTTATTTGTTTGTTTATTTATTTTACTGATTTTTATTGAGCTCTACATTTTCTCTGCTTCTTTCCCTGCCTCACCTCTCCTCCCTTCAGCCCTCTTCCAAGGTCCCCATGCTCCCAATTTACTTAGGAGATCTTGTCTTTTCATACTTTATACTTCCCATGTAGATTAGATCTATGTAAGTCTCTCTTAGAGTCCTCATTGTTGTCTAAGTTCTCTGGGGTTGTGGTTTGCTGGCTGGTTTTCTTTGCTTTATGTTTAAAAACCACCTATGAGTGAGTACATGTGATAATTGTCTTTCTGGGTCTGTTACCTCACTCAAAATAATGTTTTCTAGCTCCATCCATTTTTCTCCAAAATTCAAGATGTCATTATTTTTTTTCTGTTGTGTAGTACTCCAAGCTTGGGTACACTCAGACCTGCTGGGCATTAGAGGGACGTTTTGAAGCCATGTACACTCACACCACCCCTCGGCCAGAGATACTAAGTAGGACGTCTGGACTTACCTTGCATTCTGTATGCAAAGAACACGCTCCTCCAGTCTCTATTCTAAGTGGTACTCCATTCCTCCTGGCAGGTGGGGCCCTTAAAAACTCGCCTTTGAGTAGATGCAGGACAAGCCCCTTGTAGGTGCTTCTCTGGAGGTCAGATCTGCATAGAAAGCTGCAGTCCCTATGGTGGACAAGTGCCAGTGGCACAGGGACACATAGAATTTCCACCGGGAGACCTGGTGAACCTCCCAGTGTGGATCTTGGGAAACAAACTAAGATCTCCCGGAAGAGCAGCAAGTGCTCCTCAGACCCAATTTGTTTTGTTTTGTTTTGTTTGTGAAATAGGATTTCTGTGCAGCGCTGGGTGTCCCAGAACTCGCTCTGTAGACCGGGCTGGCCTCAAACTCAGAGATTCACTTGCCTCTGCCTCCCATGTGCTTTAAAAGGGGTGTACCAGCAACTGCCCTGCTTCTTGTTTTTCTTAACTACACTTTCTGTGTGTGTGGAGGGGGTAGGAGCATGCAGGGGTCAAAGACAACTTGGGAGAGTTGCTTCTTTCCTTGCACCATAATGGTCATGAGAATTGTACTCAGTAACAGTGTTAACAGTGATCGTTTTGTGGTGTTGGGGTTTAGTCCTGAGGATGGAGCCCAGGCCCTCACATATGCTAAGCCATCACAAGCAGATGTTTGTTTTCTGATGGCAGGGATAGATCTTGGGCCCTCACAATGACAAGTGAGCACCTTGCCACTGAGTGGTCCCAGCTTGGCAGTCTTGTTTGTAACCTCTGACAGGTTTGTTTACTGCCTACTTTTATTAACATAGCCATGTCCCGAGGGTGACAGAGTCTTCGTGGAGACCCCCACTGTTAGACATAGTCCTAGATGTCTTGGCACTCAATTTTGTCATCCCTGCTGTTGAAGTCCCAGGACATCACATTCCTGTCTTTGACTGAACCTATTTTCTGGCCGGCATGGTAGCACACATGTCATCCCAGCAATTGAGGGGCAGAAGCTTCTCCTGAACAGTGTGAAGTCAGCCTGTGCAACACAGTCAGGTGCTACCTCCATGTCCAGCTACAGCCACAAGCCAAGCATGCAGACTTCCCCACTCCTGAGATGAAAACCACAAGGCACACCAGAAACCCAGTGAGACCCAGGCTGCTCCAATGGGGCAGCTGTGACTGAAGAGGAAAGGCTAGGAAGGCAGTAGCTGCTGCTGGTTTGTAGTGAGAGCTCAGAGGCACTGAGGCCTAGGGGCAGAAAGACCCAGCAGCAGGCCAGTCTGTCTCAGCCTGAATTGACCATTTAAGGAGGAAGGAGCCCTGAATCTTGGGCCCAAGCTGCTTGTGGTCCCATGACCTGGGCTGCTGTGGGCTGCTGGGTTCAGGAGAAGGGCCATGTTGGGGTCCTGCTGTGATCAGAGGGTGCAGCAGAGCATCTGAAGGGCAGACAGGGAGCAAAGGAGAACAGAAAAAGGTGGCAGAGATCTTTTAGTGCGTATATGAAGCAGAGCTGGGAAGTGAGGTACAGGTGAAGGGGAGCAGCAGGCCATGTCTGTAGAGCTGGGGCAGTCCAAGGGGAGAGGTCCCAGAACCCGGGGACCATCCTGGGGTTAAGCATGATGGGGCCAGATGGTCTCCCAGAGGAGAGGGTTCTGTTCTTCCCAGGACAGTCTCCATCAGAGACTGAAGTGCTGGGCCTAGGAGGTGAGGAAAAGGGGACAAGGGAGGACTGTAGAGTGGTGGGAAAAGAGGGCCATGGGTGAGGCTGTGACTTAGTTGGGTCTTGCTGGTCTGTGCTGGGACAGGCTAGACAGTTACAGGAATGAATCTTTTTTCTTCTGCTGATTTAAAAAATAAGAAGGTGGGGAAAGCAAGATCTCAGCAGTCAACCAGACAAACTTTACTAGGGGTATATTGACTAGTTTTATGTCAACTTGACAGAAACTAGAATCATCACAGAGAAAGCAAGCCAGTATGCAGCACCCCTCTATGGCCTCTGCATCAGCTCCTGCTTTCCTGATGGCTCTGGTCCCACTGCTGCTCCACTCTCATGCTTCCCGCTGTGCAGCTTTGGAACATGTGTCATTTTGTGAGACCAAAACCAATTATTTTCTGGGAAAAGTGGCGGATAGTGGCCATATTGGTACCTGGCCTTGCAGGTGCCTCTTCTTGCCTCTGTCCTCCTGACTTATCCTTGACAAGCCAGCCTGGGACTACAGTACCTTAGCCCAGGGTAGACATGAATTTACTAACAGTCGCCGGACGGTGGTGGCGCATGCCTTTAATCCCAGCACTCGGGAGGCAGAGGCAGGCGGATCTCTGTGAGTTCGAGGCCAGCCTGGTCTACAAGAACTAGTTCCAAGACAGGAACCAAAAGCTACGGAGAAACCCTGTCTCGAAAATCCCCCCCCAAAAAAAGAAAAAAAAAGAATTTACTAACAGTCACCACATAAGACTGACACTAGACAACTGTTAACATATGACAATTAAACAGAATTGACAAGACATTGCTGCATGTTGGGTCACATGAGCCCTTATCAGTCCTAAAGGGTCATAAACAAATGACCCAATGGCCAGAGGAGGAATTGGAGCATCCCCCATTTCCCTTAGGCTCTGAGATTAGAAGCATGTCTACTAGATCTTCTTGAATCCCCAGATTGTCCAGACACCAGATACAAGATAAAACCAGAAACCAATCAATTGGTAAAAACAGTAATAATAAAGTTTACCAGAGACCAGAGACTGGGGTGCCCCCCCAAGAACCAAGTTTGTGCTTCCCTGTATGGGTCACCAAAATGTTAGGTCCACAGGGGGTTGTACAAAAAAACCACCGAAGTCTAGTAAACCAGAAGCAAACTTTATTCCAGGAAAAAATAAAAATGAAAAAATAAGTAAATAAATCTCCTTGAGAGCACAGCCAGAAATGGACTTGTAAGACTGTGGCAAAAACTGCTATCTGAACTCCTCCTTATAGTAAGAAGCAACAAGAATTAGGCAATAACAAAGGAATTTTTACAATTTTGAGATGAAACTTAGATAATTGCTTTTCTTTACAATGTCCATTAACAGGGTTTCTTGAGTTCAACTAGTGTTTGTATTCAGCCCATTGTCTCTCTCTGGTACTTGTGGATAGTGTTTACAAAGCTCTGCATTCCCCTGATACTGCCACTTTCACATAGCAGTGAAGGCTATGGGACAATGTAAAACCCATATGTCAAAAGCCACGTACATCCCATCATTTAAAAGTTAACTCAGCTCACATCAATTATGCTGGTCATGAGTGGCCAGGGGATTATCTTAGGGCTAACTCAATTTGTAGATGGATGATTTCTCCTGCAAATGGAGAATATAACTGCCAAAACAGAATAGCACCTAACATCTACCTCGACTGTTTATACACATTTTCCATGGTCTTAAGCTTGACAACCACAGCATCAATCTTGGACATGATGCTGTCTATGGAGTGCTCCACACAGTCAACATGTCTTGCCAGTGCCTGGAACTCTTCATAGAAAACTCTGTTGGAGATACTTTCCCTCCTCTGGGAGTTATGCCCACTGTCGTCATTATCATCCTTCTTAGAGTCATCCAGGGTTCTTGGGAAACTTCTGATGCTCGCGGGACATGGTAATGATCTATGTTCCAAGCCCAGAACCTCCCTCACTTCTGCACTGGGTGGTGTTTGAGTGCAATGTGGCATGAGGTTCTGGTCACTGGTTGTCTGGTTCACCAGGAAATTCTTACTGTTGACATATTTGTGTCCTTTCCTTTTGCTTTTATGTTCCTCCTTGATCCTGTGCTGCAGCCTCTGGATGTAATGCTGGATAGCCATGTAGATGAACCGGTACTGTGCCTCTTTCTGGACCATTCCTGGCCTCTGGGACCTCACCATCTGAATGGTTTTAGAAACATCGATGTCATGGTCAACACCTTTCTCTGTAATGATGTCAATAAGGATATCAATCACAATGAATGTTCCCGTCCTGCCAATTCCAGTATTGCAGTGAACTACAACAGGGCCTGCATCCATGATGCTCTCCTGCTTGTGGTGAACCTCCTCCAGGAAGTCCAGCACACCTCCAGGGTCACTGGGCACACCATGGTCGGGCCATGTCTGAAAGTGGTAATGCCAGACAGTTCTCTCTGTATTTCCTTGTCCAACCTTGGAGAGCTTGAGTTCTCTTAAGGTGTAGTTATGAGCAGCACTTTCTTTGATGTTCCTAACACGTATGACCCCATAGTCTTTGAGTGCATACTCATCAGGCCAGTACTTGACACATTTGCTCTTCCCTCTCTCCACCTCCCTTGTGGTCATGCTGATGACTCGAGAGTTCTCCTGGAACACCATCCTCCAGAAATCATTCACCATGTTCTGCAGGCAGCCTTGAGTGGCAATATAGCTCTTTTTGGGTTTTGAATTGTGGCACTTGGCTTCAAATTCAGGCATGACGATGTTCGCATTGATGTAATCAGAAACGGGCTCATTGGGATCGCCATCGTGCAGGACAACCCTAGTGTAATCGAATGGCAGGATGTTTTTGTATCTATTTTTGTTTTATTTTCTTGTCTCTGACCTTCTTTTTGGCTATAGAGAAATTTGTATTCCTGTTTCTGTAGTGTCTCAAATTCTTCCCAAAAGCCCTGTTTGACCATACCTGTGGTCTCACCTACCTTGCTTAGCTCTCGAACCCTGCTTTCAATTTCAGCAGCATTAATACAAGCTGCTTGAGCTGGAGGACTATGCCAAGTGTCACCACAATGGGGTTCTTCTTGTAATGCTCCACCAGGTCTCTCAAAGAGTCAAAATACTCTCCTCCACCAACATTGTATTTCAGTTCCTGACATAGGATCATAACGTGGCTCACTTTGGACTTGCCATCATTGTTCTTCCATTTGTCATTACCTGTGACAACAGAGAGAACAAAGTCTCCAGGGTATCTCTGGCTTCCTCGAACAAGAAAGCTGCCATGCTTACCCTTCTCCATTAGCAGTTTCTCCGCTTCTTTTCCAGACAAGGGACCATGGAACCACCTTTCAGAGGTTGGGTCTGCACAATTCAGTGGGTACTTGAGCTCAACAACATCTCCGTTCTTTTCTTTTAGCTGCTCGTGATGTTCCATGTAGTACTGGAGTAGTTCAGCCAAGATGGCAAACTTCTTCCCACCATAGAGGTCATAGTAGTCCCCAGTGTTCTGAACCTTGATGTGATAGACCGCTCCATTTCTTCTAACAGACACAGTAAAATCTCCAGGGTTACTCTCACTAGGCCTTGTCAAAAAGCTGCCATCAACTCCTCTGGTTAGAAGTAGATTCTCAAACTCCACACCACTGATGTTGGGGTGAAACCCTCTCTGAGATGCCATGTTCCCCTTGGCTCCTGCTCCACATAGACCTGCTGCTTGCTCAGGCTCTTGGGACACTGTCACATGTGTGTTGGAGGGGCTAAGCAAAGACCCACTGAGGAGTCAACACATGTGCAGGGCAGGTAGAACTGGCCCACTCTAAATGCAAAATCCCCCACCAGACCTGGATCCTAGATACTGGCTGTGCCCCACTAGGGTCACTCTGCTTCAGTCCTGGGCTTTGGCTCCTGCTCTGGTCTCACCACTGTGTCCACCTTAGGCAGACTGCCAGCGCGGAGGTGGGAGCTGGAACTATGGGTGAGGCTTGTTTGTCCATCAGCACAACTGGTATCCCAAGGGGCAGGGCTCATGCTGCGCTCTAACAGTCATCCCCAAAAGCAAATCAGTCTCTTTGTCCCTGTCCTTCTCTATATAAGCTATGCAACAAACAGTCTTAGAGCTTTAAACAGAGTTTGTAGACCTCACCATAGCAAGTTATAAAACATCTGTGACCTTGAGAAGTTGCTGCCCATACAATAACCACAGACATATATAATTTGGGCATATCAAAAACATTTACACTGTAGCCAACACACAAGGTCAATGACAGAAATATTATTTATAAATGCACATATATTTACAATGACATCTCTGGTTATATGAACAAAACATACAACCCATACATAAAAATTCAACAAGAATATAAAAGCCTTTGCTCTATATTTACAGCTTTACTCTTGAGCCACTCACCACACTGTCACTTTATTTTTATCTGAGCACTCACTTTTAATTTGTGGTGTCCATCACTTTACTCCTGTCCTCAAATCCCAGCAACATCCAGCACCATTCGTCTTGGGCCAGCCGACTCGTCCATGTTCCTGAAAAGTCGAATGTGGATTGAGGAAAGAAACGGACAAAAGACTGAAAAGAGAGTCAGGAGATCATTCCAATGAATACTGAATCTGCCTCAAGTTTATTTTTTCATAGCCCTTTTATACCCCAAGCCAAAGGGGTAGGCAAAAGACTGTTCGTTTGTTTTTTAATCATTATATAAAGAACAAACAAGACTGATTACTTTCTTAATATTCAAAACATCTAACAGCAATGCCCTAGGTCAAACATCTTGCTATTTGGAGCAAAACATCCATTAGCAACACCTTAGACAAAACATCCTGTTATTTGGGCAACATATAGAACAACGTTACCTGAGGCCAAACATCCTGTTGTTTGACCTTGAAGGAGCAAAAATATGCTCGAACTCTCTGACCTTTTGTCAAGATGGAGCAGAGCCACTTCATGGGCCTCCACATACCCTGCCATTGGGGACACATGATTCTGGGAGCATGACTTTTTGAGTTTGAGACACTGTGGGGGACTCAGTATGCCCACTCCAGCATTCAAGAACCCTGGACTGGTAAATGGAAAGATATTCCCAGGCCCCCAAAGGCTCAGGGTTTAGGGACCTAAGGTTGTAAGCCTGCCCAGATATAGCTTCATTTCAGATTCAACCCTTCAAGGAACAGTCACTCACCATGGCCTTGCCTGGTACTCTTCCCATTATCCTAGACACTGGTGGTCTGGGTGCCCTCTATCCCTGCATCAGTGGACACAATAGTAGCCAGAACATGCTGCCTTCATTAGACTTCATTCCAAGCTGCAGCCTGGGACTTCCTGCCCTGTCAATGCCATCCCGGCTTCCAGAACTTTGACAAAGAGAAGGCTATACCTTGAGAAGATAACCCTACAGCAGAGCTCCCACACCCGCAGATCCACTAGGGTCAGCTTGCTCACCCTGGAGTGTATGGGAGGTTCCTGTGTGTGCTTGGGAGGTCTGAGTATCCTACCCAGGTCTTTCTGTCTCTCCAAGATGCCTCACTACACTGGGGACAACAATGGAGAAGAGGATCCTGGGCTTCAGCTCTACTCCTACCCCTAGCACCTCCCAGCCCAGGAAACATCTGTGAACCAAGAGGCCATCTCCTGCTGCCTAGTCAAAAAAAAAAAAACAACCCTGTATCGACGAGGGTCCAGCCCTCCACATCACCCTGACATGGGGCTCTTAGCCCTTTCTGAAGCTACCCACTACTTCTCTGTGACTGGTAGATTTTTGTTATTGTTGTTTTATATGAAACACCTCATGGTCTAATAAAGAGCTGAATGGCCAATACCAAGACAGGAGCAAGATTAGGCAGGGCTTTCAGGCAAAAAGTATAAAAGGAGAAAGGAGAACAAGCCAGCCACCCAGCTACACAGCAAGCCATGGGGAAAGAAACAATGAAAGGTATATAGAAATAGATAAAGAGAAAAGCCCAGCGGCAAAAGGTTATCGGGGTAACATAAGATTTTTAAAAAATGACTAGACACAAGCCAAACTAAACCTGGGCATTCATAATTAAGAATAATCCTCCTCTGGGTGTGATTTATTTAGAAGCTGCCCCCCCCCAAAAAAGCCAAAGAAGTAAAATATCCCACAACAGGGGATCCTTGGAGCATTGGTCACTGGCCCTCAAAACTCGAAGTGTGACTTATGAGTGAGGTGGCCAGAAGGCAGTCGGCCTGTGAGCTGCCTTGGTATCCTAGACACTAGGGAGTTTTCACAGGCACTGCTCAGTGAAGACCCACTGTTCAGAAGAGGTAGTGCCTGTCACCAAAGCACTTGGAGACTGAGGAAGGAGGACTACAATTCCTAGAACAGTCAGGGCTATGTAGTGATACACAACCCACAAAAAAATGGTAGGGAGAGCCAAGCAGTGGAGGCACATGCCTTTAATCCCAGCACTTGGGAGGCAGAGACAGGTAGATCTTTGTAAATTCAAGGCGAGTCTAGTCTAAAAGAACTAGTTACAGAACAACCAGGGCTGTTAAACAGAGAAACCTGTCTTGAACCCCCTCAAAAAAAAAAAGAAAAAGAAAAAAATGGTGGAGAGAGGGTTCCTATGGAGAAGAAACTGTGCAAGCATAGAAATCTGAGTTCAAGTCCCTAGCACCTCAGTATAAAAGCTGAGCATGACAGGGCACATATGTAAACCCCAGCTGGCAAGTGGAGACAGGACGGTCCTTGGGGCTTTCTGTTCAGCGTGTATAGCCCATCAATGAGCTCCAGATTCAGAGAGGGATTCTGTCTCAAAAATAAGGTAGAGAGTGCTAGTGGCGACATGACATAGACCTCTCCTCCACATGCACACACAGAAAGCTTTCTGGAAAGAGGTGTGGAGAAGACCAAAAAAAGAGAAAGAAACAGAGGTTCAGAATGGCAAGTATACATACACATCTGAGGGGATATAGCTCAGGGCCTCATCACATGCTAAACACCCTAGGTTACATAGTCAGCAATGTAAAAAAAAATTCTTTTTTCAAGGACCCTTCATCACTCTGTCCTTGTGTGGTGGGGCTAGCCTCAGAGTGTGTATTGGATTCTGGGAACAGTAGAATCCAGAACTGGTAGCCAAAATTTGGAAATATAATTCCAATTTGAGATGGATGATGAGACTAACATGGCTATTTCCTGCTTTGCAAGCCCTAATCTAGCAGGATGTGTGTCAGCAGGTCCTTCATGGGGAAAAGAAATAAAGGCCTGGAATGAGCAGCCCACAGTATGTGAGAGAAAGACTTCATGGGGACAGCCAGGGCCTGGAGGTTTGGTAATTATGCGTCAAAACTGTGAGCCATTTACACTCAAGGCTTCCCTGTCTGGAGTTGAGGAGGAGTGGATGGAGAGGAGAGGTGCCCATCAACAGTGTGTCTATGGCAATAGCTTTGTGACATGGAAGGGAAGGAGCAGGGATGCCTATGAGTATCACCATGCCAACTCAGGTACAGGATGGTCCCATGTTCCAGCCCTAATCAAGGAAGGACATTCAGGCACATCTACCACAAAGATGAACACATTAATGCCTTCATGTTGAGTGAGCTAAGCCCATCACAGAGACTGTGGGATTTCTTATGTATGAGATACTGGAGACACCACGGTCATTGGTGAAGACAAACAGTAGGACAGTTGTAGCAAGTCTTTTTACATACACCAGCTCCCAAACAATGACACTGAGACTTATTATTATGAAAGCTTAGCCTTATCTTAGGCTTATCCCACTAGCTCTTATAACTTAACCCATTTACTTTAATCTACACTCTGTCATGTGCTGCAGCCAGTGCAGCCTGGATGCCAAGACTGGCAGGGGGTGCCAGGATTGAGACATGGAGGCTTTTTTTCAGGTGGAAAAACAGCAACCTTTATTTTGCCCAGCAACCTTTTATACCTCTACTCTGACCCACCGGCCAAAAAGAACACAAAGATCCTTGTCAATTACAGACTACAAGGAAGTTCTGCTGTCGGTCAGGGGGGAGTGAGGGGAGCTGGATCACAATAACTCCCCCCATTTTATTTTATAATACCTGGGGAATAGTCCTCTATTAGTCCCTGTCTTAGGTGGCATCCTGCCCCTAAAGTATTGCCCATCCGTGGCTACCCAGACACATAGCCCTAAACCAAGTATCCCCAGGACTGACAGCACCAATGAGCCAGACCAGTGCTGCAATCATCTAGCATGCACTAACTGGGTGATAAAATTAACAGACCCCTCTCATATGATGTTTGAGTTTGAGTTCCATAACAGTAGCAGAAGCCTGCAATACAGTGCCAGGAGTAATGCACACAACCTGATTAACTGTTGAAAAGTCTAAAGATAGTCCACTTGCTCCTGAACCAGAGCCACTTGTCATTTTGAATGTCCAAGGCATTGCTGACTCTTTCAGCCAGCTGGTTCACAGTCTAAAGAGCAATTATGGCAGCAGTATCTGCAGTGGCAGAGATAGCATTATTCCAAGGTATATTGCTTCTGCCAATCTTGTATGGTCCAGCACTTGTTGCCATATTTGTTGATACTCCTGACACTGCTGCAGCATCCCCCAGGCTGGGCACTGACTGGCTCATGGCCACATGCCTTTCACCACAGCCACCTATCAAAGCTCTGCTCCAGCTGCCTTCTGGCCCCAGACGTGCTCTCTCTGGATCCAAACTGCTGCATGGAGGGGAGCAAAACTCAGGGAAGCAGGCTCACTGCACCTGCTCCAGAATCATTGAAGGGGCCCCACTTTAACAATCTTTTAGGGAATTTGGGCATCTCTGGGGATGAAAAAACACATACTCCTTTTAATCTGACTTGACTTGTTCTAGTCTGGAACATTTGAACCCCCTCCCATAATAAACCAGGGGCTAACTTGAGCTATTGTTTGTAGAAAATCTTTGGCTGTCTTCATTGTTACTTCCATGCCTTGTTGCTTTAAGAGTTTCAGTTGCTTTTTGAGGCCTTCAGTTCACCCTCCCACCTCTTCTTTATACTTGCTAGTCTTTTGGAGGATGTCCCTCAGGGTATCTCTGGGGATGAAAAAAAATCACCTTACCTTCCCCAATACACTCCTTGATTTAGCTGGTGGATGGAGCAATCCCGTTCACGAATCCCCACTTTCCAGATCTCCATGGAGCCTCCACTTTGCTGCAGCCAGTGCAGCCTGGATGCCAAGACTGGCAGGGGGTGCCAGGATTGAGACAAGGAGGCTTCTTTTCAGGTGGAAGAACAGCAACATTTATTTTGCCCAGCTAAAGCCTTTTATACCTCTACTGCGTCTGTGGAAAATCACCAGCCAGAAAGAACACAAACATCCTTGTCAATTACAGACCACAAGGAAGCTCTGCTGTCAGTCAGGGGGAGTGAGGGCAGCTAGATAACAACAGTCATGTTTCTAGTTGCCACATCTTTCTAAACTGCTTATGCTATTTTATCCACCTATGGCTAGCAACCTCATCTTTCCTCTTCCCTCTCTGTCCCCAGAAGTCTCACCTAACCTCTTCCAGGCTAGCTATTGGCCATTCAGCTCTATATTGAACCAGCCACAGTGACACATTTTCACACAGTATAAATAAATATTCTGCAACAGACTGTGGGTAATAGCTGACGAGGAGTTGGGGGTGTGTGTACAAGTTGGAAGAAGTCTGAAGAGAGATCATGGTGATGGTTGGACATATATGTCCATACGTATATTAGACTGGACTAGAACTCAGCATGCAGTCCAAGATAGCTTGAGCTTTTAAGTTAATGTTACATTGTTTTGTGTGTGGAGTGTGTGCGAACAAATATGAGTGTGGAGGTCAGAGGACTTGTGGGAATCAGTTGGTTCTGATTCCACTACGTGGATACTGGACATTGAACTCAAGTACTAGCTTCTTTGGCAAACACCTTTACCTGACAAACCACATTTCTGGCCCACTATGAACACACACACACACAGAGAGAGAGAGAGAGAGAGAGAGGAAGGGGGAGGGAGAGAGAGCCTGAATGTGGACATCATGTTTCCTTAGTATCCATGGAAAGCAGAAGAGAGAGTTGGATCCCCTGGAAATGGCATTAAATGTATATGAGACTCCATGTAGGTTGTGGAAACCTGGCTCCTCTGCAAGAGCAGCCATTACTCTTAACCACTGAGCTTTCTCTCTATCCCCTCAATATGAATAATTTAAAAAAATAATTTATTTACATTTAATTTATGTGTTTTTGTATTTTGTCTGTGTGTATGACTGTGTGTGGGTCTTGTGGTTATTGACAGTTGTTAGCTGCCATGTGCATGCTGAGTATTGAAGCTGGGTCCTCTGGAAGAGTAGTCAGTGCTCTTAATCACAGATCCATCTCTCCAGCCCAATATGAATGCTTTTCTTCCCTCTCTGTAGCATTGGCTGAACTGTAACTCATGATATTGAACAGGTTGGCCTAGAACTCAGAGATCTGCCTGACTCTGTCTCCTGAGTACTAGGATTAAAGGCTTGCACCACCACCACCCAGGTGAATATGAATGTTTTGATGACACGGAAGGGTTCCTTTAACAAGTAGGTGATAGTTAAATGTGTATTTATCACAATTGAATTGTGGGGAACAGGTCTTGCTGTGTAGCACAGCCTAACATCAACTTCCTGCTCCTGCTATCATCACATCTTGAGTGCACCTCCACCTTCAAACTCATTCTCAGGGACCACATGAGTGTGTGGTAATGCAAACATTGCATGATACAGAGTTGACACTCATGAGGTCATGTGAGACTCCCCAATTTCTTCTGCAAGGTTGAACACCCACCCTATTGTCCCAAACTCCATGGGTGAGGACAGGAGCATGCCAGGTCTTACAGCATAAGATGAGTCTGAGGGCCCCATAGAACCTACACCCTGCATGATAAATGTGGACCAGGGAGACTCTCCTGTTTTCCAGGGTTAGTCTGCTGCTACTGTATCATGAATTCCCACCACAGTAGAGAGTGATGAGTCATGATAGTCCTTACAGCATGGAGAGAACCATAAGGCTCTGGCAGGATGTGGCTGTGCTGTGGGGTTTTGGTGTCAGCAGCTGCGGGTCACTAAAAGTTCCCTGCCATGAATTCCATGAAGACTTCCCCAAGCACTTCAGGGCACCTACTCTGCTTAGTCTGATATCCAGGCAGTAGACAAAGCAACACTCATCCTTGGCCATTAGCTGCTTCTGTGGTGTATCAGGGATAGCCATGGCCATAGCAGTCCAGGGTGAGGACACATAGAGGGAGCCCTGGGAAGCAGCTCCTGAGTGGATAATGAGGAATGTGACCTTGGGGCAGGGGCAGGATGGGGAGGGTTGGCTGTCTTGGAGACATGCCAGGTGGCACAGTGAAAGCAAGGACCACGAAGCAGGGAGGGTGTTCTGGTGGGGTCAGGACTGGACAGCCTGAGAGGCAGTTGGTTGTCGAATTGGTGGGTTTTGCTACATTGGATTTTTGAGACAGGGTCTCATTGTACAGCTCTGGCTGACCTGGAACTGGCTTATATAGACCAGGCAGGCCTCCAACTCACAGACATCTACATACCTCTGCCTTCTGAGTGCTGAGGTATGTACCATCACTGGACAGGCTAACCATACAATTTTTTAAAACAAATTTGTTGCAATTTAAGTCATTTTGTATGTTGGTCCATGAAGCACAGTGCATATGACTTGGTTCTCTCCTTCCATTATGTGGGTGGGGCCTGGGGACTCAAACTCAGGTTGTCAGTGCCTTTAATCACTGTACCATCTACACTCTCAAACTGGTTTGTATATACAAAATGTGAAAAGAAGACGCCTCTATTGGATGTGAAAAGATAATTAGAGAAGAATATTCTAGAAAGCAGTCCCAGGTCAGGGAAGCTGCTGTCACTTTGGCCAGTTTCTGCCCCTCTGTGCAAGTGTTGTGGAATAATAATAATAATCTTTTGTACACTATGTAATGTGTCTTTTCCAAGGCACCTTCTTATTGACTGCATAAAAAGCTAAACAACCACTAGATAGGCAGAAGGTATAGGTGGGACAGTCAGACACAGAGGACACTGAGAAGAAGAAAGGTGGAGTCACCAACCAGATGGACAGGAAGCAAGACATGCAGGAGAACAGGTAAATGCCATAAGTCAAGTGGCAACAGGTAGAGGAACAGAAATGGGTTAATTTAAGTTATATTAGTCTCCATGTCCTGAGAACTGTCATTAGGGACAGAAAAATCTGCCTACAGGAAATGATTTTGGAGTGTGCTGCTGAAGCCACTTAAAACTCAGCCATGGCCAGGACTCTTGTAGGGAATATTGGGTGGACCCTGAGATTGGGCATCAATATTTAATTTTAACATGCAAATAAATAGAAAAAGAAAATTTTAAAACAGGTGCGAAGAGAGGTGTTTGAAAAATTCCTCAGAAACGTAAAGGGGGAAGTCCTAAGAATCATGCAAATGTGCCCTGGTTCTTTGATGGGGAAGGAAGGCCCAGAGGGTCCTGGGTGGCCCAGGGTCCCCATGTGCAAATGCCCTTTACAGGAAAATAGAGGTTTCCCAAAGTGCTTGTGGATATCTTGAGAAGCACGCAGCAGAACCTGGGTAGACACCTTCTCCCCAGTGCCCAGGCCAAGGCAAAAACAAAAACAACCCCCACACACACAAAAGGGCTCAAGAACCTGGGATATGGCACAGCAATATGGCCCTGTGGAGGACAGCTGCCGGATGGTGAGTGGTTAACAGGCTCATTGTGCAGGGGTGGGGCAGTATCCCCAGTGGGAAGCTGGGAGAGCTCCTGCTGGAGAAGTCACAACCACTAGGAGTTCTGAAAGGAAAAAGTACGCGTGCATCTAGAACTCTGTAGTAAGGGGCCATCCATGAAGCACAGTCCCTGCAGTTGTCCAGGGTCTGGTCTGCAATGCCAAAAGCTACAGCTCGTGCTTGCTTGAAGTCAAGGTACACCCAAGGATCAAAGTGGCAAAAACCCTTTTGGGGTCAGGACGAGTAGGATTGGGGGACTTCACATGCTGGAGCCTCCAACAGATCCTTAGGGCAAGGCAGGTTGCAGCTGTACTGTATGGGGTAACTAACTAGTCACTAACAGCCTGTGCACACGCACAGTTTTGCAGTCTTGCAGGGCACCATGTCCACCTCCTCACCTGTCAGCTTCCACAATTACATCTCCAGTCAGTGGCTGTGCCACTCCTCGAAGTAGGTGATGGTGATCCAGAGAGACAGAGAGAAAATTACTGGGGCCAGGGTGTGGGGAATCACAGTACAGGGCTATGGGTTCGGGATGCTGGGCTTATGGGATTGGGATTCGGAGCTCACTGGTCTCTGTACAGCTCAAGGGCTAAGGGCTCTCCCAGGTGATCATGAAGGTGGCACTAGCACGATATCTTGCAGCATTATATGTAGTCTTCAGAGTTCAGAATGAATGCCATCTCGTGCAAAGTTGTAACAGGCCTGGCCCATGATGGTACAAGAGAAAAAAGGGGCTTTCCTGTCCAGTCCAAGATTGAAACAACATTGGAATCTTTCTAGGAGGTAGCAAGCACTTTAGTTTTCCCTCAAGAAATTCCTGATTCATCCAGTGTTGAAATATGTTGAAATAACCAGGCTAGCCAAGGATAAAACAATTATATTTTATTTATTATAAGGGAAAAACTCACAAAACAAGAAATGAGAAATCCAAGCAGAGCAATGTCCCATGGGAAAAGGCACAGAGAGAGAGAGAGAGAGAGAGAGAGAGAGAGAGAGAGAGAGAGAGAGAGAGAGAGAGCCCACAAAGGTACACACATTTTTTTCCCTGGGTCCCAGTGAAGCCACACCTTAAATAAGACCCATCTCTTAATGATCATTGGCCAACAAGGTTTCCCATCAATCCAGGATGTTCTAGTTCTGAAAATTTCTTATCTCCTTCTTCCACTGTGTCTGTATTGACAGCACACATACACGCACACACACACACACACACACACACACACACACACACCATATGTATATGATTTTGGTTTTTCAAGACAATATTTCTCTGTGTAACCTTGACTGTTTTGGAGCACATTGTTGAGTGGATTCAATCTCAAGATCCACCCCCAGAGGGAAATGGGAGGAGGGGAGGAAGTGGAAATTTTGAATGGTGTTATTTATAAAGCATAAACATTTTAAAAAAAGAAAAAAGATCCACCCCCGATGCTGGGTATGATTAAAGATGGAGACTCAGAAGAACCTAGTCCCAGTCCCAGCCCTATGTCTACTCTCTATAGAACTTTGGACAAGTTATTGTTCAAATAATAAATAAAGGCTAGTTTTTAAAAAAAATTACGTGGGTGGAGTACTGCTACCTGCCTTTCTACCTCACATGCTTAAACTGAGATGGACGAGTTCACTTGGATTATATTTTTGTGAATGAAAATTTATAACTAATGAGTTCCTATAACAAGATGAAAATTTTCCTGATTGATTATAAATGCCTTCTGGGTGTACATTCATGATCAGTTCACTAAAGGGATAAAACTTTTTAATCTGCTGTATACAGATTTGATCTGTGGGAAAGAGGAAGAAAATAGCATTCAGTAAGCAACTAATATAATCCAGGCCTGTATATTTACTTATACCTGTATAAATCAATGGCTCTGCAAAAAAGTGAATCACACTTGATTTTCTGAAAAATACAGTTTATTGACCATGCAGTGTGGTCAGGCTAAGTCAAATCCTAGGAAAGGGTCCTCCACCACCACATTTCCAGGATTCCCAAAGCGAAGAAGTATGGGAAATTAAAGTATTTATCCTTTATTGCCAAATTTGTGGAAATTTATCTAGTAAATTTGCCACGGAGTACAAGTTTTAAAGCAATAACCTTGGCATCTCATAAAATATGTAGTCCTAATTGATGACATTTGTCTAACCCAGGGGATTTCCAATCACTTTGTTTCCTCAAGTATCTTGTCAGGACATATAAAAAATATCATTTGGTTATCTTCTAAATTTCAGACTAGTCTAGAAATGAAACACTGTGACTGTAAATCTGCCCTTGGTTCTGCCTTTACTCATTCAGTCCTATGCATCAGTCTTCTTCTGCTGCTTTTTTGATTTTTGGACTTTTACTTGTACTCTTTCCTTGCTTTTATGAATTCTTCATGCTGTCTTTTATTTCTATCTTTCATCTCCATGAAATACATTTATTTCTTTAATTTTCATCTTTACTAACAAAGAAAATACAGGAAAAAATCTGTAAATTATTCAAAAAATTTGTTTCATAGTTGAAATTAATTTTATTCAAAGATCTTTTTCATCTTCCCATATGCAAGTGGAGTCTTAAATAGTTTGTATAGGCATATCATAGTTATGAACCTTAAAAAATAACCCTTACAGGAATGAGGAAAAAATAAGAGAACATTGAAATTAAGAGCATTTCTTCAGTATTCTTTCTAGAAAATATTGTAATGCTAAATAAAAAATGACAGTATTCATAGCATAAAATATCTTGGAGTAACTCTAACCAAATAAATGGAAGACTTGTATGACAAGAACTTTAAATCTTTTTTTAAATATTTATTTATTATGTATACAATATTGTGTCTGTGTGTACGCCTTCAGGCCAGAAGAATGCACCAGACCCCATTACCAATGGTTATGAGCCACCATGTTGTTGCTGGGAATTGAACTCAGGACCTTTGGAAGAGCAGGCAATGCTCTTAACCTCTGAGCCATCTCTCCAGCCCCAACTTTAAATCTTTGAAGAAAGAAATTTAAGAAGACACCAGAAAGTGGAAAGATTGCCCATGCTCCTGGGTAGGTAGAATTAACATAGTATAAATAAATCAAAAACAATCTACAGATTCAATGAAATGCCCAGCAAAATTCCAGCAAAATTCTTCACAGACCTTGAAGGAACGGTACTCAACTTCATATGGAAAAACAAAACACCCAGGATAAGCAAAAGAGTCCTGTATAATAAAAGAACTTCTGGAGGCATCACAATCCCTGACTCTACAGCAGAACTTTCACACCCACATGTCCACTGGACTCTGTTTGCTCACTATGGAGCCCATGGAAGGGCTCCTGTGTGTTCTTGGGATATCTGGTTATCTGGCCCAGGTCCCTCTTTCTCCAAAATTTCTTACAAATAACTGGGTCAAGGATGGAGAAGAGCATCCTGGGTTTTAGCCCTATGAACCTACCCTATCCCCACCTCACTCCTCACCCCGTCTGGCTCAGGAAACATCTGTATACCAAGTGGCCACTTTCTACTATCTAGTCACGCAACTCCTGTTTGGATGAGTATCCAGTCCTTCTCCACAGCTCTCTTACATGTGTGTTCTTAGCCATTTCTTAAGCTACTCCTTTTTTCCTGTCTGTGGCTGGAAGGATAAAAAGCCCACTTAATGTGACCTGGCTATGTCAGAGCAGACCAACAAGGGCCAGCAAGATGACGCTACAGCTAAAGCCACCAAGCCTTACTGCTCATGAGTTCAATCTGCAAGACACATAGTGGAAAGAGAATGAACTCCCACAAGTTTTGCTATGGCCTCCATGTGTGGCACCTTGGCATTTGTGTATACACATGGGCGCGCACACACACACACACACACACACACACAAGCTATAATGGTCATGCAAGCCTTTCATACCCATACTCCAAGAAGCAGAAGTTGGGGGATCTCTGTGAGTTCAAGGATAGCCTGATTTACCTAAGGAGTCCCAAGACAGCCAGGACTACATATTGAGAGCCTGTTTCAAATATAAATACATAAATGTATGAACCTAAAATTCTAAGGACATATCAATAATTATTGCTTCCCAGACTACTCCAAGTCCTCTTAGGCCCACCCTTTTATTATCCCATCTCCTTGCATGGTTTGGACTAAAATAGGTCCAGAAATAAGACATCCCTGTGAATCTGGGGATCAGATGGAGATAGCTAAAGGGACTGTACCCCTTTCATAGATTTGATACTGAATGTCTGCTGTAAGGCAGGGTATGCGGACCCTTGGAGTCACTTGTTACCTGTCCTCAAAGCTTCAGGTGTGATTTTAGAGGAAGGTGGCCAGGCTTCTTCAGAGGATCCCCACACTACCTGGGTTTCCTTGGTATCCACGACACTATGGGAGTTGTTACAGGCAATGCTCAGTGGGTATCTACTGTTTGGAAAAGGGAGTAGGCATGCCTGTCATCCCATGACTTGGAGGCTGAGGCAGGAAGAATGCCATTTCTAGGGTGGTAGCCTGGACTATGTGATGAGAAACAGTTCACAAAATTGGTGGGGAGACGGCTGCTTTGGGGATACTACTGTGCAAGTATGATGACCTGAGTTCAAATCGCCAGCATCCATGTATAAAACCTGGGCACAGCAGAGCACACTTGTAAACCCCAGCTGACAAGCAAAGAAAAAAGGGTCCTGCGGGTTCACTAGTCAGTGCACATAACCTATCAGTGAACTCCAGGTTCAGAGAGGGATTCTGTCTCAAAAAGAAGGTGTAGAGTGCTAGAGGAGACATGACATAGACCTCTCCTCCACACGCACACACACAAAGTTTTCTGAAAAGGGTGGGGAGAAGAGGAAAAGAAAAACAGGAGAAACTGAGGTTCAGAAGGGAAGTACACACATCTGAGGTTATGAAGTTCATGCCATATGCATGCTGAATACCTTAGGTTCAAGTCCAGAAATGTCAAAAATGAGTCTTGCTGGAAGGACCATACCACCATCCTGTTCTTGGGGACAGGGTTAGCCTCAGAGTGTGTGCTGGAGTCTGAGAAGAGCAGAATCCAGCACAAGGTGGTCAAAGTTGGGGAATATGAATCCTATTTGGGGTGAAAGTGGAAAAGACCCACACTATTGTTCATTGCCTGATAAACCCTAATCGAGCAGGATGTGAGTGAACAGCTCAGTCTGGCCTCCTACTCACCATGCAACTGAGGCTAACCTTCATGCTCTGATATTTCTTTCTGGCTGGATGTCAAGGCATGTTTATATGGTGCTGAAATGGATCTTGGAGCTTTGCCTACCCTAGGAAAGTTCTCCAGCTACTGAGCCCCTATCCTGGTCTGCCTGTCTTCTGTGAACCAGAGTTTCTGTAATCCATGCTGTTCTGGAACTCCTAGTTATCCTATGTTGTTAACCCAACACTGGAATGACAGGCTTGTGTCTCATACAACTTCCTTTCCAATCAGTTAATACCTCTCCAGTATCCCCAGGGTCTGGTATCGGGCTACTATCATGAGAATGTGGTCACGAGGGAGGTGAATGACACAATCACTGGGGTGTCATGCAAAGGCACATTCCCACAGTCACACAGTCATTGGGCACCCTGGACAGGATTGATATGCTGAGCACCATTTTTGCTGTAAGTACTTGGATGGAATGCTACTGGCATGAATGAAGCAGGGTGCTCAGAATTGCGCTGGGTCCCCCAATGTCAGGAAAGCCATCCACTATAACAACAAAGGACTTGTCTTAAATATCTGAGCACTGGAGTGACCCACAATCCACATGTCATGATGTGTTTTTGAGATGGGGAGGCGGGGAAGCATGGAAGACATCAGAGCCAGGAATACAAGGAACAATGTGATAGGACCAATGTGAGGAAAATGTGAGGCACAGGCCAGCTGGCCTAGTTTGGTAACCGAGCATCCAGTGTGGACATGAGAAGCCAAAGAAACAGGATCAGATCCTGAGACTCCACAAAAGTGGGAAGGAGCTAGAGTGCCACTTGTATCAGATAGGGACATTGTGGGGATTAATGGAGCATCTGGGAGGAGCAAGGTCCCATGCAGTGGTACCTGCAGGTGGCAATGTTGCTTACAGTGGCAGAGGTCAGACCTATGACAAGCAGGTAGGCTCTGGCTGTTGCAGGTGGCAATGTTACTTACAGTGGCAGAGGTCAGACCTATGACAAGCAGGTAGCTCTGGCTGCTGCAGGTGGCAATGTTGCTTACAGTGGCAGAGGTCAGACCTATGACAAGCAGGTAGGCTCTGGCTGTCGATGGGAGGAATGGCAGAGGCCCTGTGATGCCCCGCTTCTGGAATATTTCCTGTGTCTCATGGGCTGCAAAATAAAGTCAAAGAACACCAGGAGGCAGTCAGGTTCCAAGCACAGAACAGATATCTCTGTGAACCTTTCTAGAAGTTGAATAGTCCACCTGTCACTGGGCCCCAGGAGCAGAGTCACCTGGAAGGCATCAAGGTCCTGCCTGTTGATTTTTAAATTGGTGAGATAACTGAGTATTATGGCAGTCTCAGGGCCCCTTAGAGAGCAAAAAATCATCTGAAATCTCAAGAAAGAAGCAAACTCAACCAACCAACCAAAGAAACAAAGCAAACAGTATCTTTCTATGGAGCGCAGACTGGTCTTAGGCTTCTTCCCCTCCTACCTCAGAGTAACTGAGGCTTCTAATCTGCTTTGAAAAGCAGTTGATTAATAAACTAGGAAGAAAGATCAGATTAAGGACTTGTGGTAGGAGCCATCCAAGGACACAGTGATGGTGGCATTATAAGTGACATGGTGTCCAACTCTAAGTTTGCTTCATCTGCCAAACAGTGAAGCCTGAGTCTGCTCTATTGTCTGGAGACATCACACCATGGGACACTCTGTCTCACAAACATTGCTTTTTAGGTCTGGGCCTCAGGATTGAAATGAAGCAGCCACTCAAAAAACACTGGCTTCTGGATTTCCAAAGTCAAGAATACCCCGTGGAAAATGCCTGGGATCACAAGCATTTTAGATTTTGGATCTTTCTGGAGATTTGAACAATTAGGAGTACAAAAAAGGAGCTGGACACAGTAATGCATACCTGTGATCTCAGCACTTAGGAAACTGAACCAAGGAAATGCAAGACTGACTGCACTGCACATTGCAGGCCAGCCTGTGTCTCAGAAACTAGTCATGTTGAACTACGCCACTATTCTCATGGCTTCTGAGCCAGACTTGAGGGCTTGGAAGCCAAACTGTACTCTGTGCAGCTATAAGTAGTCCTGAGGAGGCTGTTCCCTGGGTCACCTGAAGCATGTGAAAGGAGGGAGAAGAAATCAGCTGACCAGTGAGACACTCACCTCCAGAGCTGTAGCGAATGGTAAAGCTGAGATTCACAGAGGGGAAGTCTCGAGCTTGAACTTTGAATCAGCTATGCAAAGTCTAATCTCTCAGTGCATTTCTGAACACATCCAAGTGCTAAAGGTGGGCTGAGATGAACATTGTGGAGGGCAGGTGCTGTCCCCTATCAGCTGATCTCAGGGCATTTGCAAGCCCATGGTGCCTCTTCTGGTATGGGACATCAGTGAGATAAGGGACAGGCACATACAGAAGTGTTTTCTGTGCACATTTTGCTAGGTAGATTACTATATCTCCTGGGCTGTGTATCTGCTCATAGAAGTGTGATGTCTCACAATGAGTAGTTGGAAAGGCCAAACTCTCTGAAGACTCCAGGCCTCTTTCTAATCAATGGTATCTTCAGGCAATTCTTCATACTTTTCCATCTAGAACACTGCTCTCATCTCTAGATTTATGTATGCAAGCATACATAAAGAGAATGAGAGAATTTCCATTCTTTTCCCCTCTTTATCTACATCACCTCTCTCTTCTGGTCTCTTTGCCCCCCCAACTGCCCTATATGTTCTTAAAGAGTTTTTATAACAGTTTAGGCATATGCCTTGCTCCTAAATTCCAGTATCCTCAACTTGTTGGTCTCTATAAGACTCTATTTAGAAATAAAGTTGATAATCTTATTTATTTGGTTAGAGTTTCACCATCTGAAATAACACAGATCACTCAACAGAGTCATTAGTCCTAGGTTGCAAGGAACATGCTTTGGTGTTTAGTAGAGAAAGTCTGGAGACTGACTTGGAAAAAAAGGGTGGAACCCAACCCTGGGCACTCTTTGGAAAGTAAGCTTTCAACTTCTCACATAAAATGTTTCTAATGAAACAGAGGGCTAGATTTCTGGCTTTAGAAGGACAATGTGCCTTAAGGCTTCCCCTGTGGCCCCAGAGAGGCTCTTGAAAATGGTACCTTAGTTTCACGTCACTTTTGGGTGAAGCAGTTATTAGGGGTGTAATGTCTGTATCATGAGGTCAGCAATCCCCTATCTAAACATTCTATTGTATCCTGGTGAGCCCTGGCATTCTCTGTGATGTCACCATTGTTAAGGCAACACCAACTGCCTTTGGGGCATTCATTCAGTGCCTATGTGGTTCACCCACAGACATATTGACAAGAACAGGATGCTTGGGAGACAGAATGGAGAGCATAGGGACACCAGAGAGAGACATAAGAAAGATGACCTTCATTCTCCGAGTCTTGCATCAAGAAATAAAAGGTTCTTGGGAAAGCACAGTGAGTAATGGGCAGGGGATAGAGGGGTGCCTGAAAGAGGAAGGCTTCAGTTGATCCTGTCAGGAGTGGGGCTCAAGAGGTGGGAGTTTCTGGGAAGCAATGGTCCTCTTCTACTTTTCTGAGTTACTAAAGAGCAGACACATGTTGTAATATGAGCGGCGGGGCTGCGTCCCCAGCACCCCGGCCGACTGCTAGCTTATGCCCGAAATAACAACACACAAACTCTATTCATTTAAACACTGCTTGGCCCATTTCTATCTAGCCTCTTCTATTGAATGCGATTCAGCTCCGACCCAGGATGGACGTAGGCTAGAATCTTCCCGGTAAGCGCACCTTGGGGTGCAACACAGATGATTAGAAATGGGCTAAATTAATATGTGAGAATTAGCCTAGAAGAGGCTAGATAGAAATGGGCCAAGCAGTGTTTGAATGAATACAGTTTGTGTGTTTTTATTTCGGGCATAAGCTAGCAGGTGGCCGGGGTGCTGGGGACGCAGCCCCACCACTCCTATTACAACAGACACAGAGTCGAGGATTTCTGATGGTTAGTTTGGCAGAGAGCCTGGGATAGTCAAGGCTTCAGCTGCTGTGCTGAGGGCCCTCTGCTTTTACTCTGCGTAGGAAAGAAGTACAGAGGAACTAAAGAGGCTTCAGTCCCAGCCCTGCACTTCACCCACATGGATTTCTTTTGGTTGTGTGTCACTAAAAGCAGGGAGAGTAAAGTCCCCTGGACAAAGCTGGAGGTTCTCACATTTTACATCACAACCTTTTGCAGGGCAGGAGCCACCAATTATTGGTGCATATCTGTGACCCCTAAGGTTTCTGAATTCCTTTTCTCTCACTAGCCAATAAACTCCCCTCTAAGGAGAGTGCAAAATGGGCCATCACTCTTTTGACAAGTATTTGTTCTTGGTGTCTGAGGGCTCACCTGTGGATGGCCAGCCCTTAGGTATATTCAGCCTTACCTATAAATAGTTGATCATGCCTTTGCTAACATTGTGAGGGCTGTAAAGTATTTTTCTGAAGATTTTTTTAAATTTATTTATTTATTAAGGATTTCTGCCTCCTCCCCGCCATTGCCTCCCATTTCCCTCCCCCTCCCCCATCAAGTCCCCCTCCCTTATTAGCTCGCAGAGCAATCATGGTTCCCTGACCTGTGGGAAGCCCGAGGGCCGCCCACCTCTATCCAGGTCTAGTAAGGTGAGCATTCAAACTGCCTAGGCTCCCCCAAAGCCAGTACGTGCAGTAGGGTCAAAAACCCACTGCCATTGTTCTTGAGTTCTCAGTATTCATCATTGTCCGCTATGTTCAGCTAGTCTGGATTTATCCCATGCTTTTTCAGACCCAGGCCAGCTGGCCTTGGTGAGATCCCGATAGAACATCCCCTATGTCTCAGTGTGTGGGAGCACCCCTCGCGGTCCTGAGTTCATTGCTCATGCTCCCTCTCCTTCTGCTCCTGATTTGGACCTTGAGGTTTCTGTCCGGTGCCCCAATGTGGGTCTCTGTCTCCTTTCATCGCCTGATGAAGGTTAATATTCAGGAGGATGCCTATATGTTTGTCTTTGGATTCACCTTCTTATTTAGCTTCTCTAGGACTGCGAATTATAAGTTCAATGTCCTTTATTTATGGCTAGAAACCAAATATGAGTGAGTATATTCCATGTTCCTCTTTTTGGGTCTGGCTTACCTCACTCAGGATAGTATTTTCTATTTCCATCCATTTGTATGCAAAATTCAAGAAGTCCTTGTTTTTTACTGCTGAGTAATACTCTAATATGTATATATTCCATACTTTCTTCATCCATTCTTCCATTGAAGGGCATCTAGGTTGTTTCCAGGTTCTGGCTATTACAAACAATGCTGCTATGGACATGGTTGAGCATATACTTTTGTTGCATGATAGGGCCTCTCTTGGGTATATTCCCAAGAGTGGTATTGCTGGGTCCAGGGGTAGGTCGATCCCGAATTTCCTGAGAAACCGCCACACTGCTTTCCAGAGTGGTTGCACAAGTTTGCATTCCCACCAGCAATGGATGAGGGTACCCCTTTCTCCACAACCTCTCCAGCAAAGGCTATCATTGGTGTTTTTTATTTTAGCCATTCTGACAGGTGTTAGATGGTATCTTAAAGTTGTCTTGATTTGCATTTCCCTGATCACTAAGGAAGTTGAGCATGACCTTAAGTGTCTTTTGGCCATTTGAACTTCTTCTGTTGAGAATTCTCTGTTCAGCTCAGTGCCCCATTTTATAATTGGGTTGATTAGCCTTTTACAGTCCAGTTTCTTGAGTTCTTTATATATTTTGGAGATGAGACCTTTGTCTGTTGCGGGGTTGGTGAAGATCTTCTCCCAGTCAGTGGGTTGCCTTTCTGTCTTAGTGACAGTGTCCTTTGCTTTACAGAAGCTTCTCAGTCTCAGGAGGTCCCATTTATTCAATGAGGCCCTTAATGTCTGTGCTGCTGGGGTTATACGTAGGAAGTGGTCTCCTGTGCCCATGTGTTGTAGAGTACTTCCCACTTTCTCTTCTATCAGGTTCAGTGTGTTCGGACTGATATTGAGGTCTTTAATCCATTTGGACTTGAGTTTTGTGCATGGTGATAGAAATGGATCTAATTTCATTCTTCTACAGGTTGACATCCAGTTTTGCCAGCACAATTTGTTGATTTCTGAAGATTTTGACATAGTTTTCATCATTACTTATGTGATGGATCTTTGTTCTGACAGGACACCCACAATCTCCAGCCACCTCTTACATTGTTTCAGTCCCGTGGATCTTTCCCAATGTGTAAATTAACTCATAGAACTGATCTTCCTTCCCAACATCCAGAACTAATTTCTTAGCATCCTTTATTTCTCATCTTATTGATTAGTTGTCTTAAGGATCTGAAGATCCATTCCTGGGAAGAGTCTGAAAAGTAAGTCTTGACCTCCGCACAGGGTAAACTAGTGAATTAGAATGAAGTAGATTCTAGTGAATCAGGAAGGGAGAGGTGCTGAACGGCTTCAGCTGTGACTCAGGGAAGGCTCCTGGAAAGGGCAGCTTGGTTTTTGGTGAACTGGGAAAGAGCTATCTATCAAATAGGTGATGATCCTAAGAGTCTCTTGTCTGGACATTCTACTGTATCCTGGAGAGCCCTTGACATCTTCAGTGTCATGGCAATACCATCTGCCCTTGAGGCATTCATTGTTTATATAGTTCACCAAGAGACGTGTTGTCAAGACTAAGCATACCGATTGGCAGATAGATCTTTGGTTTTCTAAGAAGAAAGTGAGACTCAAATTGGACCTTCTAGAAATGGGGTTTGGTAACTGGGACCATCTGAAGCAATGGGCCTATGCTGCTTCTTTGAATTCCTAAAGAGAAGGCCAAAATTGGATGATTTCTGATGGTGAGTTTGGCAGAGAGTTAGGAATGGTCAAGGCTGCAGCTGCTGTACTGAGACCTCCTTAATATAATTCTGAGTGGAAAGAATGCCACCAGGAGACAGTGTCACTAATGAGTTGTCAAGGTCAGGTTTTCTGCACCTCATCCTCAGTGGATTTCTGTAGCTTCCATGGATATCTGATGTGCGTATCAGGGAGGGAAACTCCTCATCCCTGCACTCAGGTCTGAGACATTCAGTTGCTGTTAGTCTTAGACACAGGTTAGCTGGTCTAAGAAGTGTAAAGCACCAGGGACTCCAGAACCTTCCTACTTCTCCTCATCAGAAATTAGCTGACATTTTCAAACCAGCATGACTGGGCTAGCTTATATCTGCCAGGGCCAGTGGGGCTGTAATAAGGACTGATGTGTTGTGGGATACTTTACTCTATTGACTTTCTTGGGGTCCTGTCACCAGGCTTCCAAATAAATCACACACAAAGGCTTATTTTTTGTTATGAATGCCTGGCCTTAGCTTAACTTGTTTCTTATCATCTTTTCTTGACTTAAATTATCTCAACTGCCTTTTGCTCTGGGCTTTTTTCTCTTCTGTAAATCTTACTTTTGAGCTGGGTGGTGGTAGTGTATGCCTTGAGTTCTAGAACTCAGTAGGCAGAGGCAGGCAGATCACTGTGAGCTCAAGGCCAGCCTGGTCTACAAGCACTTGTTTAGGATAGGCTCCAAAAAAGTATGGAGAAACCCTGTCTCAAAAAAAAATCTTATTTCACTCTTGTTCGGTGGCTGCTGGGTGAGTTGGTGGCTGTCCCCTTGAGTCCACCCCTCTTGTTCCTGGGTTCCTTTTTCTTCTCTCAGAATCTCTTTCTATTTATACTCTCTGCCCATTAGCCCCACCTATCTATCCCTGCTCCTGCCTCACTATTGGCCCTTCATCTCTTTATTAGAAACATCAGATATTTTAGACAGGCACAGCAATATAGCTTCACAAAATTAAACAAATGTATCATAACCAAAAGTCACACACCTGAAAACAATATTCCCCAACATTGATGCACATATTTAGCCACAGTGATTGTAAAAGGAAACATGGCTTATGGGTCCCAACTTGAGGGTAGTTGTTCTGCTCTTTGGGGTCTTTAGTGGGTTCCATGCATTTCCTCTTCCCCAGGCCTCTTCTTGGGACTCAAGATGATCTACCATCTAACTGGACAAATTCACTGATGTTTATCTACCTACAGGGAGTACTGGAAAGGCATCAACCTCAACCTCCCTCACTGAGCAGGAGCAGCAGATGAACAAGGTCAATAAACTGATGCTTCAAATGATGACCAATGAGAGGAATGAACTTCATGGAATCCTGACCAGTTATGCCAACAATGATTTGAACAGTGGGTAGTTATTATGTCCAGTTCTCTGGCGACTGTCTTGACCCTCCTGTGTCAGCCCCAGCATTCCTCATATCACTTGAGGCTGTACATCCAAGGTACCCTCCTGCACAAACAAATTTTCCTGAGTACATCTGAGATGCAGAACTGAAGCCTGGGTAGGAGTGAGATGGGGACGCAGGCTGTTCTGCTTCCTCTAAATGAAATGAGCCTATGTCCTGAGCCACATTCTATGAATAGGGTCAGTAGTGTGTGAGCTCACAACATGCATTTCAAAGAGGGCTTGAGAGGTGTTGGCTTGTGGGAGAGGCTGAGTGATGAGTTTATAGTGAGTCTCTGTATTTGACTAGGTGATTTCTTGCTGGTTGCTCTAGGAGCAGAACCTGGTTCTACATGGTCCATTACAGTATTTGACTGGAGAGCCTGGGCTCATCCTGGCACCTCTCTGATCTTGTTCCTTGTACTCTGAGACAGTGCCACCTACCTGGATTTCTTTGACATTCTAATTGTGTATGGGTTTCTGTGTGTGAAGGGCTAATAGGCATTGCAAATATGGCAGTGGCAGGTTTTGCCCTTTTCACTTCCCTCTCCCTTGATAAACCATTAAATTGCATTCCTAAAATCAGCCCCAAAGGTTCATTTTCTTATTTGTCCACTGACGAATACCTGAAGCCAAATACCAAGGTCCTGCAATCACACTTCATTATTTGGCTATACTGGCTTACCTGTCCAATCAGGTCTCACCAACTCATTATAGCACAGACTTCCCCTGTCTCCTTAAAAACCCATTACTGAAAAAACCAACTAGCAACAGGTGAGAGCAACTGCTCTCAGCCCATGCCTGATTCAGAGCTGGGCCCCCAATTCCATGATTGCTCCTCTGGGGCAATAAATATCCTTTGTGCTGTAGTGTCTGAGTTTGTTCTGTACTCTCTCTGAGGGGCTCCCTTATAGTGTGTGTGTGTGTGTGTGTGTGTGTGTGCGTGCATGCGCGTGTGCGTGCATGCGTCTGTCCTTCCAGATCCTGTGAGCCAGAGATTGGTAACAGGACTGAGGATTTGACTGCTTCAGAGTTTTCGGATAATATAAGTGCTGAGGCCAGGGAAGTCCCATTTTGAACATCAGTGCCCTCATTCTTTGTGCTCACCTTGGTGACTCACTGGAATTCACTGGGGAGTTTATAAAGCCATTGTGGTATACTGTCTCCTCCATGGAAATCCTGATTATGGGTTCTGGGTATCATTGTGATAACAGGATCACAAAATAAACAATCCCTTTTCTGAAGACAAGAGAAATGTCATCCCAGGTTTCAGGTAGGCCCAGACCTGTGGCACAGACTCCTGGGGAGTCTTAAAAAGAGCTAGTTCCTCCAGGCCTACTGACAAAGCTCATGTAGCCCTATCTATCTCCTCTTGGCACTCTGACTCTCTGGCCCTGGGGCAGGGTAGCAAGTCTAACAAACATCAACAGGACATAGTACATAGGATTCAGGATGTGACATCCAGTGGTTTAGGGTAGTCCAAGACACAGTCTTAATTCATGCGTTCATGGGATTCTGATCACTGTGTTCATGGGATTCTTTGTTCCTGCGGTCATGCTCTACCATAGGCTGAATTCTGAGCATGAGGTGCTAATAATGGATCTTTAGAAGAAGATGTCAGATCTGAAGAAATGCCCCAAGGAAATTAGTGAGGCCTTGTACAAGTGCAAGGAGCTGACTGAGGACCAACTCCTACCAGGGCTGTGGTTCTATTTTGTTTACCTTATACCTGTGTCTACCAAACTGATTCTCCTAAGTGCAAGGAGTTTGAGAGCCCCTCCCAACATTGTCCTGTCAACTTCCAGAGCTGCTAGATAGAAAACATGGTTTGCACCTTAAATGGTCTGTGGAACTCTGACAGGGGCTAACAAAGTCTGTTTTTATGGGACACATATATGCAATGTATTTCTGTTGGGTCCACTGCCCTCCCTCAGACCATGTTTGCTCTATACCTGATGATATTCTCCCAATACCATGAACCAAGTACTGATGTGGAGGGGGACAGAATTCATTTCTCAGAGGTACATCACCTAGGTGATTCTGGCATGGCTAATGTGGGCTCCAATCTCAGTCTGTCTGAGGACATGGGACCTTGCAGGGACAGCTGTATTATATATAGGTAGGAGTGGCAGGTAGGAATTGACTGGGGCTCATCATTTTTTGTGATGGTTAAGAACCCTTCACAGCCAGCTTCTGAGTGAATAGACGCAGTTGGAGGAAAAAGTGGACCTGTTAAAAGAGTACAACAGACAGCTGCAGGAGGAGCAGATTTTCCTGCAAGAGTCCTGTGAGAAGATGAAGAGGCTTTGTGGGGAGGCCCATGAGAAAATCTGAGACCTCTGGGCAAAGCAGCAGCAGGTAAGCTGAGGCGGCAGGAGCAAGCTGCCCACCTATCTAACCATATACATACATATATACACAGTCATGTAACTATCCATTCACTTACCCAGCTGACCACCTACATTCCATCCAATAGTTAATTTCTGTGATCCTTCACAAGTCTTGCTGTGAAGTTAACCTCTTGGAAGGCACAACATGATTGGCAAGCAAACCATCCCACTCTGGAGGAAGCTGCAGTCCATTGAGGGAGACGGGTAAATCTCATGTAGCACACCTACATGTCAGTATGGTAGAAAGGATGCTATGCTGGGAGCCACGTAGGGAGTATCACAGAGCTTTGAGTGAGTGAGTGAGTGAGTGAGTGAGTGAGTGAATGAGGTCAAGGGCCTGTAGATCATTCGCTTGGTAGAACAGAAAATTTCTGTTCTGGCTAAGCTATCTAGTCAGAGCTCGTTGAATCTCCTGTCTGTTCACAGATAGAGCTTCCTATCCTTTTCTGTTTCATCTTATTGCCAAATGATTCATTTGGTAAGAAAGAGAAAGGACTTTGTGTTTTTTCTTAATTTTTTTCACAGTTTTACTATTTTGTAATTAATATGTTTTGTAACAAAAGAATTTAGAGCTATTTTGGAAATAAAAAGTAGACCTCTTTTCTTTCACTGAGCACAGGTAACCTCCCAGGAAATGTCTGGTTTGTCTCATTAGCTTCACAACACAGAACCTGGCAGTCTATCTCTTTGCTGACATTTTGATACTCACTCTATCATGTTCGCGGTTATGTAAGTACAGATTAATATACTCATAATTATATAGAGTGTTACATTTCAGAAAAGCACTGTGGATGACCTCTCTAGCCTCCTACTGACTGATCTGGGGCTATTTTCATATTATATGCACTGTATTATGGTCAAAATTTGTTGGGTAATGACCACCGGTCAATTCCATTCTCTGGTGCTATCAAGGTTTTTCTGTGAAGGAGCATGGGTAAGTTTTCTTTGGAGAATCTAATGGGTCAACTTAGAGCTATCTGGAGGCTTTATATATAGCCCTCTTCCTTTGGGACTTGGTCTTTTGTGGTCAAGGCCACTTGTGTAGAGGGTTTTACTTACCTGTATGATCAGTGGGTATTGAGATGAAGAACTTTCCTGGAAGGGGGAAGAAATTCAGGTTAGGGCAGAATAGTCTGCCTGAGTCTAAGAGCAGTAAGAGACAGCACTGATGACCTGCAACTCCCCCCTGGAGCAAAAAGGTGCAGCAACACTCTAGTCTTCTCCTTTGTTTTTTTTGGGGGGGTTCAAGAAAGGAGTGTGTGTGTGTGTCTTTGTGTGTGTGTGTGTTTTGTTTTTGTTCATTTGACAAGGCTCCCAGCCACAGCCAGGAAAAGAAAGTTCAGAGTATCGAGTTAGTTAATCACCAAGAATTTTGTCCAGGCAACAATATGCTTGGTTATTCGTCTCCTGGAGGTTGTGACCCCTTCCTTTCTTCTGAGATCTCTAGTGTGGTCTAAGTATCTCATTCCTTAGGTTATGTTTCCCCACAAATATTCCTATGGTATCCCCAAATCTAGAAGTGGGAGGTCAATTGTGAAGGACAGGGTATTCTCTGCCACTTTATTTTCCTTCAGGAACATCACATTTAGAGATGAATTTCTATTCTTCAGATTATTTGAATGCAGCATGCTCCTGCTGATTCCAGGCTCTCTGCAGGGTTCGTCAGTTTCCAGTGAGAATACTTTTTCTGACCATAAACAGTTTAGGAGTTGACAAATTAACTCCATGCAGAATCTGAGCTAGAGGAATAATCACAGCCTTCTCTACAGTGCTGTGTAGGGTCTACTAGAGGTCAGACATAGAGTTTTACAGGTTGCTCACATTTACCTGGTATGAAGGCCATGAATGTCTTTCCTGAACTGTGACTCAGATAATGATATTTCTCCAAAATAATGTTTTAGGGCTTTTGGATAAATATGCTGGGTATTTTTTCTAGTTCAGCACAGTGTACTTTCCAGTTCAACTTCTAGCAGTATTTTTTTTTGCATTTTCTTTTTTTAATTAATTAATTTATTTATTTATTAATGATTTCTGCCTCCTCCCTGCCACCACCTCCCATTTCCCTCCCCCTCCCCCAACAATTCCCCCTCCCTTATCAGCTCGAAGAGCAATCAGGGTTCCCTGACCTGTGGGAAGCCCAAGGGCCGCCCACCTCTATCCAGGTCTAGTAAGGTGAGCATTCAAACTGCCTAGGCTCCCCCAAAGCCAGTACGTGCAGTAGGGTCAAAAACCCACTGCCATTGTTCTTGAGTTCTCAGTATTCGTCATTGTCCGCTATGTTCAGCTAGTCTGGATTTATCCCATGCTTTTTCAGACCCAGGCCAGCTGGCCTTGGTGAGATCCTGATAGAACATCCCCTATGTCTCAGTGTGTGGGAGCACCCCTCGCGGTCCTGAGTTCTTTGCTCGTGCTCCCTCTCCTTCTGCTCCTGATTTGGACCTTGAGGTTTCTGTCCGGTGCTCCAATGTGGGTCTCTGTCTCCTTTCATCGCCTGATGAAGGTTAATTAACCTTCTAGCAGTTTTTAAAAGTTGAAAAAATAATCCTTTCCAGGGGCTCTCTGACCTTTTTCCCTTGGGAAAGCAGAGAATGAGCTCAGCTAAAAGGTAATGCTGGATTGTCTAGCTGGTGGGGGCTCAAAAGCTGACATGGCAGGGCCCCACCAGGCCTTTGTCTCAGCTGCCTTCCTCCTCTAGTTTTGAGCAGCTGCAGCATGAACTTGAACAGACCACAGCCCAAGAGGAGAGCCTCCTGCCTGATGGAGCCCCTGCAGCAGGAGCACTACATGCCAGCTAGTAAGCCACCATTGAGCCCCATTCCCACCAACCACGAGATTAATGGTGTGGGTTTTCTTCCTTGACTTTTCTTTACTAGAGGTAAATAGACCCTAAAATTTTTTTCTTGCCAGTGGCCCAGAAGGACTGTTTCTATGTCTAATTTCCATTTCTTCTTTGACAGCACCTCTTAAGAGAACTGAGAAGGCTAGAGGAAGCCCGATATACCTTGAAGGCATGGCATTCTACACCAGGATCAAGGCCTACTCAGAAAAAGCCATGTCCTTGCAGCTCTGAACTCACCAGTGAGATAAATATCAACCTACCATCAGAGGACCCAGCCCCAATCGGATCCACATCTGTTGGCTATTTCTGGAGAATTGACTAGATCAAAAATAAGCTTGAGATACACAGGACACACCACAAATTACTCAGAAGCCTAACAGTGTGGGAGAAACAACATGGAGGAAGATATGTGGGTAAGGAAGAGTTATTCTCTCAGCTTACTGTCAAGGGCTTTGGCAAGTTGACTCTATATGTAATGTGAAATCTGACAAGGAAGACTCTGTCTGTCACACTGCTATCCAGCTGCACCCAAAAGCCTAAGATTCTCCCTCTAGTGTAGTGCTGAAGATGACCCCATATCATGCACAAGTGTTGCTGAAGATAATTCACTACGGAGACTAATCCAGTTCCTCATGGCTCACATTATTCATTTGATTTTCCTTAAAGAAAATCCAAAAGAAAACTAGGAATTCTGCTTAATGTTGTATGGTTGGTTGTTTTTGTTTTGTTTTGTTTTGTTTTGTTTTGGTTTGGTTTGGTTTGGTATATATCTCGGGATATCTGTGCTTTGGTTTTCCTGTTTTCTTAATTTTAGTGTAAGGATTTCTTATTTTTGTTATTTCTTTTATTCTTTTGTTTTAATAGTTTGCTAAGACTACACACTCTAGGATGACAATTCAGGTTATGACTGGTCTGGTGAAATGCAGAATTGAGAAGACCCTTCTGGGGTAGAGGTGGGGTAAGGAACCACTCTTGATGGTCTAGCTAAGCAGTGTTAGTAAGAGCCTTAAGTCTAGTTGGAATGAAAGGAGCCTGTTTCAGGAGCCACACACTTCCTGTGGAAAGTGTTTCTATGTAACACTAAAAAAGGAGAGGGTTGATGCTGCTCTGTGGTGATATTTTGTCTGTGCTCTAACAAATAAAGCTTGCCTGAAGATCAGAGGGTGGAGTTAGCCATGAGTAAACCACAGAGGCCAGGCATTGGTGGCACACACCTTTGATCCCAGACCTTGGATTCTCATGTTTTTGAGCCCAGTACTTGGGAGGTACACGTCTTTAAACCCAGCACTATGGTGGTGGAGACAGTAATATAAGGCAGGTAGAGACAGGATCTTAGCCCATTCAGTCTGAGGATTTATAGAGACATGAGCTCAGCCTCTTCACTCTGGGGATTGGGTAGAGGTAAGAAGTCTCTCTGGTGGCTGGATGTTTTACTTCTCTCATCTTTCAACATTTACCCTGATATCTGACTCCCAGTTTTTATTAAGGCCAATTAGGACTCTTGATACACTGCTGTTTTACCACAGCAGATCTCAGATTATATTGAGAAAGTGTTTCTTCCAGATGACTGCTTTACTTTTGTGAGACCCCTCTGGAATGGATCTGACTTCTGAGACAGAGAGTGAGCCAGAGTTAATATATGAAGGAAGTGATCCTGTGATTCTCCAGACCTGATCTGTCACACCAAGGGTAGAAAGAACTTACTGTCCTCTGATCTTCATGTAGCTGTGGGTGCCAGATCTTGGGCCACAGAAGCTAAGACATCTGGTTTTCCATTCCTTATCACAGTATCTTTTGAAGACAGGTTAACAGAATGTGAACACTTGGAATTTGTAACTGAAATGAAGCTAATGCATGGCCCAAACTACTCTAAAAGTTCTTCTATACATGTCTGGTGTATTGGCCAGGGTTCTGTTGAGTAAAAGAACTTATAGAATTAATTATGGAATGAATTTCTCTATATACACAAAGGGTATAATTTTAGAATGACTTAGAGGCTGTGGTCCAGCTAATTCAACATTGACTGGCTATGATGGCAAAGTTCAAGTATCTAGGAGTTTCTCAGTCCATGAACCCAGATGTCTCAGCCCATCTTTAGTATAATCTGAAATCCCAACATCGTTAGCTCCAATACCTGTGAAGAAATGGGCTTCCTAGCAAGGTGAGAGCAATCAGCTAAAGAGGAAAAGCTCCCTTCTTCCATTTCTTTATACATGCTTCCAGCACAAGGCATGATCGAGATTAGAGGTGGTATTTTTCAGCTCAGAACAACCAGGTTAAGGTTGTGTCCTTCCCCATAAAGATTCAGGTTAAAGGTATGTCTCCCTACCTCAAAGATCTGGAATGCATGTGGAACTTCACTTCAAATTAAACAGAAATTCCTCACAGGCGTGCCCCTCTATTGTTGGGTTTTAGTTAACTTCAGATGTAATAAAGTTGACAGCCAAATATAGCTATCACAACCACACCCCATGTCAACTGAAAACACAATTGTATCTTCTTATGTCATGATTAATTTCTAAATGTAAAACAATAGCCAGTTCATAACAATTCCTAAACATGATATAACTATTCCAAGAAGAAGGCAAACACATTATGTATTAGAGCCAATCAAAATTATGCCTAATTTGATTTAACTCTCCTATACAACTGCAAACACATTATAAAATTACAATAAGTGCCAATGTCCCAGGGCCATTCTTTTAATGCCTCAAGTTTAAATATGATAACCATCAATATTCTCCTTTTTGGGCATGAGTTTATTTTTATTATTATTTTTTTTATTTTTTACATCCCAACCAAAATTTTCCCTCCCTGCTCTCAGTAACTCCCTCCTACCTCCACTGCTCCCGCTCCCCATCCATTCCTTCTCTCTTTTCTCTTCAGAAAAAGGAAGACTTCATATGGATACCTGCAAGACATATTCTATCAAGTAGTGGCGAGATTAGGCATGTCCTCTTCTATTAAGGATGGCTATAGCAATCCTGTAAAAAAGAATGGGTCCCAAAAGCAAGCAACAGAGACAGGCCCTGCACCCACTGTTAGGAGTCCCACAAGAACACCAAGTTACACAGATGGTGGTTCAGTCTCTGTGAGCCACTGTGACCCCAGGTTAGTTAGTTCTGTGGGATTTCTTGTGGTGCTCCTACCCCAACTGGCTCCTACAAAAATTTAATTATTTTTTATTATTTTATATGTATTGGTATTTTGCCTTCATGTATGCCTCTGTGAGAATGTCAGATCCTCTGGAATTGGAATTACAGTTTTGAGCTGTCTATAATATTTTTCATTATCATAAACATTACTTATTTCTCTATTCTGACATTTTAAAATAAACTTTCATATAGTGAATGTGTGAAGAGCCACTGATAGGTATTTGAAATAATTATACCTATTGAATTATTTAGAGTGAGCAGAAATATATAAATATATTCACTGATATATTGATATTCTATAATATATTTATAAATATAAAGCTATGTTTGTATACACACACACATATATGTTTCTGAGAGAGAGATAGAATGAACATGCAATACATGCCATACCATTCTCTCATTCTCTTCATATGGAGGCAAAGGGACAAATTAAGAGGAGTAAGTTCTGTCCCTTCACCCACCTAGCCATCACTGACTCTTTCCTGGTTCTCTTTGTGATTAACTTGTGGCTTTCCCTTAGAGGGTTTTCTTCTGGTTCTGAAATTTAGAGACCATTGCACATTAAAGTGCCTTGTGAAAGATTTGTGCAGACTTTTGTCTCAAATGACTGATTATCTTAATCAAAGCTCATTCTGGTGGTAAGCATTCTTGATGGGAGAATTGTTGTCTGCCTAGCTTGAAGAAACTGCTTGTCCACAATTATGTGTGGGGAAAATGCAAAAGGGAAATTACAATGCTGTGTAGGTAAGTGATGCACAATAGCAATCACCAGTGATAAAAATGCACCACGGTGCCTGGGAGCAGCCGCAGTCGAGAAGTTGGTCTCAGATGTGGGATGTCTGGAGATTACAACGCTGTGTAGGTAAGTAATGCACAATAGCAATCACCAGTGATAAAAATGCACCACAGTGCCTGGAAGCAGCCGCAGTCGAGAAGTTGGTCTCAGATGTGGGATGTCTGGAGATTACAATGCTGTGTAGGTAAGTAATGCACAATAGCAATCACCAGTGATAAAAATGCACCACGGTGCCTGGGGAGCAGCCGCAGTCGAGAAGTGGGTCTCAGATGTGGGATGTCTGGAGGGCAGAATGAGTGCACAAACTCAGGATTCTGATGCCAGCTGACAGGCTATTAGCTGCAAGGCAAGTTCTTCTTCTACCCCGGGCTTCAAACCTTAGTCTTTTATTGTAAATTTTACACTCAAAAAATGATTCTTTATTCTTGTCACAGGTTAAACATTACTTGGGCAAAACAGTTCATAAGAAGTACAAAGAAGCCGGGCGGTGGTGGAGCACGCCTTTAATCCCAGCACCCGGGAGGCAGAGGCAGGCGAATCTCTGTGAGTTCGAGGCCAGCCTGGTTGAGAAGAGCTAGTTTCAGGACAGGAACAAAAAAAAGCTATGGAGAAACACTGTCTCGAAAATCCAAAAAAAAAAAGTAAAAAGATTCTTTGAAATCAGAACATCATTCATCATCATATTTTCCCAGCTCCCAAGCCCCATGTCAACCACTATATTCTTAATTCTTAGCTGATTTAATCATAGAACAACTTCTGATGTTTTCACCTCAGAGGCTAATTGCAGATAACAGAAGCATAGTTCAATGGGTTTTACTCCATTGTCGTACCTTTCTTAATGTTGTTCCTCACAATTCTAATTTTGATTTATAAGGCCATAGGCAGTCGGCCCTTAAGCCCGAGATTCTGCAGAAACTTTATTTATGATAGCCAAGTTCCTTTCTGCTTCACTGTAATTTTTTTTTGCCAAGTTTTATAATCAGGCAAAGAACAATTTCTGCATTTTTCCAAAATTTATCCAATTTTTTCATTAATCAGGCTTTTTTCCCATAACCTGCTTTACAGCTTTAATGCCTGACCACTCTATCAGATAAGGAGGACTTATGTTACCATACAGCACATCCATATTTTCAGAAGCCACTGGTGTGGAAGGAGAAAAAGAACATAAAGAACAAGTACAGTAGTAGAATTACTAGAACCACAATATCTGTAACATTGCCAAATCCTTATCCCTCAAGTAACATGCTCATTTAGCTGCCACTGGATTGCCTGGAGGGAATTGCTTCCTGCATCTCAAGAACCACACATGGAGGGAGGCTATGCTTTGTCCTTTCAGGTACCAGGGAAGTTTCCAGGGTGAGTTATTGAAATGGCATGTGCCTTCTTAGCATTGTGCCTCTGAGCGGCTGCCCTATGTGCCCCAAGAACTTATCTGCTCTAAAGCTATTGATCATTAGTGCTGTGCACATCCCTGTGGACAGTTTAGGTTTTTTTTTTATTAACCAGCTACAGCCGTCTACACATACCCAAATATAACATTCTTATACATGTCAAAATTTCCAAGGTACTTCAGAAGTTAAGTAATCTTCATGATTACTGCACCTTTTGGAATAAAAAATTCTCAGACTTCATGAAAAACAGTTTAATTAGTTAAATTGCTTTGTATATCTCAGTCCCTAGATATTTTTCAAGCAAGAAATACTGAAAAGATGATGCAAAATGATGTGCACAGAACATGTAATACTGAAGTTATGGTTTAAATATAATTATTCTCAATGTCATATTTCAGGATCAAATATGAACACAGTCATTAATTATACCCATATCTTTGCCTTTATTTCATAATTGATGGAGTTCAAAATATGTTACCTGAAATCATGGTGACTAGACATATGGAGTATTTTGAGCAGAAAACTGAATGTGAGGATGACTCTGTTCTTCCCCTGAAGCTGCTCATAAACCTAGAAAGGGCTTCCTGACCATTTCCTGTAGTGCATGTTCCTCCATGGAGGAAAGAGCAGCCTCATATCTGAAGACTGATGAAGGCACACACAGAGGACATGAGTCAAAAGCCCTCACTATTTGCCACTCACCTGCTTGGCTCATATTGATTTGATTCAGTCACATACTCCATAGTGTTGCACTTTCCATCAACTCTAGCGTAAAATCTCAGCTCTCAGCACTTGTTGGGGGCTTCCCATCTTTAGAAAGGCTCTGGTGCTATGAAAGTTTATACTAGTAAGTCTTCATACTGCTATCTTGTTAATCACAGTTTAGTTTTAAAGTCCCCAACAAGGAACCTAAGATGGGTAGAAGGAAAGTGTATTTTCCCTCCTCTTTTTACTACTTTTCTTGTAAAACTCTTATTTGAGAACTCTCCTTTTTATACAAGTTCTCTGCTCTTCAAAACTGTCCTCTATTAGCACACCATAAAACTGTTTTATTCGACCTTCTAAGGACTTGGAGGTGAGGTAATTTGAATGTAATTGGCCTCCATAAGCTCATAAGGAGTAACATGGCAGTTCAATGAGGCACTCAAGAGTGAGGCATTGAAGCAATATAGGGGGCACCATAGCAACATTGAGGGACAGTTTGGGGGGGATACCAAGAAAGGTCAGGACACCCATGAAGCCTGAGGGGACAGTTAGGTAATAGGGGGTTGGCTGAGGACACCCATGTAGCCTCAGGGAACTGATGCAGCTGGGGTGTGCTGAGGCAAGAGTGGGGGTGGGGAGCATTGAGGCAGTCAGGGGAAGGAAACTGAAACAGTCTGGAGAACATTTACATGGCTGTGGGGCAGGGAGCATTGTAGGGTCAAGCAGAGTCACTTTATCATGGTAATCAAAAAAGAACAGAACAGTTGTTTTGTAAAAGGAACTGTGACCTCAAGTAAAATCTAGTTAGAAATTAGTGATTATTTTCTGTTGTTTACAGATTGTTTTTCTGAAGCATCTTTACAGTCTTTGCATGCTTCTGATGTACCTGAAGGTCTTGGATTATTTGGTACTGCCAATGGTACACATTAAGGACTAAAGTACAAGGGGCATGATGCTATAGAAAAACACATATATAGCTGGGCGGTGGTGTCACACACCTTTAATCCCAGCACTTGGGAGGCAGAGGCAGGTGGATCTCTGTGAGTTCGAGACCAGCCTGATATACAAGAGCTAGTTCCAGAACAGGCTCCAAAACCACAGAGAAACCCTGTCTCGAAAAAACAAAAACAAAAAACAACACACCCCATATATTAGATTAGGGGCTTTGGTATGATGAACTTGTTTGCCCAAAAAACAACTTTGTAAATATGCCTTTGTACTGCTGCTTGAGATTCAGTCTATCAGAGGCTGAACATTTCCTGCTACCAAGGCTAAAAGCCGAAAGATTTCATTTTGGAGTGACCTCTTTCTTCATCCAACTCATGCAACACAGAACACAGTGGAGCTCCAAGGCAGCTGGGGGTGTTCTGTGGTAGCCAGGGGTACATGGTAGCAGTAGAGGAAAGGAGTGCACACCAAGGCAACGCAGTACACACTGAACATTGACCCAGCTGTGGGGACACAAAAGAAGCATACGGTGACACTGAGACAGCCTGGGTGATATTCATGCAGTCATAGTGAAAGACCCTAGAATTTCTAAGGCCACGAGGGAAGTCCCCACACTCAATAATGCAAGCCAGCAGATGCAACAAGAGGTTTTATTTCGATAGCACCATTGGGTGTCTCAGACTGGGGGGGGGGGGTGGAGACTGAGCACACCAAGCAAAATTCCAGCAAGCTTATGTAGGCAAAGTTAATTATGTAATCGGCAGTTTTCAAAGCATAAATATCACAGGTTATTTTAAACAGATCAGGCAGTGACAATGGACAAAGCTGTTTGTTTATTCCTTTTCCCAGATTCTGGCCCTGACCTTCCCCATATGGATTTTTGTTAGATTACTCAAGGGGACAGACTATTCCTTTTCTGAACCGCTGTCATTCTAAGTTTGGCACAAGTGCCAATCACAGGTATCCTGTTCTCCTAAGCAAACAGAATGTTCTCATGGGAGCAGGCCCACTGCAGGTTCTGGGGAGGGGGTCTTGTAGGTCTTTCAAGCAAGCAGGACATTCTCACCGGAGCAGGCCAGCTGTGGGTTCTGAGGGTGGGTCCTTGAGAGTCTCTTAATGGTTACACCAAGTCAGCTAGTGAGATACTGAGGCAGTCAGGGTGGGGAGCACCAAAGCAGCCTGAGGGGCCCCAAACATTCTGGGAGAGGGGAAGACAATGAAGCAACATGGGAGCACACAGCAAAGTAGCATGGGAGCCGCTGAAACAGCTGGGTGAAGCCCAAACATGCCTGAGGACTATGAGGCAAAGGCCGTGGGGGTGAGGACGACAGACATTGAGGCATCTGGGGGTACACTGAGGCATTCATGAGACACACAGGTTGTGATCTGGCTGCCCTCACTCCCCCTGACCTACAGCTAAACTTCCTTGAAATCAACAAGGATGTTTGTATTCCTTCTGACCTTCTGCCCTGATCTTGACCTCTGCTTGGTAAGTCTCCAGCCAGCTGCCTAAAGGTATAAAAAGGCTCTAGCTTGGAGCAAAATAAAGGTTGTTCTTCCTTCAGCAATGCAGCCTCCAAGTCTCAATCCCGACACACACCCCTACAGTCTCAGCAACCAAGCTGCGCAGGCGCAGCACACACATGGGCATCTTGGTCAACTGTCATAGCCAGGCAGACACTCAGTCTTTAGTGAGAGGAGGAGTACACTGAGGAAGCCTGGGGAAACTATGGAACTCTGGGGGAGGGAACACTAAGGCAGACATGGGGAGACATCGAGGCAGACCATGGGACCCTAAGTCAGTCATGGGAAAACAAAGAAGCATGAGGGGACACTGAGGCAGCACAGAGGGGTGAGGCCACCAGGGCGGCAGTGGATCACCTAGACAACCACTGGGACTGAGGCAGTTGCGGGTTGTGTATTGAGGCAACTGGGGGGTACAGCAGAGCATTATGTGTGGACACGGAATAAGCCTGTTGAACACTGTGAAAGTGAGCAGGGGGTGACGGCATTGACGACACACCCACACATGTGGTGGGTCAATGAGGCAGGGTGGGAACATCGAGGTAGCTGGGTGCATAACTGAGGCAGGTGGTAGAACACAGAGGCAGCCAGGGTCACCAAGAGATCTTGGGTAGGTGGGGCTCCAAGACAGCCTGGCCACTTCCTAGGCAGTCCAGGGCCTCTGAGGCAGCCTTGGGCACACTGAAGCAGCCAGGGGGTTGCTGAGGACCTCGGGAGGCATGCTGAGATCCACTGAGGGAGCCATGGTGACACAGAGGCAGCCTGGATAGGGACACAGAAAATAACCTTGGTGAAATTGTGGCAATTCCGGTGTGTGGTACACTGAGACAGCTGAAGAGGAAGTGATGCAGGGGGTGTGGAGGCAGCTGGGGCACTAAGACCTCAGAGGTCAGGCCCCAAGGCAGCTGGGGTGGGATCCCAAACAACAAGGTGTGGGGGGGGGAGACACTGAAACAGTATGAAACCAGACTGAGGCAGTCAGGGGAGATGAGGTATTTGGGGAGACAATAAGGCAGCCCAGGAAATGTGGAGATACCTACAGGGGACACTGAGGTAGCTACAGGGGACACTGAGGCAGCTACAGGGGACACAGAGTCAGCTATAGGGGACACTGAGGTAGCTACAGGGGACACTGAGTCAGCTACAGGGGACACTGAGGCAGCTATAGGGGACACTGAGGTAACTACAGGGGACACTGAGTCAGCTACAGGGGACACTGAGGCAGCTACAGGGGACACTGAGGCAGCTACAGGGGACACTGAGGCAGCTACAGGGGACACAGAGTCAGCTATAGGGGACACTGAGGTAACTACAGGGGACACTGAGTCAGCTACAGGGGACACTGAGGCAGCTACAGGGGACACTGAGGCAGCTACAGGGGACACTGAGTCAGCTACAGGGGACATTGAGGCAGCTACAGGGGACATTGAGGCAGCTACAGGGGACATTGAGGCAGCTATAGGGGACACTGAGGTAACTACAGGGGACACTGAGTCAGCTACAGGGGACACTGAGTCAGCTACAGGGGACATTGAGGCAGCTATAGGGGACATTGAGGCAGCTGCAGGGGACACTGAGGCAGCTACAGGGGACACTGAGGTAGCTGCAGGGGACACTGAGGTAGCTATAGGGGACACTGAGGTAGCTACAGGGGGACACTGAGGCAGTGGGGAGAGGCACTAGGCAGTGGGGGAGTGACACCAAGGAAGATGAAGAGCCCTGGCCTAGAGTGCTTCAAAAGCCCTTGGCTGCATCTTCTTAGTACTGCATAAACTGGGGTGTACTAGCCTATGTCTGTAATCTGACCACTCAGGGACTGGAAAGAGAAGGGTCAGAAGATTATATCTAGCAACATAGCAAGTAAGAGCCATTCAGGACCAAAGGAGACCCTCTTAGAATGATAACTATAGTTTTCTGACCAAAGTGCAAAATGCATAAAACAAATCATTATGAAAATGTATTCCTTGATATAAAATACAAACAGGAATTTTAATTATTCTACTGCAGTTTTAATTTCCTCTAACTGTATTTTCTTTGAGAACCTGGAGTGGGGATATGTGGGCAGCATTGGCAGCAACAAATTGCCACCAAGACCACCACAAACACCACCAACATACCAACACTCCAAAACCCCAAGCGGTGAAGTGTTTATAAAAGGAGACTTAAAGTCAGTCGATGGTGGCGCACACCTTTATTCTTGCTACTCTGGAGGCACAGGCAGGGGATCTCTATGATTTTGAGACCAGCCTGGTCTATAGAGTGAGTTCCAGGACAGCCAAGTCTACACGGAGAAACTGTGTCATGAAAAACTGAACAAAGAAAATTAAAAACCAAACTGTATTGGTTTAAAGAAAATTGGATCCAAAGAGAGTGGCACTATTATAAGGTGTGGCCTTCTTGGAGTAGGTGAGGTATTATTGGAGGAAGTGTGTCGCTGCTGGGGGTGGGGAGCTTTGAGGTTTCTGTTTCTCAAGCTTTCCATGGTGTGATTGTCAGTTTACTTTCGATTGCCTGCAAGATGGAGGACACTTGGCTACTTCTCCAGCATCATGCCTGCCTGCATGCCGCCATGATCCCTGCGATGATGAACTGAATCATTGAGCTGTAAGTGAGTTCCCTCAATTAAAACTTTTCTTTATAAAAGTTGTCATTTTCCTGGTGTCTCCTCACATCAATAATAAACTCTGAGATAGAAATTGATACCAGTGTGGTGGGGTATTTCTGTGACAGACCTGACCATGCTTTTGTTTGAAGTCAGATGAACTTCAGGACTTTGGGTTAGGAAAGCAGTGGAGTGCATTAAGCACTGCCTAATGGGGCACAGGAGAAGGAGCATGGACGAAAACAGTGTTGATAATGATTTGAAATGTTGGGAACTGGCTCAAGAGGTTTCAGAAAAGAATTTTAGTATGTTGCCTAGAAATTGTTCTTGCGATATTTTGCTGAACATACTTTTTGCTACCTTTTGTGCTTGTTTGAAAGTCTGCCCGAGAATAAGAGAAGAGTTTTTGATTAAATCTGTTGCCAGAAGAAATCTTAAAACAGCCTAGTATAGACTGTCCTATGGTTATTAGTGGTAACTCTAATGCCACTTTCTATTTGGCCATAAGTATGTGGAAACACCCTTTGGGGGATTTATGAGAACTGAGATCCTGCTAGAAAGAAGTTCTTTTTTGTACTTGCACGGTTTCTTGAGATTTGGTCAAGATTCACAGAGTCTTTCTGCTAACTCTTTAACAGTGTTCCCAATAGAATGTGCTCTGTAGTGCCATCACTGTTACCTTCTAAAGGGGTATTAGCTGCTTCACAAATAATGAATCCTTGGAGGAGGAGTACTTTTCTGGCCTGAGGTCTGGTTCCACTTCATATACTATGAGATTGCCTAAGTGTGGCATTAATTCATTGTTTGCAGAGAGTCTGACTCAACCCACCAAAACCTATACTTGAGCCGATTTTTTCCATCATATGCTACACTGGAATTTCTGGAAGGACCTGTAATTTGTTAGCTGAGAATGGAGCCACAGTAATGCTGATGCTGTCCATACTTCACACAGGGAAACAATTCAAAGCAGTAGATTTCCATTTTGTGTTTGATACAATGACTTTTACAAAAGCTCAGCCTCTCTCCTTCCTCATGACCCAAAAGAGAAAAAGTAGATCTTATTTTTGTTTTGGACCTGATCTATTTCGTATAAAGCTATATCCAGTTTTAGCTATTTTCCTTATAACAAAACAGTTCAGTTATCACTGTGCTGATTGCGGGCTCTTCCCCACAGTCTCCTTCGTTATTAGGCTGTTGTTCAATCTGATTGCTACAGATTTTACTTTAGCTCCTGGGTGAGGCCATTTTGACTTAGAACAAAGGGCTCTTCAGTGTGTTGCTGAGATGGATGTGAAGTATCGAGGATTCTCATTAAGGATTTTCACAGCTACGTTCATTGAGGAAAGGAACTTATACTTGCTCTAATTCATTGACTTTATTTGGATGTGGAATCAGGGTAATACTGGCACAGGGATGAGTTTGGATGTATTCCTTTGCTTTCTCTTTCTTAAAGTATTTTCTGTAACCTTAGTCTTCATTCTTCTGCAAAGTTTTGAATGATTCAGGGAATCCATGTGCTCTGGGCTCTGCCTTGTTGGGAACTGGTTTTGTTGCCAGTCCAAACTTACTTATGACTCATGTTTTTAAGTGTTTTTTATTTGATCTTAATTCAACTTTCAAATATATCTAAAAATTCCTTTGCTATTTTTTTTCTTCCTTCCTATCTTTCTTTTCTTTTCTTTTCTTTTTGTTTTTTAGTTTTTCAAGACAGGGTTTCTCTGTAGTTTTGGAGCCTGTCCTGGAACTCACTCTTGTAGACCAGGCTGGCCTCAAAGTCGCAGAGATCTGCCTGCCTCCTGAGTGCTGGGATTAAAGGCAGTGCCCTGTAACCCTTTACTAATTTCTAATTTCCTGCATTATAAAAACTACATCCTTGAAAGACCTTCTGGACTGAATTTCTTCAGTTTCAACATTAGCTTTTCTATAATGTAATTTGTATCTGACCTCCAGATCACTTTCACTCAGGAGTTTGCATTGTGACATACATATCCTTGAAAATAACCAGCTCTTTCAGGGATCTCTTTATTATTATTATCATCATTACTATTAATTTGCATGCTCACCTCAGTGCTACCAACTCTGAACTTTCCTATTATTCCTCATCTACTGTTTTGGGTTTGGGTGCTTCTAGATTTCTATGCCCTTAAAGAGCAGCCTTAGGTTGTTTTGGATATCTTAGAGTTCATGACAGAAAATAAAGCTATAAACTTCCTACCTAAAACTGCATTAACTTTTTTTGCATTGTGTGACTCTGAAATTCCCCACAAGCCAAAGATTTTGAAACTGAGCAGAACACCATGACCAGCCACATGGAAGAGGACATTCTTGAAAGGGATTTCAGGTTCTTACTATTTCTACATTGTAGTGTGTCGTGAATATTTTGGCATGGGTGTGTGGGTTCACACAGGTCTGAGAAATGAAGACTCAGAGACACTTTGAGAAGACACTTAGCCTTTGCGGTTGCAGACAGAAACTTCCACAATACAATGCTGTGCATATACCTGATTCATGAGGTACCATGGCTTTCCGGGTTTCCCCTGAATCAAGCTTTGCATAGTCTTTGTATCCATGGAAAACTCTCAGTCAAGAATCACCTAGGACAACAAAAGGTATTTGTAACCCAAAGGAAGGCCTGGAGGCTGTGTGAAAACTCAAGCCAAGCCAGGTGTAACCCAGCAGGGTGTCATAGCTAGTGAAAGTTACTTGCAATCCCTCTGGCGCCAGGCCCTCAGCACATTCTGCTATAGTGGTGCTCAAACACCTGTACCCAGACAGACAAACAGAGACATGTAGCCAGAGAAAGAGAGAGAGACAGAGAGACAGAGAAAGAAAGAAAGAAAGAAAGAAAGAAAGAAAGAAAGAAAGAAAGAAAGAGAGAGAGAAAAGGGAACCTAAAGAAGAGGGAAAAGAGTAATGTGATAACATTTTGTCTTTCAGAAATGATTGCCCCTATAATGTGTGAGGATCTATGATTCAACCTTCAATAATCATGGTTTTTTTTTTCCCAGCAGTATGCTAGTGGCTGGCTATGACAAATTGTAGTTGACTCTCACTCTCCACTCATTAGATCTTCCAGAGGACCCAGGTTCAAGTGTCAGCACCCTCATGGCAGCTAACAACTGTCTATAACTCCAAGATCTGATACCCTCAAACACATACATGCAGACAAGACAGCAATGCACATAAAAAAGTAAATAAACTAAAAAAAATAAATAAAAAGTAAATAAACTATTTTTTAAAAAAAAACATTCATATTGAGAGGATAGAGAGAAGGCTCAGTGGTTAAGAGCACTAGCTGCTCTTGCAGAGGACCCAGGTTCAGTTCCCAGCACCTACGTGGAGGCTCACATCCATTTAACTCCAGTTCCAGATGATCCAACTTCCTCTTCTGATTTTCATGGATACTAAGCAGTCATGATATCCACATGCAGGTTATATATGTGTGTGCATGTATCTGTGTGTTCATAGTGGGCCAGAAATATGGTGTGTCAGGTAAAGGGGCTTGCCAAAGAAGCTGGTACTTAAGTTCAATGTTCAGGATTCATGTAGTGGAATCAGAACCAACTGACTCCCATGAGTCCTCTGACCTCTACATATATACTGGGTTGCACACACCCCACACACAAAACAATGTAACATTAACTTAAAAGTTCAAGGCTTTCGTGGACTACATGCTGAGTTCTAGTCTAGTTTATTATATGTATGGACGTATATGTCCAACCATCACCATGATCTCTCTTCAGAGTTCTCCCACTTTGTAGCCACATCCCCAACTCCTCATCAGCTGTTACCCACTGTCTGTTGCAGAATATTCCTTTACACTGTTTTAAGGACTTTTATCTTTCTCTATTTCTGTATACCTTCCTTTGCTTCTACCTCCATGGCTTGTTGTGTAGCTGATGGCTGGACCCTTATGTCCTCCTCTCCTTGTTCTCTTATTGTTGCTCATTCTCCTCCTCCTTTCTCCTTTTATACTTTCTGCCTGTGAGGTGGACCTTTCCTTGCTTCTGCCTTGCTATTGGCTATTCAGCTCTTTATTGGACCCTCAGATGTTTTAGGTAGGCAAAGAATCACAGCTTTACAGTTAATCAAATGCAGCATATACAAAAGTAATACATCTGAAAACAATATTCCTCAAGAGTCCTTAGACAATGCCTTACAGCATGTATTCAGTGTCAGGTCTAAGCAAGGGCATAGATCCCCTTAGCTATTCTCAAAAGACCCTACACTCACAGGGAGATCTTACTTCTGTACCTCACTTTACTCAAGGCCAGGCAAAGAGCTGAGATAAGAGAAGTATCCGTATGGCAGGGTGACTACCCCAAGAGGATTTGGGGTACTCTGGGAAGCAGCGATTGTTGATGTGGTCTTTATAATATCTTTTATTACAATAAAAATTACTTATTTATGTATTAAATTATTTGAGATACGGTCTCATGATGTAGCCCTTGATGTCCTGCAACTCACTTTGTAGATCCCCAGTCTTTGAAATCACAGAGATCATACTGCTTATGCTTCCTGGAGTGCTGGAATTAAAGGCTTGCTCCACCATTTATGGCATTTGATGTGTGTGTGTGCCTGTATGCATTCACAGATGCCAAGGTGTACATATGAAGGTCAGATGGCAACTTGTGGGAGTTCATTCCACCATGTGGATCTTGCAGAATTAACTCAGGCTACCAGGCTTAGTGGCAAGCACATTTGTCTGCAGTATCATCAGGATTCCCTGCGATGGGCTACTGTCTTAGCAACCACAGGGAAGTAGTGGGTAGCTTCAGAAAGGGCTAAGAACCCCATGTCACAGTGCTGTGAAGGAGGGCTGGACCCTCATCCAAACAGGGTTTTCTTTGATGATGATGAAGTAGATGGCCTCTTGGTTCACAGATGTTTGTTGGGCTGGGAGGTGCTAGGGGTAGGAGTAGAGCTTAAGCCCAGGATCCTCTTCTCCATTGTTTTCCCCAGTGTTGTGAGGCATCTTGGAGAGACAGGAAGACCTGGGTAGGATACTCAGGCCTCCCAAGCACATCCAGGAACCTCCCATGCACTCCAGGGTGAGCAAGCAGACCCTAGTGGATCTGTGGGTGTGGGAGCTCTGCTGTAGGGTTATCTCCTCAAGGTGTAGTCTTCTCTTTGCCAGGGCTCTGGAAGCCAAGGTAGCATTGACAGGGCAGGAAGCCCCAAACCACAGTTCAGAAATGGAGCCTAACCCTGGCTGAATGTGCTGGCTATTGTGTCCACTGATGCTGGGCTAGAGGGCACCCAGACCACCAGTGCCTATGATGACGGAAAGAGTACCAGGGGAGGCCATGGTGAGTGACTGTTCCTTGACCGGGTAAATCAGAAATAAAGCCTTAGGTCCCTATACCCTGAGCCTTTTGGGCTTGGGTATATCTTTCCATTCACTGGACCAGGGTTTCTGGGTGTGGAGTGGGGATACTAAGTCACCCAGAATGTCTAAGACTCAATAGGTTACCCTCCCAGGATCTTGTGTCCCAAAAGGCAGTGTATGTGGAGGCCCACAGAAATGGTTCTGCTCCATCTTGATATAAGGTCAGAGAGTTCAAGCATATTATTGATCCTTCAAGGTCAAACAACAAGATGTTTGGCCTAAGATGTAGCTACTGGATATTTTGTTTCAAATTATAGGATGTTTGACTCAGGGCATAGCTGTTAGATGTTTTGAATATTAAGGAAGTAATCAATCTTGTTTTTCCTTATATCATGATTAAAAAAACCAGTCTTTTGTCCTCCCCTTTGGTTTGGGGTATAAAAGGGCTAGAAAAATTAACTTGAGGCAGATTCCATATTCATTGGAATGCCTTCCTGACTCTGTCTTCAGACTTTTGTGTTTTCTTTCCTCAATCCACACTCCACTTTTCAGGAACATAGGCTCAAGTCGGTTGGACCAAGACAAATGGTGCTGGATGTTGGGGCTTGAGAATAGGATTAAATTGATGAACACCACAAATTAAAAGTGAGCACTCAATAAAAATGAAGTAATGGTATGCTGAGTGACTCATATATAGCAAAGTATATATATATATAGTATTCTTGCTGGGCTTCTATGTATAGGTTGTATGTTTGTTTTGTTCCTATTACCAGAGACATCATTGTAAATATATATGCATTTATAAATAATATTTTTATCATTGGCCTTGTGTGTTGGTTACAGTGTAATATTTTTGATATTCCAAAATATGTATAATGTCTATGGTTATTGTATGGGCAGCAACTTCTCAAGGTCACACTTGTTGCATACTTGCTTTGGTGAGGTCTACAAACTCTCTTTAAAGCTCTAAGACTGTTTGTTGCATAGCTTATATAGAGAAGGACAAGGGCAAAAAGACTGACCTACTTTGGGGGATGACCGTCAGAGCGTGGCATGAGCCCTGCCCAATGGGATACCAATTGTGCAGATGGAGAAACAGATAGACAACACCTTATTTGGTCTCTTCCTCTGCCTGAGGCTGATTACCAGCAATCAAAATTCCTCTTTGGCTCATCCAATTTTTGCTTAACCAATTAACAGTAAATACCTCATCCTAATGCAAGATTTCCCATTTTACCTTTATCAACCACCATGCCTATGGGCTGTATCTATCTCTCCTCTATTGAGAGGCAGTCCTTTGTCCCTCTGGAACAAATATCCCTACCTCCATTCTCTTGTTCCCTTCCCCTTCTCTCTCATCTTCTATCTCCTGTGTTTGCTTCTTATTCACTGCCCTCTGTTCCTTTGATGCAGAGAAATATTCTTTGTGCTGAGAACTTTACCTTGGGTATCCTGAGCAGATAACATTTTTCTCTCATACACTGTACCCTTTTTTTTCTTTTTGAGACAAGGTCTCACTATGTAGCCCTGGCTGTCCTGGAACTTACTATGTAGACTGAAGAGTCCTACAATAAGAAAATAAAAATATATATTTTAGAAATAAGAATTTATAAAAATATAAAGTTATAAGTCCAGAAAAATGAGAATAGACTGTCAGCAGCTTTCTTAGCAGATCAGTGATTAATCATTTACAGTGAGCTCTTTTTTTCAAACGCTTAAGAAGCCTCCATTCATGCCACAGTCCCCAACCCCTATAATCTCCCTCTCCCTGGAGCTTCAAGTGTATTCAGTTCTCGATCTTAAGGATGCCTTCTTCAACCTAACACTTAAAGCCAGGGCTTCATTGCTCAGTCCCCTGGACTCGCCTGCTGCATGGATTCACAGATTTCTCAGCTGGCTCTGACACAGCCACAATGAGACTTAAAGTTGTCAGTCCTTATGCCTGGAGGTTTCTCATCCGGTTCTATCACTTCTAGGATTTCAGGAATCTAACAGTAGATTTTGCCAACCTTCCCTGTGCCTCTTTTCCTCAGGACTCCTGGCTTCAGCAGCTTCTGTCTGTGCTAGCACTGCAGGCAGCCAGGGAGCGGATTGCCCCTCCCCCCACAGGTACTGCAGTCTCAGACCCGAATGCCAAAGAGGAGCCAGGAGGACAGAGGTGAGCAGAGATGACTACAAGGACAGGTACCAAGGATGGCCACTGTCTATCACTTCTCCTGGATGATAATTGGTTTTGGCCTCACAAGATGACTCCTGCTCCAAAGTGGCACCATGGGAAACCCCAGAGCAGAGCAGCTGTAGGAGCAGACCCATCAGGAAAGTACAAATGGCCTGCAGCCCCTCCCCCTGCCTAAAAGTTCAACTGCAAAGAAAAGTTTTGTCTGGTTTAAATGCATAAACATGCCCACTAACTGTTTAACTGTATAAGTTAACCATGTTTAATGTGTACTGGCTGTAGCCCTTATTGACTGCCCAAGCTTAAAATTTACCTCTAAATATTCTGATTATTGTCTGATATAATCACTTTTCTTTGCCTTCTCAGGAGACAGTCTCAGTGTGGTATAAACTTGTTCTACCATTACCCAAAGAATGGTTATCCCAATTTCTTTACTAAACTCTATAATTAATCTATCTATCATCTATCTATATCTATATATACTTAATCTATATATAATCATCTATAATTAAAAGGTTTTATTTTGATACTAAAAGAGTTTCAATTCAAAATCATTATTTTTGACTAAATATGACTATAATGTAATGTGAAGTCATAGTCTTATAAAAGCTGCTAACACTTTGTTTGTCATAGTCAGAACCTGGAAACAACCTAAATGCCCCTCAACTGAAGAATGGATGAGGAAACTGTGGTGCACTTACACAATGGAGTATACACAGCAGAAAAAATAATGACATCTTGAATTTTGGAGGAAAATGGATGTAGCTAGAAAACATTATTTTGAGTGAGGTAACCCAGACCAAGAAAGATAACTATCCCATGTACTCACTCATAAACATAAAGCAAAGAAAAGCAGCCTACAAACCACAATCCTGGAGCACTTCGATAACAATGAGTACACTAACAGAGACTTACATAGATCTAATTTACATGGGACGTAGAAAGTAGAAAAAGACAAGATCTCCTGAGTAAATTGTGAGCCTGGAGACCTTGGGGGAGGGTTGAAGGGGGAGAGGGAAGAACTATGTGGTAAGGCAGAACTTTGTATTCAGGGTCTTGTTGACCCTCAACACCAGCATACCCTTGACACTGATTCTGGGTTCCCCAAAGTCAAAGCTCAGACAGGTTCTGGTTTCTGGAACATGGAAGGTCTAGGTTTAATCTCCATCATGACATCATAACCAACAAGCCAGGTTCGATGTGGTAACCCAAGCCTTTCATCCCAGCCTTTCTGAGGCAGAAGCAGGTGGATCTCTGTGAGTTCCAGACATGCTAGGGCTATGTAGAGAGACCCTGTCTGGAAAGGATAAAGACAATTCCATAATGGAATATTGGTCTTTTGAAAACAAATCTAGAAATTCTGTTCATTAAGACCAAGAATCACTGGCTGCAGCTGCTGACAAGTGGGTGAAAAAAAAACTCTCAGACTCAACAATGAGAAAATGCTCAATTTAGAAAATATTTGAACAGAAAAGTCAGCAATAATATGAGAATTTAATGGCCAACAGTGGGGCTGTGAAGATACTTGGAGGGTCCAAGCAGTCACTCTGCAAGCCTGAAGACCTCAGTTTGAATTCTCAGCACCTATATAAAAACAAGCTCTAGAATGCCTTGCTCTAACCTCATCAAGGGATGAGTTACACAAAAAGATCCTGAGAGCTGATAGTTCAGTGAAACCCTTGTCACCGAAGGAAGATACATGATATTTCACTCTGGTGTCCACATTTGCACACAGAGTTATACAATCTGGCATAAGCACACCTTCTCTCTCTCTCTCTCTCTCTCTCTCTCTCTCTCTCTCTCTCTCTTCCTCTCCATCTCTTTCTCTCTCTCTCACACACACACACGCACACACACACACACACACACACGAAAAAAGACAAGCAATTGGTATAGGGCAATGGCCAGAATCAACTGATGTCCCAGGAGGACCGCTCCAGTGTGCCTGGAATGATATGGTGATTTGAATAATCACTGGGTAGGTTTGTTGATGCTGAATGTATGAGTCCCATATGGGCTAGCTTCTGGGAGGAATGGAAACACAGCATAGCCTGAACATCCCTAATCTGAAATCTGAAATTTGAGAACACTGAATTTCAAATCCAGGTATTCACCTGTGCCTTACTACAGGAAAGGGCTGCTCAACTAGAAGTGGCTTCACTCAGGATATGGAGATGAGATCCTCTAAGAATCTTCAACCACTGAGAGGCCACCACCCATGCCCACCCCTTTGGGAGATCCATTCAACCTCAGGAGAAAGCTGCAGGCATTGCCATGACAACATAGACACTGAAGGCTCCAGCCTGACCTAGGGACCACTTGATAGGATGGGGGGGGGTGACTGTGATCAACCCTTTAAGGCAGTATCAGCAACAGGGTGAATAGAAGCTGGGATTTCCCTCAAACCAGACATCCAGTCACAACACCACCATCCCCAGGGCACAGGCCAGGCAGAGGCAAACATAACATTCTGATTATCATAAACCAAGATTTTAGCAGGAGATGACATTGTGTGTGCTCAGCAGTAGGCCCTGACTTTGCCAGACAACCAGGAACCAGAAGAATCATGCTCCAGGGTTGAGGTGTCACTATAGGAATGAACTTGCAGGCTGACTGAACTCTCCAGGATACTCCCTGACCTGAACATGTTTTCCCCATTCTCTCTAAGCACTGCAGTTGAAAATATCATACAGGAAGGTCCAGAAGTGAACACCACCAAAGTTGTACATTTAAACTTTCTGGTTGGGATAGCAAAATCTCCCATGCCAGCTGTGCCTGTGACCCACATCAAATGCCCGCTATCAGCAGTATCGTAAGTGATCTGTGCTGCTAAACCAGTGTACTGTCCTTTTATTACCAGTTAACATGTCAAGGTCACTCTGGGGGGAAACCCATTACAATCCTCCTGTATTTTACCTCTCCACAATAATTTCCTCCCTTTTTTATTAGTGTAATCTCCTTTTTTAAAGTTTTTTTCTCTTTTATATTTCTTTTAGTACTCTTAACTTTCTGCTCCTCAAAACTCTTAGTAGAACTCACAGATTTTATATCCTGAATCTCCTCAAAGGTTTTGTTTCAATTTTTAATTGCTCTTTTACTTTATATCATCACTGAGAAGAGCATCTCTGACTAAGCGTCATAGTGAAAATATCGCTATGGGAAATTCTTCTGGCCCTCACTCTTAGTGCTTTTACCTTTTCCTGCTCCCAATCAGTAATATTAAAACCTCCTGTGTGTGGAGACCAGGACTAAACTCTCTCAAAAAATTAGGCAATTAACTACCTTATATGAAAGAAAATTGTCTTAAGGAACTCTTGTGTTATCTTATTTTAATACCGGTGCCTTCCTTGCCTTGCTTCTCTAAAAGCACTATCAATTTGCCCTTTATCGGCCATCAATACTGAAATAGAATTACTTGCACCCATTACCAATACACCCTCATCATTTAATTTCTTACCTGCTGGCCAGCCTTCCGAGGGCACCCTCTCAGGGATCCCTACCTCCCGATCTCGCTGATGAGATTCCGACTGTAGTTTCTGATCTTCCCAGCTGGGCCTCCAATTGTAACACCCAATTCTGCATTACTCCCTTGGTACAGTTTGCGTGCCACTGTAGTGTACATGAGTAGGCCAAGGACCTGTAGATTGAAAGAACACACAAAGAGACCTGGGTTATTCGAAAGGAGATCAGCCGAATGCAGAATGCCGTTTATTTAACCTTGGGGAAATCCTTATATACCTCTCTGCCTGCTGTATGAGGATTTCCACCTAGGCAGGTGGGAAATTACCACACCAAAGATGGAGTCAACAATGCCTACAGCTAATCACCAGATGTGGCAGAGGGAACACAGACACAAACAATGTTTTAACTGGCTGACCAGAAACTGTCCTCAAGATGAACCCCAAGAACAAGGTAGACTGGGCCCTACACCTCCCACCCAAACAAAAACAAAAAAATTCAAAACAACAAAACTCCACACCATCTTGTATTGGTTCCTCCCTGGTGAGATCTGTCTGGTTTTTGCTTCATCTTTTGTCTTAGTCAGGATTATTATTGCTGCTTTGAAACACCATAACCAAAAAATAAATAGCAAGTCGGGAAGGAAATGGTTCATTTTGCCTACTATAGCACTGTTCATCATTGTAGGAAGTCAGGACGGGAACTCAAACAGTGCAGGAACCTGGAAGCAGGAGCTGCTGCAGAGGCCATAGAGGGGTACGGCATACTGGCTTGCTTTCTCTGTGATGATTCTGGTTTCTGTCAAGTTGACATAAAACCAGCCAGTATACCCCTAATAAAGCTTGACTGGCTGAATGCTGAGATCGTGCTTTCCCCACCTTCTTATTCTTTAAATCAGCAGAAGAAAAAAGATTCATTCCTGTAACTGTCTAGCCTGTCCCAGCACAGACCAGCAAGACCCAACTAAGTCACAGCCTCACCCATGGCCCTCTTTTCCCACCACTCTACAGTCCTCCCTTGTCCCCTTTTCCTCACCTCCTAGGCCCAGCACTTCAGTCTCTGATGGAGACTGTGCTGGGAAGAACAGAACCCTCTCCTCTGGGAGACCCTCCGGCCCCATCAAGCTTAACCCCAGGATGGTCCCCGGGTTCTGGGACCTCTCCCCTTGGACTGCCCCAGCTCTACAGACATGGCCTGCTGCTCCCCTTCACCTGTACCTCACTTCCCAGCTCTGCTTCATATACGCACTAAAAGATCTCTGCCACCTTTTTCTGTTCTCCTTTGCTCCCTGTCTGCCCTTCAGATGCTCTGCTGCACCCTCTGATCACAGCAGGACCCCAACATGGCCCTTCTCCTGAACCCAGCAGCCCACAGCAGCCCAGGTCATGGGGCCACAAGCAGCTTGGGCCCAAAACTCAGGGCTCCTTCCTCCTTAAATGGTCAATTCAGGCTGAGACAGACTGGCCTGCTGCTGGGTCTTTCTGCCCCTAGGCCTCAGTGCCTCTGAGCATTCCTGGGCCCTGTTCCTCACTATAAACCAGCAGCAGCTGCTGCCTTCCTAGCCTTTCCTCTTCAGTCACAGCTGCCCCATTGGAGCAGCCTGGGTCTCACTGGGTTTCTGGTGTGCCTTGTGGTTTTTATCTCAGTGGGGAAGTCTGCATGATTCACTTGTGGTTGCAGCTGGCTGAGTTGTGCAGGCTGTCCTCACACTCTCCATGAAATTCTCCTGCTCCCCAAATGTTGGGATGACATGTGTGCTGCCATGCTGGCTAGAAAAGAAGTTCTATAAAAGACAGGCATGAGAGGGCCTGGTACTTCAACAGCAGGGGCACCAAAGTTGAATGCCAAGACATCTTTTTTTGATAGGAATTTTATTTTATTGTTAATACTTTTTTTATTTATTTATTAAAGATTTCTGTCTCTTCCCCGCCACCTCCTCCTGTTTCCCTCCCCCTCCCCCAATCAAGTTCCCATCCCTTGTCAGCCCATAGAGCTATCAGGGTTCCCTGCCCAGTGGGAAGTCCAAGGACCACCCACCTCCATCCAGGTCTAGTAAGGTGGGCATCCAAACTGCCTAGGCTCCCACAAAGCCAGTACGTGCAGTAGGATCAAAAACCCATTGCCATTGTTCTTGAGTTCTCAGTAGTCCTCATTGTCCGCTATGTTCAGCAAGTCTGGTTTTATCCCAGGTTTTTTCAGACCCAGGCCAGCTGGCCTTGGTGAGTTCCCGATAGAACATCCCCATTGTCTCAGTGTGTGGGTGCACCCCTCGCAGTCCTGAGTTCCTTGCTTGTGCTCTCTCTCTTTCTGCTCCTGATTTGGACCTTGAGATTTCAGTCCAGTGCTCCAATGTGGGTCTCAGTCTCTGTCTCCTCTCATCACCTGATGAAGGTTAATATTCAAGAGGATGCCTATGTGTTTTTCTTTGGGTTCTCCTTATTTAGCTTCTCTAGGATCACTAATTATAGGCTCAATGTCCTTTGTTTATGGCTAGAAACCAAATATGAGTGAGTACATCCCATGTTCCTCTTTTTGGGTCTGGCTTACCTCACTCAGGATAGTGTTTTCTATTTCCATCCATTTGTATGCAAAATTCAAGAAGTCCTTGTTTTTTACTGCTGAGTAATACTCTAATATGTATATATTCCATACTTTCTTCATCCATTCTTCCATTGAAGGGCATCTAGGTTGTTTCCAGTTTCTGGATATTACAAACCTTGATGCTATGAACATAGTAAAGCATATACTTTTGTTGTATGGTAGGGCATCTCTTGGGTATATTCCCAAGAGTGGTATTGCTGGGTCCAGGGGTAGGTTGATCCCGAATTTCCTGAGAAACCACCACACTGCTTTCCAACGTGGTTGCACAAGTTTGCATTCCCACCAGCAATTGACGAGTGTACCCCTTTCTCCACAACCTCTCCAGCAAAGGCTATCATTGGTGTTTTTTATTTTAGCCATTCTGACAGGTGTAAGATGGTATCTTAAAGTTGTCTTGATTTGCATTTCCCTGATTGCTAAGGAAGTTGAGCATGATCTTAATTGTCTTTTGGCCATTTGAACTTCTTCTGTTGAGAATTCTCTGTTCAGCTCAGTGCCCCATTTTTTTTTTTTTTTGGTTTTTTGAGACAGGGTTTCTCTGTGGTTTTGAAGCCTGTCTGGAACTAGCTCTTGTAGACCAGGCTGGTCTCAAATCACAGAGATCCGCCAGCCTCTGCCTCCCAAGTGCTGGGATTAAAGGTGTGTGCCACCACCGCCCGGCATCAGTGCCCCATTTTATAATTGGGTTGATTAGCCTTTCACGGTCTAGGTTCTTGAGTTCTTTATATATTTTGGAGATCAGACCTTTGTCAGTTGCAGGGCTGGTGAAGATCTTCTCCCAGTCAGTGGGTTGCCTTTTTGTCTTAGTGACAGTGTCCTTTGCTTTATAGAAGCTTCCCAGTCTCAGGAGGTCCCATTTATTCAATGATGCCCTTATGTCTGTGCTGCTGGGGTTATACATAGGAAGTGGTCTTCTGTGCCCATGTATTGTAGAGTACTTCCCACTTTCTCTTCTATCAGGTTCATCTACTGTCCCTTTATAAGGAAAGAATGACATTTCCATCAGGCAGGTCCTGATAGTGACAGGTGGCATGCATTATAACGGGGGCAGAATTGAGGACACGGGGATAAAGACTTGGAATGAGGGGAGTCTATTATGATTCCTATGAAGAGGGTGCTGACTCCAGCCAAACACAGAAAGCCATGTCAAGGATTAACCCATGATGACAAGAGCAGAGACCCCATAGCTCTGCTCTTTGGGACACTTGCTGTGGCCCCTGCTTTTGTTTGTCTCAACTGACTTTTCCAGTTAACTACCAGGACAGGGTCCTTGTTCATTCCTATTTTCACAAAAAGGACTCAGGCAGGTTTTGGCTTTGGAGATGGACCTAGGATTTCTAGGACTAGGCAGGAAGTGTGGCTAGGATGCTGAGTTTGTGCTCTGAATCTTAACACATGCAAGGCCCAGGCTTCCTCAGCTCCCCAGGAGATGAAAAAGACAAGTGCTTGTCTAGAACCTCATCACCTACAATAGCTTTTAATCCAAATTTGGCTGTCAAACTGTCTTTGACCCCAGGACCACCCTTTGCACTATGTGGTGCTGTAGTGTTTCCAGATTGCATCATAATGAGTGTGGTGACCAAAGATGATGACCGTTTTGTGTAGAATGGGCCACACGGAATGGACTGGAGTCAAAAATAGATGCTGTGTATGAAGTCTGGCTGAAGTTCCTACTGGTCTCAGTGTACCTCTGGGGCATCTGCAGGAGTCAGGGGAGAGGTGGGAAGAGCTTGGTTTCTTGTGGTGGTTGCTGGGTGGTAGAAGGAATTGCCCATGAGTGACCATGGAAGGAACGCCAGCTGAAGCAGCCTGTGGGGCACAGTAGGGCCATTGTCTCTCTAGCTCTTGTATCACCACTAACCTGGGTTTCTGGATACTCGGTCCCCATCTGGGAACAAACTGTCACTTTTCTTGCAGGGTTAGCTGTGTGAGACTCCATTCTCAGAGATTGCCTGATCACCATGCCTCCCATAAACTGCATTATCTCCTCCACAGTCCCAGCCCCCCAAGGTACCCATCTTTTTCCATCTGCCTACAGTTAAGGTTGTGTGTGTGTGTGTGTGCGCGCGCGCGCATGCTCTTCCATCTCCATTGCAGTCCCTTTTCTGCCTGTTTCTTTTGACAACTTCCTCACTAATGACCATGATATTGCTGCTTCACCTTAGTTGGGGAAGGTCACCTACTCTGGGGCTCACAACTGATGATCCTCTCTCAGATGTGGCCTGCCCATGTCCAACCTACCAGCACTTTTTGTCTTTGAAGTCCCCAACCCACCTGTGCTAGGAAGCCCCGCCCGGTTCATCATTCAGCCAGGGTCCCCCAGCCATGGCCTCCTCACAGAATAAGATAGCCTCTTCTCTTTTGCTCTTGTGGTCTTTCAGTTCCAGACAGTGCCAACAGATCAAAATTTTACTCATGACCAGCATGGATTGCAAATACTCCAGAACTAAGAACTTTGCTATCCTCAGTGTGCTCCTGTGCTAGTTGAACTGTGTCTTTCTGATGCTAAAGTCCAAATTCAGTAAAGTGGAGGCTGATTTGCAATAGGGTCTTGTAGAGATCAGACGTTGAGGCCACATTGGAGTTAGTTGATCTCCTCATGGACAGCAAGGTATGGATAAAAGACTATTTCAAATACTTGGGTGGGATACCAGGGAAGTCAAGCCCTTTGAGCTCAAAAGTAGTGCCGACAGTGCTCATTTTTATTACTAGTGTGCCCTCTAGTGGCTGTCCTTGGTTGTTAACCTGACTGCAAAGGAAATAACTAAAACACAAATGACTGGGTACAGTTGTGAGAGATTTTTTCTTAATGTATTTGATTTGGGAAGACACAATTCTATTCGAGACCACAGGAATTATGTTGTCACTGGCTCCTCATAGACTGACCACACAGGACTTTGTCACAAAGCCAACGGGCACCTGAAACTTCCAGCCAGAACTCTCAGTGTGAGCCGTATGTCTTTTGTGTATCTCACTCGCCTATTGACACTTGTTCTTAGACACTGCCAATCTCTTCCTCTAGCATAAGCACTGCCTAGCCCACTGCTGTTTCCATTCTAGACAGACAGAATCTATATATTTTATTTTAAGAAGCAATAACCAAAAGTCTGTTCCCCAGCACCTTTGCTGGCCTTTTCTTTGTGGCATCATATCTCCTTCTGTGCCTCTTTTCCTGAAGCACAGATAGAGCCAGGCTCCACTCTGAATACAAACCCATGGGCTGGCCAGACATCTGGATGATATCAGAGACTTTCCCCTAAGCAAGCATCCATGGACATCACCCTGGGTTGGCCTCTGATCAAAGAGATTATTGTTTCCAAGGCCACCAGGTAGTTGCTCCCTTGTCTGTTTCTTGAAGAGCAGTGTTGTTCCTTGTGCTCATGAACGCTTGTGATTTGTTAACAGGCAGTGTCTGGTGTCTAGAGGGGAGCTTTGCTGGGTTGATCAATGTTTGCATTTTTGAAAAGCTGGTAAATTAAAAATTGAATACATTCAGAATGGAATCTGTGGTCCTTCTTTAAAACACCAGTTTCATGAAAGAGAAAATACTAAATTAGCTAGCAATATTGAACACTAGCTCAGTAGATATTTCATCCCTTTGATGTCATTACTTCATGCCTAAATAATCCTGGTGGTTGATATTTTTCCTACTTAGTTTATGACTATTCTTTGTTATCCCCTATTGCTTTAGTCAGGTTTTCCAGAGGCCTGAGACAAGAAGAACTAGAGATATATCACATTGGTTTAGAGATGAAAATAATTTTGCCTATTGTCTAAATCTTGAGGAACAGCTGTTCCTGGTTGTAGAGGGATTTGGGGGTGTGACTACGTCCTCCAGACTGGTGACTTTGTGAAGGGTGTCCTGGTCCCTGTGAAAATAAGCAGATGACAGTGTTGCTTAGAGGAGTAACGGTGTTGCTGGAGAGCGCCAGAAGGAGGCAAAATGCACAAGGACTCTGTGTAAATCAATATGAGTTGACTCAACAGATAAATACATAGATAAATAGATGCTTCCTGGGGAGCAAAGTGTCAAGAACTGCTTCTCAGGTACAGAGAGGAAGAGGGAGGACTCCCTCTGTCAGGAAAATGTCCTTTAAGTCTTGTCTTAAACAGAATGGGTTCTCTTGAAACTAGTAAGCTCCTGTAAGAAGGCTGAAGTTCTCTGCTGCAGTGAGTTCTAGCACTTAGAGTTACTGAAGTATTGCACCGTATCCACTCCTGCACCCTTCCTCATGTACTGAGTTCTAGCACTTAGAGTTACTGAAGTATTGCACCGTATCCACTCCTGCACCCTTCCTCATGTACTGAGTTCTAGCACTTAGAGTTACTGAAGTATTGCACCGTATCCAGTCCTGCACCCTTCCTCATGTACTGACCTCTTCTCCTTCTTGAAGCACTGATGATACAGATTAATCCAGCCCTGGAAAAGGCATAATTGAGAAAACCTTCTTATGGGAGGTAAGGAATTCTTGTTGATAACAGGAAAGTAAATTTCCTCTCAGTGGGGCTGAGGAAGTGGCAGAGCCCCTGCTGTGGATTGAGCCAACAACGGAGGCCATGTGCCTTGGTGAGTAGTGTGCCTTTGCAGATTTGGTTTGGGAGAGGGGACACAAAGCTCTCCTCTTTTGCCAGGCAAATTTCAGAGGGTTTTGTGGACGTGTTTCTTCCCAATGACTGGTTTATTCTTGTCAAGGTGTGTCTGGAATAGATCTAACTTCTGAGACTCTAGGTGAGTCAGAGAGTGAATGTGTGGAAGTGGGTGACAAACCAGGGCTTTCCAAAGCTCAACTCTAACAGGGGAGTACAAGTTTGACTGGCTTTGCCTTTCTCTGACTTTGTTTTGCAGTGATTGGTACTAAACCTAGGCTTTGTAAATGGTAGATAAGGGACTGGAGAAATGGCTCAGCGGTTGAGAGCACTGACTGCTCTTCCAGAGGTCATAAGTTCAATTCCCAGCAACCACATGGTTGCTCAAAACCATCTGTAATGAGATATGGTGCCCTCTTCTGGCCTGCAGGTATACATGCAGAAAGAACACTGTATACATAATAAATAAATAAATAAATCTTTAAAAAATGGTAGATAAGTGCTCTCCCAATAAACTATATCCCCAGGCCTCCACGGGAACTGTATAAACATATTTTCAGTCTGGAGTCTTCGGGCCTGCAAGTGCAGTGGTCTGAGAATGGTGCATTTAGACACATACATTTCAGTGTTTAGTCTGTCCTTGTGCAACTGTTTGGGACGGTGTGAGCTTGAGGGAGGTGTGTCACTGGGAGTAGGCTTTAAGGTTTCAAAAGCCCATGTCAATTCTCAGTTACTTCTCTCTGGCTCTTGCTTGTGAACCAAGTTGGTACAAGCTTTCAATTACTGATCCTCCATGTGCCTTCCTGCTGCCATGCTCTCCACCATGATGGTCATGGAATTAAATGGTTTCTTTTTGTGATTTTTATTGGTGCCAGTGCTTTATCACAGCAACAGAAAAGAAACTAAGGCAGCAGGTGAAGGAACTTGCCACCAAGCTTGATTCCTAAAACTTAGAGGTGGAAGGAGAGGACGAACTCCCACAAATTGTCTTCAGACCTGCACACATGCCTCATGACATACATGCACCTATACATATATAAACAAATCAATAAATTTAAACAAGACATATTTTAAAAATTGTCTTAAGGGACTTTAGGGCATTTGAATGTTGAGAGTAATATTTAAATAATCTTTTGACCTTAGAACAAAACATATGACTACTTACATATGGTGCATTTGGGTTTCTCAGTAATATCTGTAGTTTTAGCATCTGGATCTGGATCTGCTCAGCACATTTTTCTCTATTAATGATAAAGTATAGTTTTAAATTCTGCTCATACATTTTTATAGTTAAATAATATATGGTTGTATTTATCATGTGGCATGCATGTGTCCCGCATGGGTAATTAAGTGTGAGTGGTTGTCATATCTCTCGCCTCATACATTTGCCATTTCTATGTTGTCATAGCAGCATCAATCCTCTCTGTTATTTTGAAATAATCAGTCAGCTGTTGTCATTCTTATTGATCTTATTGTTCTATGTTATATGGGCTCTCCATATGTACATTCAGATCCTGGAGGTCTGATTCTTTCTTCTACTTCCATGTGCACCAAAAATTCATGTGATGCACAGATATACATGCAGGCACAACACCCATGCACATAAAAATAAAGTCTTAAAGAAATAGAAACAATTAAAATTATTGTTGGAAATGCTATCCATTTTAACATACAATATTTCTAATAATGAAATTATTCCATTCGTCCAAAATAAGAATAGCAATACATAAATATTATGATTGTTTTCATGATTCTGATACTACTAATACTTCAAGAAACATAATTTATATATTTTATAGTATTTATTTTGAATGAATGCTTCAACAGAATTATTAACTGCAAAAATGTAAGAACCTTTCATAAGGGATGAAGTTGTACCCAAGTTAGTTCACATTAATTTTAAGTATACCACAAGAACATAAATGATAATTTTCCTGAACCAAGTTTATTTTCCTATAATATAATAAATAGTTGTAATCTTTAGCTAACTTCACTGCCCAGGATCAACTATATGATAGACAATCCAGACCATTTAGACACTTTTCTTTTTTGCTTTTTTCTTTTATCCTTTTGTTTCCCCGTTGGTTTTTTGAGACACGGTTTCTATGTAGCTTTGGAGCCTGTCCTGGAACTAGCTCTTGTAGATCAGGATGGTCTTAAACTCAGAGATCTGCCTGCCTCTGCCTCCTGAGTGCTGGGATTAAAGGTGTGTGTCACTACCACCCAACTCAAAAAGGTGATTTTTCAATTTGCACCATGGCTGAATAATTACAATATGATTTTTAAATATTCTCTATCAGAGTTACTTTAAAACAAACTTACCAATCAATAAAATGTTATTATTACCTGTTAAGTAAACATGCTATTTCAGATTCTGAAGTGAGAAGTAAAATCATGAGAATTAAATGGGAAAGTAGTGGTGACAAAGCACTGATTTAAGTAAATAAGGATGCTGATTTATTAGTGTAATGAAAGTCTCAGTTATAAAATGAGGATTTCTGATGATTACACCATCCTGTTTGACAAAGCAGAGGCAGACAAGATCTTCCGAGAGTTGGAGCAAGAAATGGAGTATTTTACTGGTGCACTGGCCAAGGTCCAAGTATTTGGAAAGTGGAACAGCATTCCCAGGAAGCAGGCAACCTACACAGGGATGATGAAAGAGAACTGGCTCCTGGGAGTCCCATTGCATCTCTCTCCTTTGGGGCCTGCGGAGACTTCCTGTTCCAGCACAAAGACACTCGAGGGAAGAGACCCCAGCAGACAGTGGAGGTAGTCAAGCTGCAGCTGGCCCATGGAAGCCTACTGATGCTGAAGTACCCCACTAATACCCAATGGTACCACAGTCTCCCCGTCTGCAAGAAGGTCCTGGCTCCTCGGGTAACTTTACTTTTCAGAAAATTTTACCTACTAAGATATAAAACATTTTCTATTAAAAAATGAACATTTCTGTTATAAAATATGAATGTTTTATTTACTTTTCTATTGCCATAATAAAACATCATGACCAAGGCAACATAAATAAGAAACGTTTATAATTTAGAGCTCACGGTTCCAGAGGGTTAGAGTCTATGACTATTGTAGAAAGGAGAATGACATCATGAAGACAGGCATGATATTAAAGCAGTAACTAATATCTTACATCTTCAGACACAAGCTTAAAGCAGAGACAGAGTGTGATCTAACTAGAAATGGTATGGGAGTTTAAAATTTCAAAGCCGACCCCTTAGTGACACACTTCCTCTTAACAAGACCACACCTTCTCATTCTTCCCAAACAGTTTCACCATCTGAAGACCAGTCATTGAAATATCTGAGCCAATGGGGACCTGTTCTCATCCAAATAATACAATGAATATTATTATTGTATTTAATTGCAGGTCTTGCTTAATAGAAAAAGTGAGAAGCAAGAAAATGATTATTGGGGCTGGAGAGATGGATCAGAGGTTAAGAATACTGACTGCTCTTCCAGAGGTCCTGAGTTCAATTCCCAGCAACCACATGGTGGCTCACAACCATCTGTACTGAGATCTGGCGCCCTCCTCTGGTGTGTGGGCATACATCGAGGCAGAATGTTGTATACATAATAAATAAATAAATCTAAAAAAAAGAAAATGATAATTGGGGGGCTGGAGAGATTAGCTGGCTCAGCAGATAAGAGCACCAACTGACCTTACAGAGGTCCTGAGTTCAATTCCCAGCAATCACATGGTGGTTCACAACCATCTATAATGAGATCTGATGCTCTATTCTGGCATGCACTCATATCTAAAAAAATACAGGGGCTGGAGAGATGGCTAATGGTTAAGAGCATTACCTGCTCTTCCAAAGGTCCTGAGTTGAGTTCAATTCCCGGCAACCACATGGTGGCTCACAACCATCTGTAATGAGGTCTGGTGCCCTCTTCTGGCCTACAGACATACAGACTATTGTATACATAATAAATAAATAAATAAATAAATAAATAAATAAATAAATAAATAAATAAATATTAAAAAATACATAAAAAAAATTTAAAGAAAATGAAGACTGACTTAAGAGGCAGGGAGAGCCAATAAATCCCCTCCTGAGACTGGCCTCAGGTCACCAGGTCAATAAGATACCACATGTGGAACTTGTGAAAACTCGTTCTGGTCCTCGCAAAAGTGGTGGCATGTTGGAGGCTTGTCACAGCACCTCTCCTCCCCAGGGACAAAGTACTCCTCGAACATTTAGTTCCTAGGTCTCTCGAACCTCAATGAACAGCACCTCACACAGTGAGGGGTCAACACTTTGGCTGCCAAGCTTCTATGACACCGTGCTACTACCATTTCTCCAGTCTCAAGTAAGCACATATTCAGAATACTCGGTCTGTCCCGCAGTTGGTTTTTACCACCCTCCAGTTCTCCAAGATGCCACAATGAAGCACCAATCTGCTCTTCTTCCTGGCACACTCATCTTTGTCAGTACAACAAAAACAGATGATAACAATCTATTGTTTCTCCTAGCAACCTGCCTTCTCATTTCCCTCAAGGAAAAAATGCCCGAGGTCTCCACAATGACAGTTAACTGTATATCTATCCAGCCACCATGTCCCATTGTCCACCAACTCCCAGCCCTCCCCTCCCACACATCACCCATGCCTTTAGGAAGCAGCCAGATACGAACTGGTGTGAGTGTGGGATGTTTGGGTAAAAGCTTCACCTCAGTCCCTGGAATCCATATACTGAAAGAGTCTGGGATGTTTGATGGAAGTTTCATTCCAAATCCCCTCCCCTGCGAGTTTCCTCAGTCCAGACTCCACCTCTGAGGAAGCCCATCATATGATGACTCCCTCCCCAGAGATGCTCAAGACCACTCCCATGGGGTATTTAAATTGTACCCTAGAAAATAAGCACATGGTTTTCTGTTCTTTGTGCACTTAGGAAAATAATAAAGAGATGAGTACTTATTGCTTCTTTTTTTTTTAGATTGTTTATTTTTCTTGAAGAGGCAAGATGCTGTTTTGTCATTGAAAGAAGGGGTGCATTCTCTGACCTGCTGTGGACTTTATAGTCTAGGAACAGTGTATAATTTAAGGCAAAAATTTAAAAATGCATGTTTTCTGAAAAGCTACTTTCATGAGATGATGTTGAATAAAATAAGTTTGAAAAACACTCCATATGTTGTCCATTTCTTTTTTTAGATTTATTTATTTATTATGTATGCAGTGTTCTGCCTGCATATATACCTGCTTGCCAGAAGAGAGCACCAAATCTCATTATAGATGGTTGTAAGCCACCATGTGGTTGCTGGGAATTGAACTTAGGACCTTTGGAAGAGTAGGCAGTGCTCTTAACCACTGAGCCATCTCTCCAGTCCTGTTGTCCATTTCTTGAGCATTGATAGTGTTTGTTATTCTTCCCCCATTGTGTGTATACATGCAATGTGCATGTGCCCATGTGTTAATGACATCAGTCAACATTTCTTGATGCTCTAAGGGACATTGTACGTAATCCTGGCCTGAGAAATGCAGGAAAAGTATAAGGGACAGCATTTACTAGTGGAAGAGTAGACAGTCTATATTTAAGAAATTTACAAGTTAATATTGTCCATTTTGATAATATCTGAGATAACAAAAATTATCATTAAAAATTTACTTTTTATCTTAGTAGAAACATTAAAAGTAAATAATCGAAAAAGTGTGTACTTTGCTTGTTCCTTTAATTTATAAATCATATTTTGTATAAAGACACACACACACACACACACACACACACACACACACACACACATATATATATATATATATATATATATATATATATATATATATATATATATGACTCATGGAGAGATTAATTGGGATATATACAAAGAACTCAAGAAATTGGTTACCAAAAGAACAAATAATCCAATAAAAAGTGTGTGCATACCTAAACAGAGAACTCTCAACAGATGAATCTAAAATGTCTGAAAGACACTTAAGGAAATGTTCAACATCCTTAGTCATCAGAGAAATGCAAATCAAAGCAGTCTGAAAATGTCCAAAATTAAAAACATGGATTACACCTCATGCCTGAGGAGATATGGGATAAAGGGAAAAGTCCTCCATTGCCAGAGTGCAAGCTGGTACAGCCACTTTGGATATCAGTATGGCAATTTTTATTTGTTTGCTTTTGGTTTTTGTTTATTGAGACAGGGTTTCTCTGTAGCTTTGGAGCCTGTCCTGGAACTAGCTCTTGTAGACCATGCTGGCCCTGAAATCACAGAAATACATGTGCCTCTGCCCCCCATGGTTGGGATTAAAGGTGTGCACCACCACCCATCATTATGACAATTTCTTAGAAAATTAGGAAACAGGCTGGAGAGATGGCTCAGAGTTTAAGAGCACTGACTGCTCTTCCAAAGGTCCTGAATTAAATTCCAGCACCTACATGGTGGCTCACAAGCACCATTAATGAGATCTGGTGCCCTCTTCTGGCCTGTAGGGACATATACAAGATACAGGCAGAACAGTGTATACATAATAAATAAATCCTTCTTAAAAATTAGGAAAACAACCTACCTCAAGACCCAACAATACCATTTTTGAGTATATACCCAAAATGATACTCAGTCCCACCTGGTCCCACCCAAAGGGTATTCCTACCCAAAAGATGCTCAAGGCCAGCCTCATATACAGAGTAAGTTCCAGTACTGCCAGGACTGTTTCTGAGAGAAACCCTGTCTTACAAAATGTAAAAAGAAACTCGAGTAAGATGAAGCAGAAGACAAAAACCAAAAAACAAGGAAAAAGCACATGAAATACCCATCAATACAATGGCACACTTTTATAAGTCCCATAAAATGTATAACATCAGAGACCATAGTACATATGCAAAACATTTGAGAGAAAGAGAAAAAAAAAATGCCCAGACAAATCATTATGAGACAAGCAACCTGCAAAATGCCCCTGAGTTCTTTTTGTCTTGGCCATCTACTGCTGGGCATGGGGTGTCTCCTTAACAGTGGTTGTTATATACAGTGATACTCTGCAGAAACAACTAGTTTTTACTTTGTGAGTAGTATGGTGGTTTGAAAGAAATACCCCCTGTCTTAGTTAGGGTTTCTATATGAAGAGACACCATGACCATGCCAACTTTTTAAAAGGAAAACATTAATTTATTTGAACATTTTCAAATGTTTACTCCATTATCATGGCAGGAACATGTTGGCATACAGACACACATGGTGCTGGCTACATTTTGATTAGAAGGCAGCAGGAAGTGGATGGACACAAGGCTGAGTCTTGGCCATATTTCCTCCAACAAGGCCAATCTAATGCCTTAATCAGGGTTTCTGTCGCTGTGAAGAGACAGCACGAGGCTTGTCCTGGATATTAATGGTCACCCTACCAGAGACTCTCTCCCAGCAGGTATAAGTGACAATTCAGGTTTTAACATTTATAGTAGTGTCTAAAAAGTGTTTTAATTTATTAAATCATTTATTAATTTTTAAAATTATAAAAAATTAAAATATCAGATAAAGCAACAGTTACAACATCAAAGTTGACAAAACAAACCAGCAGTAGGCAAAGATCCCAAGAGAAGGCACAAGGACCAGAGCCACACTCATTGACACACTCTGAAATCCCATGAGCTTTGCTCATGCTTATTTATAGAACTTAGTTATCTTGGTGTCCACTATTCCCTCAGTATCATAAATTATTTTCCAACTCCTCTTTCATGGGGTTCCCTGACCTCTAAGTTCTTGGATTTCATGGAGATATCCTTTCACTCTCTGTGCAATTCCTGGCTGTGGGTCTGTGTTTGTTCCCATCTGCTGCAGGATGAAGCCTCTCTGATGATGGCTGACCAAGGAATTCACAGATGAGTATACAATATCATTATATTCACTTTATCAATATGTTTCTTTTTGTTTTCTTTTAGGCCAGCATTAATTCATTTTCCAATAAGTTCATAGACTGTTGGTTGATGGAGGGTAAGTATATGATCAATTGTGTTGCAGCTCCCTCTTCTGGCCAAAGGTTGTTATGTGCTTGTCCTGTGAAAATGATGTTCATACCAGGTAATGTGTAACATACCACCTGTGGTAGGAAAAATTTGGTGCACCTGAGCAGTGTCTTCTCCCACATTTGCCTTGGCCCACAAGAAAGCAAGTTTCCTCTCCCAAAAAGAAACCCAACCTTAACCCTAAAAGAAAGGCACATTTGTTCTCCATTGAGGCTCATGCTCACCCCTCTACCTGGCAAAAATCCAAAGGAAGGTCTTTCCGATCTTTGAAAATTCTAGGGAACCAGGTGGCTGAATATCATTAGACAGCTCAGGCCAGCGTCTTCTGTCTAGTCCGATGTGACACTGTTATCCAAATACTCAACTAAAAGTTGTGTTAGAATTGTAGTCGTTATCCTGAATCCCACAATCAATGGTATATGTTATACTGAATAAATAGGACCATGATTGTTTGTGATTGTAGGACACCAAAGAGAAACCGGCTGCCGTGTGGTGCCCACTATTAGTTGGAGAACTCGAGGAGGAGGATAGAGGCAGGCAGGTATCAGGGAGTAGGACATCCTGGTCCACATAAATAGCTCTAGCTAAATACATATGAAAGAAATCTGTACCAAAATACATTTTTCAGTAATTGACACCCAAGATGAACACGTCATTGCATATATTATACTGTGTGTCCCTTCTGCCTGCAGAGTGAGAAATCAAACTTTATCATGCTAAGAGAATGGTTATGACAAACTCAGAAATCCGAGCAACCAGGAAGATAAGAACAAAAGGTGCTGGAGAGATGGACACGGTGCATCCTCTGCAAACTCTGTACATTGTACACCCTCTGCACCATCTGCCCACTAAGCACACTATGCACACTATGTACACTCTGTATACTCTGCACACTCTGTACACTGTGCAACCTCCTCACACTCTGTACACTGTGCACACTCTGTATGCTCTGCACATTCTGTATACTCTACACACTCTGCACAACTGCACCCTCTGTACCCTAGGCACCCTCTGCACTCTGTACACACTGTACACTATGCACACTCTGTATACTCTGAACACTCTGCACACTCTGTACACTGTGCAACCTCTGTACCCTCAAGCCTCTGCACACTCTGTACATTATGCACACTCTGCACACTATGCACACTCTGTACACTGTGCACCCTCTGCACACTCTGTACATTGTGAACATTGTGCACACATTGTACACTCTGTACATTCGTCACACTATGTACACTCTGCACACTATGTACACTGTGCACCCTCTGGACACTATGCACACTCTATACACTGTGCACCCTCTGCACACTCTGTACACTGTGCACACTGTGCACACTCTGAACATTTTGCACAATTTGTACATTCTGCACATTCTGTACACTGTGCACCCAATGGACACTATGCACCCTGTGCACACTTTGCACATTCTGTACACTGTGCACCCTCTGCATATTATGCACACTCCGCACACTCTGTACACTCTGTTCACTATGCACACTCTGTACACTCTGCACACTTTGTACACAATGCACCCTCTGTACACTATGCACACTCTGTACACTGTGCACACTATATACACTGTGCACACTCTGTACACTCTGCACACTCTGTATACTGTGCACCCTCTGTACCCTAGCACCCTCTGCACACCGTGTACACTTTGTACACTATGCAAACTCTGTATACCCGGCACATTCTGCATACTCGGCACACTCTGTACACTGTGCACACTCTGTATACTCTGCACACTCTGTATACTCTACACACTCTGCACACTGTGCACCCTCTGTACCCTAGCACCCTCTGCACACTGTGTACACTTTGAACACTATGCACACTCTGTATACCCGGCACACTCTGCATACTCTGCACACTCTGTACACTGTGCACCCTCTGGACATTCTGTACAGTGTGCACACTGTGCACACTCTGTACACTCTGTAAATTCTGAACTCTCTGTACACTCTGCACAATCTGTACACTCTGCACCTTCTGCACCCTCTGCATACTATGCACACTCTGTATACTTGGCACATTCTGTAAACTGTGCAACCTCTGCACACTCTGTACACTGGGCACACTCTGTATACTCTGCACACTCTGCACACTCTGTACACTGTGTACACTATGTACTCTCTGCATCTTCTGCACACTCTCTACACTATGCACACTCTAGACATTATGCACACTCTGCACGGTCTGTACACTGTGCACACTCTCTACACTATGCACACTCTAGACATTATGCACACTCTGTACACTGTGCACACTGTGCACACTCTGTACACTATGCACACTGTGAATACTCTGCACACTCTGCACACTCTGTACACTGTGCACACTATGTACTCTCTGCATATTCTGCACACTCTCTACACTATGCACACTCTAGACATTATGCACACTCTGCACGCTCTGTACACTGTGCACCCTATGCACACTATGCACACACTGTGCTTCTACTGCATAATCTGTATACTCTGCACACTCTGCACACTGTGCAGCCTCTGTACCCTAGCACCCTCTGCACACTGTGTACACTTTGTACACTATGCACATTGTATACCCGGCACACTCTGCATACTCTGCACACTCTGTACACTGTGCACCTTCTGGACATTCTGTACAGTGTGCACACTGTGCACACTCTGTACACTCTGTACATTCTGAACACTCTGTACACTTTGCACAATCTGTACACTGTGCACCCTCTGCACCCTCTGTACACTATGCATACTATGTACACTCAGTATACTTTGCACACTCTGTAAATTGTGCAACCTCTGCACACTCTGTACACTAGGCACACTCTGTATACTCTGCACACTTTGCATACTCTGTACACTGTGCACACTATGTACTCTCTGCATCCTCTGCACACTCTCTACACTATGCACAGTCTAGACATTATGCACACTCTGCACACTCTGTACACTGTGCACACTGTGCACACTCTGTACACTCTGTACATTATGCACACTGTGAATACTCTGCACACTCTGCATACTCTGTACACTGTGCACCTTCTGTAGCCTCTGCACACTCTGTATACTCTGTACACTGTGCAACCTCTGCACACTCTGTACACTTTGCACACTCTGTGTACTCTGCACACTCTGTGTACTCTGCACACTCTGCATAGTATGTACACTGTGCACCCTCTGTACCCTCTGCACCCTCTGCACACTGTGTACACTGTGCACACTCTGTACAATCTGTACACCATGCACACTCTGTATACTCTGCACACTGCACAATCTCTACACTCTGCACCCTCTGTATCCTCTGTACCCTGTGCATATTATGAACACTCTGCACACTATGCACACTCTCTACACTCTGTACACTGGGCATCCTCTGCACACTCTGTACACTCTGCACCCTCTGCATCTTCTGCACCCTCTGCACACTATGCACACTCTGTACATTCTGCACACTCTGTACACTGTGCAAACTCTGAACACTCTGTATACTCTGCACACTCTACACACTGTGTACGCTCTGTACCCTCGGCACCCTCTGCACTCTGTACAATCTGTACACTATGCACACTCTGTATACTCTGCACACTCTGCAAACTCTGCACACTCTGTACATTGTGCAACCTCTGTACCCTCCAGCCTCTGCAAACTCTGTACATTATGTACACTCTGCACACTCTGCATACTCTGTACACTGTCCACCATCTGCACACTCTGTACACTGTGAATATTGTGCACACTCTGTACACTCAGTACATTTGGCACACTATGTACACTCTGTACACTCTGTACACTGTGCACCCTCTTCACACTATGCACATTCCGTACACTGTGCAACCTCTGTACACTCTGTACACTGTGCACACTCTGTACATTCTGCACACTTTGTACAATCTGCAAACTCTGTACACTGTGTACCCTTTGTACACAATGCACACTCTGTATACTCTGCACACTCTGTACACTCTGCACACTCTGTACACTCTGTACACTGTGCACACTCTGCACAATCTGTACACTCTGCACCCTCTGCACACTGTACACTCTGCACACTCTGTACACTCTGCACACTCTGTACACTGTGCACACTCTGCACACTCTGTACACTCTGCACCCTCTGCACACTCTGTACACTCTGCACACTCTGTACTCTATGCACACTCTGTACACTCTGCACACTCTGTACTCTATGCACACTCTGTACACTCTGCACACTCTGTAAACTGTGCACACTATGTACACCCTGCACATTCTGAATACTCTGTACACGGTGCACGCTCTGTAAACACTGTACACTATGCACATTTTGTATACTCTGCACACTCTGCACACTCTGTACACTATGCACCCTCTGTACCCTCTGCAAACTCTGTACACAATGCACACTCTGTATACTCTGTACACTCTGCACACTCGGTACACTCTACACACTCAGTACACATTGCACAGTCTGTACACTGTGCACTCTCTGTACATTCTGCACACTCTGAATACACTGTACACTCTGTACACTATGCACACTCTGCACAATATGTACACTGTGCACACTGTGCACACTATGCACACTCTCTATACTTTGTACACTATGAACACTCTGCACACTTTCCACACTCTGTAAAGCTGTTCACAGTTTGTACAATTGCACACTATGCACACTCTGTCCACTCTGGACACTCTATACACTATGCACACACTGTACACTGTGCACACTCTGTACACCGTGCACACTCTATACACTCTGCACACTCTGTACACTGTGCAACCTCTGCACAATCAGTATACTGTACACACTCTGTATGGTCTCCACACTCTGTATACTCTGCACACTCTGCACACTGTGTACCCTCTGTATGCTCGGCACCCTCTGCACTCTGTACACTCTGTATACAATCCACACTCTGTATACTCTGCACACTGCACACTCTGCACACACTGTACACGGTGCAACCTCTGTACCATCCGGCCTCTGCACTCTGTACATTATGCACACTCTGCATACTCTGTACACTCTGGACCCTCTGCACACTCTGTACACTGTGAACATTGTGCACACTCTGTACACTCTGTACATTCGCCACACCATGTACACTCTGCACACTCTGTACACTGTGCATTCTCTGCACACTATGCACACTCTGTACACTGTGAATCCTCTGAACACTCTATACACTGTGCACACTGTGCACACTTTGCACACTCTGTACACTGTGCACTCTCTGCACTCTCTTCACACTATGTACACGATGCACACTATGCACACTCTGTATACTCTGTACACTCTGTTCACTATGCACACTATGTACAGTCTGCACACTCTGTACACTATGAACACTCTGTACACTTTGCACACTTTGTATACTCTGTACACTCTGTATACTATGCACACTCTACACACTCTGTATACTGTGCACCCTCTGTACAATATGAACACTCTGTACACTCTGTACACTGTGCATCCCCTGTACACTATATACTGTGCACACTCTGTATACTCTGCACAGTCTGTAACTGCACACTCTGCACACTGTGTAGCCTCTGTACCCTAGCACCTTCTGCACCCTCTGTACACTTTGTACACTATGCACACTCTGTATACTCTGCACACTCTGCATTGTCTGCACACTCTGTACACTATGTACCCTCTGTACCCTGCACCCTCTGCACCCTCTGTACATTATGCACACTCTGTACACTATTCACACTCTGCACAGTCTGCACACTCTGTACACTGTGCACCCTCTGCACACTCTGTACACTGTGCACACTGTGCACACTCTGTACACTCTGTACATTCTGCACACTCTGTACACTCTGCACACTCTGTACATTGTGCACACTCTGCACCCTTTGTACACTATGCACACTCTGTACACTCTGCACACTCTGTACACTGTGCAACCTCTGCACATTCTGTACACTGTGCACACTCTGGACTCTGTGCATATTGTGCACACTCTGTATACTCTGTACATTCTGCACACTTTGTGCACTCTGCACACTCTGTACACTGTGCACCCTCTGCACACTGTACACTGTGAACATTGTGCACACTCTGTACACTCTGTACATTTGGCACACTATGTACACTCTGCACACTCTGTACACTGTACACCCTCTACACACTATGCACACTCTGTACACTGTGCACCATCTGCACACTCTGTACACAGCACACCTTTCACACTCTGTACACTGTGCACCCTCTGCATGCTCTGCACACTATGCACACTATGGACACTCTGCACGTTCTGTATACTCTGTACACTCTGTTCACTATGCACACTATATACACTCTGCACACTCTGTTCACTATGAACACTCTGTACACTCTGCACACTCTGTACACTGTGCACACTCTGTACACTCTGCACACTCTGTAGACTATGTACACTCTGTACACTATGCACACACTACACACTCTGTACACTGTGCACCCTCTGTACAATAGGCAAACTCAGTACACTCTGTACACTGTGCATCCCCTGCACACTCTGTATACTGTGCACACTCTGTATACTCTGCATAGTCTGTAAACTCTGCACACTCTGCACACTGTGTACCCTCTGTACCCTAGCACAATCTGCACACTTTGTACACTATGCACACTGTATACTCTGCACACTCTGCATACTCTGCACGCCCTGTACACTTTGCACCCTCTGTACCCTGCACCCTCTGCACACTCTGTACACTATGCACATCTGTACACTATTGACACACTGCAGAGTCTGCACACTCTACACTGTGCACCCTCTGCACACTGTATACACTGTGCACACTCTGTACACTCTTTACATTCTGCACACTCTGTACACTCTGCAAACTATGCCCACTCTGAACATTGTGCAACCTCTGCACACTCTGTACACTGTGCAAACTGTACTCTGTGCACACTGTGCACACTCTGTACACTATGCACACTCTGTACACTGTGCACCCTCTGTACACTCTGTACACTGTGCACCCTCTGCACCCTCTGCACAATATGCACACTCTGTACACTAGGAAAACTCTGCACATTTTGTACACTATGCACACTCTGTACACTCTTCACACTATATACACTCTGCACACTCTGTACACTGTGCACACTCTGCACACTCTGTACACTGTGCACCCTCTGCACACTCTATACACTCTGCACACTCTCTACTCTATGCACACTCTCTATACTCTGCACACTATGTACACCCTGCACACTCTGAATATTCTGTACACTGTGCACACTCTGTAAACTCTGTTCACTATGCACATTTTGTATACTCTGCACACTCTGCACACTCTGTACACTGTGCACTCTCTGACCCTCTGCAAACTCTGTACACTATGCACACTCTGTATACTCTGTACACTGTGCACTCTCTGTACACTCTGCACATTCTGAATACTCTGTACACTCTCTACACTATATACACTCTGCACAATATGTACACTGTACACACTGCACACTATGCACACTCTGTATACCCTGTACACTCTGTACACTATGAACACTCTGCACACTTTGCACACTCTGTACAGCTGTGCACAGTCTGCAACCTCTACACACTATGCACAATCAGTACACTCTGCACACTCTGTACACTATGCACACTCTGTACACTGTGCATACTCTGTACACTCTGCACCCTCTGCACACTCTGTACACTCTGCACACTCTGTACACTATGTATACTCTGTACACTCTGCACACTCTGTTCACTGTGCAACCTCTGCACACACTTTATACTGTGCACAGTCTGTGTGCTCTCCACACTATGTATACTCTGCACACTCTGCACACTGTGTACCCTCTGTACCCTCGGCACCCTTTGCACTCTGTACACTCTGTACACAATGCACACTTTGTATACTCTGTACACTCTGCACACTCTGCACACACTGTACACTGTGCATCCTCTGTACCATCTCGCCTCTGCATTCTGTACATTATGCACAGTCTGCATACTCTGTACACTCTGGACCCTCTGCACACTCTGTACACTGTGAACATTGTGCACACTCTGTACACTCTGTACATTCGGCACACCATGTACACTCTGCACACTCTGTACACTGTGCACCCTCTGCACACTTTGCACACTCTGTACACTGTGAACCCTCTGCACCCTATGCACACTATGCACACTCTGCACTCTGTATACTCTGTACACTCTGTTCACTATGCACAGTGTACACTGTGCACACTCTGTACACTCTGCACACTCTGTATACTCTGTACACTCTGTATACTATGCACACTCTGTACACTGTGCATACTCTGTACACTCTGCACCCTCTGCACACTCTGCACACTCTGCACACTCTGTACACTATGTATACTCTGTACACTCTGCACAATCTGTTCACTGTGCAACCTCTGCACACACTTTATACTGTGCACAGTCTGTGTGCTCTCCACACTATGTATACTCTGCACACTCTGCACACTGTGTACCCTCTGTACCCTCGGCACCCTTTGCACTCTGTACACTCTGTACACAATGCACACTTTGTATACTCTGTACACTCTGCACACTCTGCACACACTGTACACTGTGCATCCTCTGTACCATCTCGCCTCTGCATTCTGTACATTATGCACAGTCTGCATACTCTGTACACTCTGGACCCTCTGCACACTCTGTACACTGTGAACATTGTGCACACTCTGTACACTCTGTACATTCGGCACACCATGTACACTCTGCACACTCTGTACACTGTGCACCCTCTGCACACTTTGCACACTCTGTACACTGTGAACCCTCTGCACCCTATGCACACTATGCACACTCTGCACTCTGTATACTCTGTACACTCTGTTCACTATGCACAGTGTACACTGTGCACACTCTGTACACTCTGCACACTCTGTATACTCTGTACACTCTGTACACTCTGCACACTCTGTACACTATGAACACTCTGTACACTCTGCACCCTGAACACTGTGCAAACTCTGTACGCTGTGCACACTCTGTATACTCTGTACACTCTGTACACTATGCACACTCTACACACTCTCTACACTCTGCACCCTCTGTACAATATGCACACTCTGTACACTGTGCATACCCTACACACTCTGTATACTGTGCATACTCTGTATACTCTGCACACTGATACTCTGCACACTCTGTACACTATTAACACTCGGCACAGTCTGCACACTCTGTACACTGTGCACCCTCTACACACTCTGTACACCGTGCACACTGTGTACACTCTGTACACTCTGTACATTGTGCAAACTCTGTACACTCTGCACACTCTGTACACTGTGCACACTCTGCACCCTCTGCACACTATGCACACTCTGTACACTCTGTACACACTGCACACTGTGCAACCTCTGCACCCTCTGCACAATATGCACACTCTGTACACTCTGTAAACTCTGCACCCTTTTTACACTATGCACACTCTGTACACTGTGCACCCTCAGCAAACTCTGTACACTCTGCACACGATGTACTCTATGCACACTCTGTACACTGTGCACACTCTGTACACTCTGCACACAATGTACATGAGCACACTCAGTACACTGTGCACACCCTGTACACCCTGCACACGTGGTATACTATGTACACTCTGCATCCTCTGCACACTCAGTACACTATGCACACTCTGTACACTATGCATACCCTGTACACTTTGCACACTCTGTACACTGTGCACCCTCTGCCCACTCTGAACACTGTGAACATTGTGCACACTCTGTACACTCTGTACATTTGGTACACTATGTACACTCTCCAAACTCTGTACACTGTGCACCCTCTGCACACTATGCACACTCTATACACTGTGCACACTCTGTACACTCTGTACTATCAGCACATTTGTATAATCTGCAAACTCTGTACACTGTGTACCCTCTGCACCCTCTGCACAATATGCACACTGTAAACTCTGCACACTTTGTACACTATGCACACTCTGTACACTCTGCACACTCTGTACACTCTGCACACTCTGTACACTGTGTACACTCTGTACACTGTACACACTCTGCACACTCTGTACACTGTGCACTCTCTGCACACTCTATACACTGTGCACTCTCTGCATACTCTGTTCACTCTGCACACTCTCTACTTTATGCACACTCTGTACACTCTGCACACACTGAATATTCTGTACACTGTACACACTCTGTAAACTCTGTACACTATGCACATTTTGTATACTCTGCACACTCTGCACACTCTGTACACTGTGCACCCTCTGTGCCCTCTCCAAACTCTGTACAATCTGCACACTCTGAATACTCTGTACACTCTGTACACTATGCACACTCTGCACAATCTGTACACTGTGCACACTCTGCACACTATACACACTCTGTATACTCTGTACACTGTTTACACTATGAACACTCTGCACATTTTTCACACTGTGTACAACTCTGCACAGTCTGCACCCTCTGCACACTATGCCAATCTGTAAACTGCACACTCTGTACACTATGAACACTCTGTACACTGTGCACACTATGTACATTGTGCACACTCTGTACACTCTGCACACTCTGTATACTCTGTACACTCTGCACACTCTGTACACTATGCAACCTCTGCACACTCTGTATACTGTGCACACTCTGTATGTTCTCCACACTCTGTATACTTGCACACTCTGCACACTCTGTACACTGTGCACCCTCTGTACCATCTGCAAACTCTGTACACAATGCACACTCTGTATACTCTGCACACTATGCACACACTGTACACTGTGAAACCTCTGTACCATCCAGCCTTTGCACTCTGTACATTATGCACACTCTGCATACTCTGTACACTCTGGACCCTCTGCACACTCTGTACACTGTGAACATTGTGCACACTCTGTACACTCTGTACATTCGGCACACCATGAACACTCTGAACACTCTGTACACTGTGCACCCTCTGCACACTATGCACACTCTGTACACTGTGCACCCTCTGCACACTCTATACACTGTGCACACTCTGCACACTTTGCACACTCTGTACACTGTGCACCCTCTGCAAACTATGTACACTATGCACACTCTGCACACTCTGTATACTCTGTACACTCTGTTCACTATGCACACTATGTACACTCTGCACACTCTGTACACTATGAACACTCTGTACACTCTGCACACGCTGTATACTCTGTACACTCTGTACACTATGCACACTCTACACACTCTGTACACTGTGCACCCTCTGTACAATATGAACACTCTGTACACTGTGCATCCCCTGCACACTCTGTATACTGTGCACACTCTGTATACTCTGCACAGTCTGTAAACTCTGCACACTGTGTACCCTCTGTACCCTAGCACAATCTGCACACTCTGTACACTTTGTACACTATGCACACTCTGTATACTCTGCACGGTCTGTAAACTCTGCACACTCTGCACACTGTGTACCCTCTGTACCCTAGCACAATCTGCACACTCTGTACACTTTGTACACTATGCACACTCTGTATACTCTGCACACTCTGCATACACTGCACATTCTGTACACTGTGCACCCTCTGTACCCTGCACCCTCTGCACACTCTGTACACTATGCACACTCTGTACACTATTCACACTCTGCACAGTCTGCACACTCTGTACACTGTGCATCCTCTGCACACTCTGTACACTGTGCACACTGTGCACACTCTGTACACTCTGTACATTCTGCATACTCTGTACTCTCTGCACACTCTGTACTCTGTGCACACTCTGCACTCTCTGCTCACTATGCACACTCTTTACACTGTACACTCTGCACACTCTGTATACTGTGCAACCTCTGCACACTCTGTACACTGTGCACACTCTGTACTCTGTGCACACTGTGCACACTCTGTATACTCTGTACATTGTGCACACTTTGTACACTCTGCACCCTCCGCACAATATGCACACTCTGTACACTCTGTAAACTCTGCACCCTTTGTACACTATGCACACTCTGTACACTGTGCAAACTCTGTACAATCTGCACACTCTGTACTCTATGCACACTCTGTACACTGTGCACACTCTGTACACTGTGCACACTCTTTACACTCTGCATACTCTGTACACTGAGCACCTTCTGTACACTGTGCACACCCTGTACACCCTGCATATGCGGTATTCTATGTACAGTGTGCACACTTTGTAAACTCTGTACACTATGCACACTTTGTATACTGTGCACACTGTACTCTGTGCACCCTCTGTACCCTCTGCACCCTCTGCACACTCAGTACACTATGCACACTCTGTACACTATGCACACTCTGTACTCTCTGCACACCCTGTACACTCTGCACACTCTGTACACTGTGCACAGTCTGTACACTGTGCACTCTCTGTACACTCTGCACACTCTGTATACTCTGTACACTATGCACACTCTGTATAATCTGCACACACTGCACAATCTGTACACTGTGCACCCTCTGTATCCTCTGCACCCTGTGTACATTCTGTACACTCAGTACTGATGTGGGAGTGTCATATATCAATCTGTTGATTTCATTGGTTAAGTAATAAAGAAACTGCTTGGCCCTCATAGGTTAAAACATAGGTGGGTGGAGTAAACAGAACAGAAGGCTGGGAGAAAGAAGCTGAGTCAGTGAAGAGTCGCCATGATTCTCCCACTTCAGACAGAAGCAGGTTAAGATCTTTCCTGGTAAGCCAGCTCGTGGAGCTACACAGATAACAGAAATGGGTTAGATCAATATGTAAGAGCTAGCCAGTAAGAGGCCAAGCAGTGTTTAAATGAATGCAGTTTGTGTGTAATTATTTCTGGTAAAGCTAGCCAGTGGTGGCCGGGGTGCCAGGGACACAGGCCCGCCGCTCTTATTTCAACAGAGTGGCGCCCAGACGTGATGGGCTAAATCCACTTAAAAACCTGAGAGAGCTTAATTTTAAACAGATAAAAAACAGAGTTTAACGCAGAGTTTTGCTCTTTGTTGTTGGCATGCTGTAGAGAGATTTCCTGATTCAGCAACAGCAGCAGAAAAAATGCTGCGTCATTTTAAAATGCGGCTTTCTGGGCTGTGCCGCCATTGCGATCTCTGTCTGGCTCCTGCGGGAGACAGAGCTTTTGAATGGAGTATTTGGAGTAAAGTGCTATGGCTTGCTTGATGGCAATGTGGACTGCTGTGGGCCTGGAACTATGTGTGGCTCAGGGGCACCAAATGGCTCTGAGGCAGGAGTGGCTCAGCTCCACCATACTGAACTGAGCTGGTCTCACGCAGGAACTACCGTAATTACTATGATAACAGCGCAGTTAAACTTTAGACTGGGCAGGATATAGGCGGTACCGTATTAACTGTACAAGGTGCAACTTAAGTTTTTAAGAACTGCTTAACATTTTAAGAAATGCTCCTGGATAGTAAAAAAAAAAAATGTTACAGATTCACAATAAAACAGATTCAGACATAAAAGACCACACTGTTGGATGAATGTACGTAGGCTTGAGAGAGAGAAGAAAAAGAATATAGAGAATAAAGTTAATGGTTTAAAAAAAAAGGTAAAGTCTTTAAAGAGACAGAGTACAGATAGTTATAAAATAAGAGAAATAAAGTAAAAATAAGCCACGTAAAAATGGAAAATTCACAGAGAGTCTGGATTATGTACATTGTGTTTTCTTTGAAATTTTTGACTGTGAAGGAGCTAAGTACAGAGAGACATTTCATTACATGGGCTACCAAGCTAAACCAGAATGGATATAAGGGTATTACGATTTCAAAATTTGGATCTAAGGATATGATACTTTGGAAAAGAGTTTCTTCTTTTGTTTTCACAGAGGATGAGACGCTGTTCATTTCTTCTATTCCTATATGGTATGATAGACCACGTCCTCCTGAAAGGTTCCTGTGAACGCCTTCAAAAAATTGCTTCGCTCCGGTGCTCCAATGTGGGTCTCTGTCTCCTTTCATCGCCTGATGAAGGTTAATATTCAGGAGGATGCCTATATGTTTGTCTTTGGATTCACCTTCTTATTTAGCTTCTCTAGGATCGCGAATTATAAGTTCAATGTCCTTTATTCATGGCTAGAAACCAAATATGAGTGAGTACATCCCATGTTCCTCTTTTTGGGTCTGGCTTACCTCACTCAGGATAGTGTTTTCTATTTCCATCCATTTGTATGCAAAATTCAAGAAGGGGAGCCTAGGCAGTTTGAATGTTCACCTTACTAGACCTGGATAGAGGTGGGCGGCCCTTGGGCTTCCCACAGGTCAGGGAACCCTGATTGCTCTTTGAGCTGATAAGGGAGGGGGACCTCATGGGGGAGGGGGAGGGAAATGGGAGGCGGTGGTGGGGAGGAGGCAGAAATCCTTAATAAATAAATAAATTAAAATTAAAAAAAAATATACTACAATATGTAAATATGCTTCATATTATATAACATATATTCATATTAAAAGTCTGATTAAAATAAAAAAAAATTGCTTCGCTCAACTGCCAACTGAGATGAAACTAGCACACAGGTTATACCATGAAAGACCTAATTAACGACGCCCCCATTCATCAGGAAGCAGTTTGGAGAGAAAAAACTGCGCCCATGTTCCCAAAATATTGTTTACAAATGTTCTTCTACATTTAAAGGGGGAAATGATATAGGTGTGAATAATTTGCATTGGTGTGGATTTTAAGGCCAATTTTGCTATATGTATATGTATTTCTGCTCTTGATTAAGATATTGTGATTGTGTAGTTCATTTTTAAAGTATAATGTATAATTATAAAATATAGGTTGTTAATGGATAATCAATAATAGTAAAGCTTGTAGTCATGTTAGTTAGATTTTCTAGATATATAGAGATGTATTTCAGTTAGATAGACATTCTTCATATCTTTCAAAGACTGCAGAATATGGCATTTAAAATATTTTAATAACTTAGGGCTTTTCATGATAATGAGACACTCTGCTCCTGGCAACACCAATCTACTTCAAGAGGAAGATGGGCATCGAAGAGGATCCTTATGGAGTTTGAAAGTCATTTGGGCAAGAAACTGCTCTTGCCTGGACTGTTGCATAAATTGGACAAAGAGAACCCGCAGAGAGAGGACTGCTGAACTTGCCTAAAGGTGAGATGGTCTTTTGGGGTTCCTGACTCATGAAAGAGTCTGCGAGACATTCTGCAGGACATAGCAGACAGTGACTGAACTGTCTTTGGAATTTCCTGCTTGATGAAAATGTCTGCTGGAAACTATAGGCCTGAAGGCTGAAGATGGATGCCCCAACGGTACAAAAGAACTTTGGGTGACTGTCCAGGCAGTGAGATGTCTTTGTCATTTCTAGAGTTTGAAGTTTCTTAGTACTTGTTTACTTAGGTAATATTATATCCTTCTGGAGTCTTTGATGGAGTTAAAGAATGGTTAGTTATAGTTTTTCTTAGTAATGATAAAAGATAAAATAGATATAAATATTGTAACTGTAATTCTTGCTTTATAAACTGTTTTGCTATATGTAATTGTACTATGTTAAAATGAAAGCCTTCTTTTTTGTTTAAACAGAAAAAGGGGAAGTGATGTGGGAGTGTCATATATCAATCTGTTGATTTCATTGGTTAAGTAATAAAGAAACTGCTTGGCCCTCATAGGTTAAAACATAGGTGGGTGGAGTAAACAGAACAGAAGGCTGGGAGAAAGAAGCTGAGTCAGTGAAGAGTCGCCATGATTCTCCCACTTCAGACAGAAGCAGGTTAAGATCTTTCCTGGTAAGCCAGCTCGTGGAGCTACACAGATAATAGAAATGGGTTAGATCAATATGTAAGAGCTAGCCAGTAAGAGGCCAAGCAGTGTTTAAATGAATGCAGTTTGTGTGTAATTATTTCTGGTAAAGCTAGCCGGTGGTGGCCGGGGTGCCAGGGACACAGGCCCACCGCTCTTATTTCAACACAGCACACTCTGTACACTATTCACACTCTGTACACTCTGTACACTGCCACACTCTGTACACTGTGCACAATCTGTACACTCTGCAAACACTGTATATTCTGTACACTCTGTACACTATGCACACTCTGCACACTCTGCACACTCTGGCCACTGTGCACCCTCTGCACACTGTGCACACTCTCTACACTCTGTACACTGGGCATCCTCTGCGCACTCTGTACACTGTGCATGCTCTGCACCTTCTGCACCCTCTGCACACTATGCACACTCTATACACTCTGTACACTCTGCACACTCTGTACACTGTGCAACCTCTTCACACTCTGTATACTCTGCACACTCTGCACACTGTGTACCCTCTGTACTCTCGGCACCCTCTGCACTCTGTACACTCTGTACACTATGCACACTCTGTATACTCTGCACACTCTGCACACTCTGTACACTGTGCAAACTCTGTACCCTCCAGCCTCTGCACACTCTGTACATTATGCACACTCTGCATACTCTGTACACTGTGCACCCTCTGCACAATATGCACACTCTGTACACTCTGAAAATTCTGCACACTTTGTACACTATGCACACTCTGTACACTCTGCACACTCTGTACACTGTGCACACTCTGTACACTCTGCACACTCTGCACACTCAGTACACTATGCACTCTCTGTACCCTCTGCACCCTCTGTACATTCTGTACACGCTGCACACGCTGTACACTATGCACTCTCTGTACACTGGGCACACTCTGTACACTGTGCACAATCTGTGCACTCTGCACACACTGTATACTCTTTACACTCTGTTCACTATGCACACTATGTACACTCTTCACATTCTGTCCACTATGAACACTTTGTACAATCTGCACACGCTGTACACTGTGCACACTCTGTACACTCTGCACACTCTGTATACTCTGTACATTCTGTACACTATGCACACTCTACACACTCTGTACACTGTGCACCCTCTGTACACTATGCACACTCTGTACACTGTGCATCCTCTGCACACTCTGTATACTGTGCACACTCTGTATTCTCTGCACACTCTGTAAACTCTGCACACTCTGCACACTGTGTACCCTCTCTACCCTAGCACCTTCTGCACACTCTGTACACTTTGTATACTCTGCACACTCTGCATACTCTGCACACTCTGTACACTGTGCACCCTCTGTACCCTAGCACCTTCTGCACACTCTGTACACTTTGTATACTCTGCACACTCTGCATACTCTGCACACTCTGTACACTGTGCACCCTCTGTACCCTGCACCCGCTGCACACTCTGTACACTATGCACACTCTGTACACTATTCATACTCTGCAAACTCTGTAAACTGTGCACCCTCTGCACACTCTGTACACTGTGCACACTGTGCACACTCTGTACACTCTGTACATTCTGCACACTCTGTACTCTCTGCACACTCTGTACACTGTGCACCCTCTGCACCCTCTGCACACTCTGTACACTCTGCACACTCTGTACACTGTGCAACCTCTGCACACTCTGTACACTGTGCGCACTCTGTACACTGTGCAACCTCTGCACCCTCTGTACACTGTGCACACTCTGTACTCTGTGCACACTGTGCACACTCTGTACACTCTGTACATTCTGCACACTTTGTACACTCTGCACACTCTGAACACTGTGCACCCTCTGCACAATATGCACACTCTGTACACTCTGTAAACTCTGCACCCTTTGTACACTATGCACACTCTGTACACTGTGCACCCTCTGCAAACTCTGTAAACTCTGCACACTCTGTACTCTATGCACACTCTGTACACTCTGCACACTCTGTACACTCTGCACACTGTGTACACTGTGCACACTCTTTACACTCTGTACACTGTGCACACTTTGTATACTCTGCACACTGCACACTCTGTACTCTGTGCACCCTCTGCGCACTCTGTACACTATGCACACTCTGTACAATCTGCACACTCTGTACACTGTGCACAGTCTGTACACTGTGCACACTCTGTATACTCTGCACACTCTGCACAATCTGTACACTGTGCACCCTCTGTATCCTCTGCACCCTCTGTACATTCTGTACATTCTGCACATTCTGTACACTATGCACACTCTGTACACTGGGCACACTCTGTACTGTATCAGCGTGAATAAATGCAGGCAAATATTAAAGAATATAATCAACTTTAATATTTAAATAAACTTACAAAACCAGGGTTCCAGCGTAGCGCAGATGACAGGAAACAAAAAAGGGCCGGCTCAGCCTCCGCGCGCTGGATATATCAGTCAACAATTGCCCGAGGCAAACCTGCCCTAAAAGGGGCGGGTATAACCCTACATCTCCCCCTTTTGTCTAAATAAGCCAGAACTAAACCAAATACAACTATAAACAATAATAACAAATGATAAATATAATTAACAATATTGAGAACAAAAGTTTTGCTAGACATTCTATCTCAAGGAGTCTAAATAATGTAGAAAGTAACTACAATTAAATAATCTTCAACTCCGTCAAAGATCTGAGAAAGGAAATAAATATTACTTAAAAAAATGAGAGCTATCCAGAATGTGCAACAAATGACAGAGACAACTGACTACCTGGGCAATCACCCAAAGTCTTGTTTGCAATGTTGATCAACCAACTTTAGCTAAGGCCTAACATAACTGACATACCATTATCAAATGCAAGAACTTTCTTAGAATTATCCTACCCTGTCTTGGCAAGATAATACAATCCTGTTTCATATCTTAGTCAGTAGTTGAGGTATGGGCTTTTCTTAACCCAAAGGCCAGTTCTGCCAAGAAGACAAGCTCCCAGTGGAGTGTCTTTGGTGCTCAACGTTCTCTCGGGAGTAGAGTGGCGTTGCCAGGAGTAATTGTGTCTCGTAGGCACAGAATTCTAGGTTAGATTAAAGGCCATGTTCTACAGCTCTTCAAAGAGGCTGAAGATTATACTATCTATACTAAAAATAATCTCTATGTATCTAAAAGACCTGATTAACCTAAAAATAAATATGACAAACATATAATTCTCAATACCTATCTAATTTGAAAACTAAGAGAATAAACAACTGTGTAATATATGAAAACAATGATCTTCACCTGTAAACAATGTCATTACATATCAAATGTAAACAATGTTATTACATAAATAGTATCAGAGGTAGAAATGTACATTGTGATATGGTAGATGTATCAATACAATATAAGCATATTCTTATACAAAAATAGAGGTAGGAACACTCACATTCAATATTCAATATATCAATATACAAGAAACAGTACCAATATAATTTTCTAAACACAGTAAGTCACAAATACCAATCATCCCATCAAACCAGTTAATTCCCCCCCTTTTTTATATATATCCCTAATTCCATACAGTATCTCCCCATCCCCTCAACCCTAAACCAACCACTAAAAGATGTCCCTAACCCTGTGGTTAAACTCTATTGGGAGAGGGGACGTCATCCACAATACAGGAGAATTTCAAGGGCTGGTAGATTCTTCAATATGTCCAGCATCTAGTTGTTCTTGTACCAGCTGTTCTAAAGCCTGTAACTTTTCCTCAGCTAAAGGCCATTGCTTTGTCCATATTAGTTTCTCAGTCAACCATTTTAGAGGCAAGGCTGTTGGTATCTCTGAAGGGACATCAATTGCTTTTTCTTGCACAGCCCTAATGGCCGGTTTTCTCCGTTTGTAATATCTTTTAATATTATTCTCAGAAATATAGGCTCTAGAAGTAGCAGGAATGTTAATTTGGGTATTCCATTGTTGTAATAGGTCACGACCCCATAAATTCATTGCAATATTGGCTACATATGGCCTTAATTTTCCTATTTGTCCCTCTGGCCCTATACATTCAACCCATCTCGTGCTCTGCCTTACTCGAGATAGGGTTCCAATTCCCAGGAGCTGAACATTTACATTCTGAAGAGGCCAATATGGATGCCAAGATTCTGGGGTAATGATACTTACATCAGCACCTGTGTCCAGCAAGCCAGTAATAAAAATGCCATTTACACACACTCTCAGGTTAGGTCTTTGATCATTTATAGAAGTTTGCCAAAACACACGTAACTCATCTTTCTGATTACTATTGCTTGTAACAGTAGGCATGTGGCTTCCTAATTGTCCTGACGAGGCATGTTCTCTGCAGAAACTGGAAATGACTGAACCATGTTTGCCATGGGGGTCTGTGAGGCCCCCCTCTCACGTTTCCCGTCTGTATCAGGTTGCCTTGTCTATCTCTTGTAGACCTGCATTCATTCGTCCAATGTCTGCCTTTTCCACATCTTTTACATAAACCTGAAGGTTGAGTCCTTCTATTTCTGTTATTTCTAGAAGATGCATTATTATTATTTCTGAAAATCCATTGCTTACAATTCCTTTTCATATGACCCATTTTGCCACAATTAAAACATTTGGTATTCTGGTGTCTCCTTTTACCATTGGAAATTGCTTCTTCTACCCATGCTTCAGTGCCATAGTCAAATGTGTCAACATTCAGTGTATGCAAGACCCATTCTTCCAAGGACGCTGATCTGAACTTTAAAGGCCCCAAGATCTTTGTGCATTCCACATTTGCATTTTCGTAAGCCAAAGACTCAATTATTATACGTCTTGCTTCTGGTTCAGATATCCCTATTTGTACAGCCTTAGTTAATCTTTGTAAAAAGTCACTAAAGGGTTCTCTCTGACCCTGTGTAACTATGACAAATGATTCCATTCTCTGTCCTGGGTCTTGTACCCTGTCCCAAGCCCTTAAGGCTGCTGTAGTACACATGGAGAGTATGTTTTCATCCAGATTAGCTTGTTCCTGAGGGTCGGAAAAGAGCCCTTCACCTAGAATTTTATCTAGGGAAATGTCAATTCCCTTCGCCTTTTCCTGCTGTTCTAAAAGTCTAGCCTCTTGCCTGAATAAGCATTTCCATTTTAATTGTGGTCCACTCTCAAGGACTGCGGAGCTCAGCTGGAGCCAGTCCGAGGGGGTTGCTCTGTTTGTTGTAGCCCAAGATTTTAGCATCTCTTTAACAACAGAGGCATGCATCCCAAAATTCATGACAGCCTGTTTAATTTCTTTGAGATCATTCATACGGACAGGCTCCCATGTATCTTCCTTGATGACCCTAGGGTTTCTGGAACCAATCACCTTTTCTGTTGTTATTACTAGAAAGGCATGTAGAGCTGTAGGTAGAGCTTTGTGGAAATTGTCCCAGAGGGATTTATCCACAGATTTAGTTAAAATTTGCCTTTCTACCCTTTGCTCTTCTTCATCAGAATTTAGAAATTCCTCAATCTTTTCAATTCTATTCACCATTGCTTTTTGCAATGTCTGAATCTCCTGTCCAGAATTATGTTCCAAAGCCTTCACTGAGGATTCTAAATTATGAAGTTTGTCCATTAGAGATAACTTGTCATCTTTGGACATAATTTTTATGGCATAAACCGTGCCTTCTTGTATTGACAATCTTTCCGCCAATCTGTCATAAGCTTTAGACAAAATCCGATTGTCACATTCAGCAGTTTTGATTCTCTCAGTTAAGGTTTCAGTTCCTACAGAAAGGGACTGCTGGAATTTATGATCCAGATCAGCTGTTCCTTCTTCCATAGTAATGAATTTCTCCTTAACATAAGCCTGTACCTTTTCTAAATTTTGCTCAGTTAACCGAGTCATGTTAAACAAAGATCTGTTTTCTTCCTGGAGAACTTCAAACTGATTCTTGAGAAGATTGCTGTCATTCTCAATAGTTTTTAAACGTTCAACCTCTGCCTTAAGAGACTTGATCATTTTCCTATTGCCAAACCATATAGTGCTAAGGAAAATTACGAATCCCTGAAATATCCATAGATGAGGGGTGATAGACACCTCTTGTAAAATCTCCCACATTGTACATTCAAAAAAGCTATTGAAATCTAAAACAGTTCTTTTACCTGCAATGACCAGTTCCTGCCAGTGGTGGCAAAAGAGTCCACTTGAGTCCACGTGGCCTAAGTCTGAAATAAATGACTCAGAAACAAAATTGTAGCAGACACCAGGCTGATAAATAGCAATTGGGCCAGAAAGGGAACAGAGATAAAAGCTGCCAAAGTGAACAAATCAAAGGGACCGGCTCGCAGGGCCGCTGTCACGTGACCTGAGCACTGGTGGAGGTGGGAGGGGAAACAGAGACTGATCACGCTGTAACAGAGGCGTTTGTGCCACTGTCAGGCAGGGCGGGGCCGGGGAGTACTAATACTCCCGTCCCCGTTTGACTTTTTAGCAGACACCAGGAAAGATAAAGTTGCTCAGAATCTCAGCTGCCTCTGCAGCCGTAGTCATGCGCCCAGAGAGACCTCCAGGAGGGGGGAAGGAGCTGCTGGGAGCGGTAGCCCCCAGGAGCCTCCGATTTGGGGTGGGTATTCACAAAGTCCCATGGGGCAGGCGCCAAATGTATCAGCGTGAATAAATGCAGGCAAATAGTAAAGAATATAAACAACTTTAATATTTAAATAAACTTCCAAAACCAGGGTTCCAGCGTAGCGCAGAAGACAGGAAATAAAAGGGCGGCGCAGCCTTTGCGTGCTCAATATATCAGTCAACAATTGTCCGAGGCAAACCCACCCTAAAAGGGGCAGGTATATGTGTTTACTGATGGGTCTTCCACCTGGCAAACTGTGGCGGCCTCCCCTCCTGATTTTGATATTCAGCCTGTTAATGCTAAATCTGCTCAGGTGGCTGAATTGATTGCTGTACAAATGGCCTTAGAGAAATATGATGATATTTCATTTAACCGTTTTACTGACAGTCAGTATATAAGCAAAATTCTTGCACCTTTGGAAACTGAAGCTTATATTGCCTCTGTATCTGGAGTCTAGATTCAGCTATTGGCTATTCAAACTTTGCTTTGTTTCCAATCTGTTCCCATTTACATAGGGCATTTGTAGGCTCATACTGACCTCCTTGGTCCCTTGAGTGAGGGGAATACATTGGCTGATCAGCTTACCTGCCAAATTTGTACAGTGAGTCAAAAATCTTATAAAGCTACAGAAAATGCTCATAATCATTTTCATCTCAATGCTGGGTCTTTAAGATTTTATTTTAAGATTTCTCGAGAACAAGCCACTGATATTGTTTTAAAAAATGCTCTCTGTGAGGGGCTGGAGAGGTGGCTCAGAGGTTAAGAGCACTGACTGCTCTTCCTAGAGGTCCTGGGTTCAATTCCCAGCTGACAGCCATCTGTAATGAGATCTGGTGCTCTCTTCTGGCCAGCAAACATACAGACAGAACACTGTATACATAATAAATAAATAAATAAACCTAAAACAAATGCTTTCTGTGTACAAAACTTTTAACTGTTCCCCATTTGGGAGTTAGTCCTCGTGGGCTTGCTCCTAATCATTAATGGCAAATGGATGTTACCCATGTTCCTTCTTTTGTGCACATGCAATATGTTCATGTAACCGTGGATACATATTCTCATCTTATTTTTGCTCAGCCCATACAGGAGAAAAATTATGAGATGTTAGAAGTCACTGTCTCTGAGGACTACTGAGAACCCAAGAACAATGGCAATGGGTTTTTTATCCTACTGCACGTACTGGCTTAGTGGGAGCCTAGGCAGTTTGGATGCTCACCTTACTAGACCTGGATGGAGGTGGGTGGTCCTTGGACTTCTCACAGGGCAGAGAACCCTGATTGCTCTTCAGGCTGATGAGGGAGGGGGACTTGATTGGGAGAGGGGGAGGGAAATGAGAGGCGGTGGCGGGGAAGAGACAGAAATATTTAATAAATAAATAAGTTAAAAAAAAAGAAATCACTGTCTCCAGGCTTTTGCCTGGAACATAGGAGTTCCAAAAAAAATGGAAAAACTGACAATGGACCACCCTACACCAGCACTGGCTTTGCTAATTTTTACTGAGTTCTCCATTTCTCATAAAACAGTAATACCCTATTTCTCAAGGACAAGCTATAAGGGAGCAAGCACATCATACGCTCAAAGCCTATTTGCATAAAATAAAAAAGGGGGAATATGGTTCCACCCCCAGAGACTATTTGTTTTTTATTTTATACATTTTAAATTTTTTGACTGTTGATGCTCAATCTCATACCTCTTCGACTGGCATTGGCGGCCAGATTCTTCCAGGATGCCTCATGTCAAGTGGAAGAATCTAGCAAATGGCACCTGGTATGGTCCAGATCCTGTACTGGTGTGGGGAAGAGGGGCTGTTTGTGTTTTCCCACAGGATACTGACAGTCCAATATGGGTACCTGAGCGTTTGGTGCATGCTGTGGATTTTTCTGTCCAGAAGCCTAAAGACAGTACAGAAGCAAGAGATCAAATAGACACTGGCTTGTCAACTGAAGAGTTGCTGGGATCCTGAGGAGCTGGCTGTAGTAGTCCGAGTGCTAAGGATTATTCCTTTGTCAACCCATCCCATGATTATGGCAGTCATTGCTGTGGCTGCCAGAGCGGCTATGGTTGCCGGATTTTTCATTAGTCAGTTGCTTCTGCTAGCACAATGAATACCTTCTCAGGGCAGGTTGCAAATGCCTTGGCCATCCAAATTGAGCTAAATTTACAAATGAATATTGCAGTTAATTCTGTAGTTAGTTGCGGTTAAAGACCACTGCTAGGTTATACAGTAAAAGGCTTATTGCTGTTATTCATGGACCCTGGAGTGCACTATTTACAAATTGGATTTTGAGATTATTCTAGTTGACTATACCAGGGTTCTTCCCACCAGTGTTGAGACCTTACTTAAAGGGCTCCAATTTGTGGGCAGACTTATTAAGGACTGAGCAGGCACAGCCTCCTTAAGTAGTGCTTATAGGTGCTGGAGCATCATCTTCATGGTTTCATGGTGCCAGAGCCAAAGGCAAGCTCAGGTCAATCTCTTATGTGTTCTTTCAATCTCCATGCCCTTGCCTGGCTAGCGTACTGTACATGAACTGTACTGAGGGGGTAGTTACACCAGTATTGGGGTCTCAAAGATTGAACTAATGTCTTCAGACCTGGCAACTGGAGCCTTTGCCCAGTGGGCCATTTTGCTAGCACTTGACCAAAACTTCCTGCACAGTATTTATTTAACTAGTTTTTCTTCCTAATAAACACATTGCTCAATTGTACATGCTTCTGCCTCTTCATCTGTGTAATGATGTAAGACTGTTTTTATTGTTGTGTTTTTATAATTTATAATTTCATGTTTAATCAGATATCATGGGTATTGGCAGTATATCTTTGGCAGGAAATTAGGTCCCTCCACCCCACACACAATCCCCTTTCTTCCATCTGTAAATTCAGGCAAGTGGTTGGTAATCTCAGGCTTTAGAAAGAAGAGCACAGGAGTAACAAAAGAGATGTCTTGATGGGGGGCATTTGGGGGTTAGGGAAAAAATGGTGCCAGGGAAACTCTCAGAAACCCACAAAAATGACCCCATCTAAGACTCTTAGCAATGGTGGAGAGGGTGCCTGAACTGGCCATCTACTGTAAGCAGATTGGTGACTTCCTAATTGGCATCGGAGATACTCTATCCAGTAACTGATTGAAGCAGAGGCAGAGATCCACAGAAAAGTGCTTTGCTGAGAGTCTTGAGGAAGAAAGGGAGGAGGGATTGTACTAACCAGGGGTGTCTTGATGGGGGAACCCATAGAGACAGCTCATGGATTCTGAACCAACAGTCAGAGAGCCTGAATAGGACTGACCTAGGCCCTCTGCATCTGTGTGACCATTCTGTATCTTGGTGTCTTAGTAAGGCTTCTAATAGAGCAGGACTCCCCCTGGTAACTTGATAGATTCCCTGGTCCTGGCAGAAGAGGAACTCAGACCTGTCTCAACTTGATGGCCATGCTTTGTGCAAGCCCATAGGAGCCCTGTCCCTTTCTGAATGGAGATGGAGGAGGAGTAGATGGGGAGGGAGGTAGATGAAAAAGGAAGGGGACAGGAGGAGAGGGGGTGCAGGGAGCCGGACAGAATCACCATTACAAGATGGCGCTGACATCCTCTCCCGTTGGAAATAAACAACTCCATATATGGCTATGCCTTTGGGAGCTGCGTGCCCCCTGCTTCCCACATGCATGGTGGATAAGGGCCCTTGGGCCTATCCCGATGCAGTCTGGTGTCAGCTGATGGTAGCAACCAATCACAGGGTGACCCATGTGCCTACTCCCTATATAAGCAGCTGCTTTAGTGCTCTCGGGCCCCTCTTGCTTCCTGCTCCCCCTCAACCAAGAGGCACTCCAATAAAATGTGATCTGAGAAGAATCCTCATGTGGTGGTTGTTCTTCTTTGCTGGTCGAGAAGTTTGCCGCAGCTGGTGCTGAAACCTGGGAACTTCTGTCGCCAGGTGAGGGGCCGAAGAGGATTCAGAACTCAACACACGGAGTGGCGACTTCGGTAAGCATGCTGATTGCAGTCTCTCCAAGTATGCTGATTGCGGGAGTTGATCCTTGGGTGTTTTGTCTTGTGTTCTTGGTGTTTGTGGTGTTTGTCCTAGCCTGTTGTTTCTGGTTGCACTGCCATCAGCCTCAAGGAGGGAAACAATGTGGACATTCTGAGAGAGGGGCCGAGAGCCCTGATTAAACACCAGAACAGTCTTTCAGAATCAGATTCAAAGGGAGAAGACTTGGATAGGCCTAAAAGAAAAAGGGAAAAGGGAAAAACAAAAGAAAAGGAAAAGGTAAAAAAAAAAAAAGGATCCTGATGCAGTCCTCCCCTAAAGAGGAGGCAAATGAGAAGAGGGGAGGTCCCCTCTATCAGGTGCCCGAGGAATTTGCGGGCCTGGATCTGTCTGAGGAGGAGTTAGACCCTCAGGAGGAGGAAGAACTGGAGAAAGCCGCTGCTGGCTATGAGGAGGAAAGATATGGGTGGAGGCGCCCCCCCCCCACATAATGTGTCAGCAGGGGTGGGTGTGGGCCCATTGGTGCCTCTGGAGCCACACCCACCCCCTGTGTCTCCATCCTATTCACAAGTGGGAGGGGGATGCCATTTTATTAAAAGAGATATATGGGTGCATCTAGCGTCCGCGTTTCCAGTTTTTGAGGACCTGCAGACTAATGAGAGGTATTATGAGCCTGTATCTTATAAACAGTTAAAGGATTTAGTGAAAGCAGTTCGAACCTATGGAGTTACCATAGCCTTGCTGCGTAGAATCGCCACCACGGCCATGACTCCTACAGATTGGTTTGAGGTTGCTAAGGCTTGCCTAAGTATGGGACAATTTTTGGATTTTAAATCCATTGTTACAGATAAAGCTCATGTCCAAGCTAGAGTGAATGCCCAGAATAATCATCCCCAATGGACAGTGGATATGCTTTTGGGACAAGGGCAATGGGCTGCCAACCAGCTAGGATATCCTCAGGAGGTGTACCAACAGATTAATGATATCTGCTATAGGGCATGGAAGTCTTTGCCTAATAAAGGAGAAGTCAAAGGCCATCTAACAAAGATTATTCAGGGGCCAAATGAACCCTTCTCTGATTTTGTGGCTATTCTTCAGGTACCAAAGTTATTCAACATTATCCCAAGTTGGTTGCTTCTCAAGCGGTATTGGGAATAAAACATTGCTTAACATCTTTTGCAACCATGCCAAATAGATTGATTATTCCCTATACAAAGAAACAGGTAGAGACATTGGCCGCTACAGTTAATGAGTGTGCTGTTTTGGTTTGCGCTTTTCCTAACCTTATTGATAATCATTATCCAAGACATCCCCTGTTAAATTTTGTGGAAAAGAACTTAGTGTATTTTCCTAAGGTTACCTTTAAAAAGCCCATTGATATGGCCTTGATGGTTTTTACTGATGGTTCCAAAACTGACAAAGGTGCCATAATAATTCAAGGCCAGGATCCCATTTTGCTTGATTTTCGGCAAGATTCCCCACAAGCATGTATGACCATGCTGAACGTTTTTAAAAGATTTTCAAAACTCTTCATTTTATTTACAGATTCTAAATATATAGTGAATGCCATTGCCTCATTGGAGGTGGCTGCCTTTGTTAGAAATTCAAGTACAGTTTCCAATATTTTGTGTCAAATTCAAGCATGCATTTTACAAAGGGATAATCCCTTTTTCATTGGGCATATTCGGGCTCATACTTTGCTTCCAGGACCCATGTCTGAGGCCAATGATTTGGCTGACTGCCTTACCCAATCCATGGCTTTGGTCGTCTCGGACCCTGTAGAATTAGCATGAGATTTTCATAAGCTTTGGCATGTGCCTGCAAATACCCTTAGAAGAAAATTTCATATTTCCAGACAGATAGCCAGAAAAATAGTTAAAGCCTGCTCTTCATGTGTGACTTTTTTGCACCCCCCTAATGTTGGGGTCAATCCTAGAGGGCTGCAACTTAATGCGTTGTGCAAATGGATGTTACCCATGTGCCTAAATTTGGCAAATTAAAATATCTACATGTATCAGTGGATACCTTTTCTGGCATTATTCTCTCCTAGCGGGAGAAAAGGTAACTCATGTAAAAACACATTGCCTTGAGGCCTGGGCTGCCTGGGGAAAACCCCTACACCTTAAGACAGACAATGGCCTGGCATATACCTCCCATGGATTTTGTGCCTTTTGTGCACAGCTCCAGGTGACCCACATTACGGGCCTTCCATACAACCCACAAGGACAAGGTATTGTGGAGAGAGCTAACAGAAGTATTAAAAAAATTCTGCAAAAACAAAAAGGGGGAATAGCTGAATCCGCTTCCCCCAGGGAAAGAATCTCCCTTGCGCTCTTCACACTTAATTTTTTAAACCTAAATGAGTCGGGTACTGCAGCAGCTGAAAAGCACGCAGCAGGCCCTATGGATCAAAAGGAATATGTGATGTGGAAAGATGTATTGGATAACAAATGGTATGGACCGGATCTTGTGGTGTCAAGATCCAGGGGAGCTGTCTGTGTCTTTCCACAGGGCCAAGAGGCTCTGCTTTGGGTTCCGAGCCGGCTGACACACATGATCAAGGAAATTCCTAAGGATGAGGTTGAGTCTCTGGAAGAAGATCCTGCTGACATCCCTAATGATGTGGATCCAGGGGAAGGCAGAGCACAGATGGGGAATCCTGTCAGCCTTCCCAAAGGCGATGCCTGTTCAGCATGATGCCACAGTTTTCCCCAGATTTTTACCACCAATAGAAACCTTGATTTACCATTTTTAATGTATGATTCTGAAGTAGTCCCTTTAGGAGAAGCACGTAACATTACAGAGAAAGGGACCCTGTGCTTTCAGTAAGGAGTGGGTGGGCATGGGCATGTTTTTGGCAAGCTGCCTGGGTGGCTGTGTGTTGTGTCTGTGGTTGGTTTGCTGCCTTCAAGCCCAGACCAATAGGGATAAGGTTATAATCTCTCAGGCATTAGCTGCCCTGGAATGTGGTTCCTCTCCTTAAATATGGTTGTTGGCATTAAGAGACACTTAGGACTTCCATCATGCACAGCCTATGCACCCCATGGGATCTGTTGATCCATTGCACTTAGGTAGGTGTACGGATGTAGGTTCCTGAGACACAGCCTTTGCACCCCCGGGGTTCCTTGAATACCCATTGCACAGGGGAATGTGTGTCCATGGAGTATATCTTCCATCCTTGATCGACCAACACATCATGATGTGGGGGTCATATTGGATGACGTTAGTCCTGCACTTAGTGCTCACAAACAAAAAGGGGGAACTGCAGGGAGCCGGACAGAATCGCCATTACAAGATGGCGCTGACATCCTCTCCCGTTGGAAATAAACAACTCCATATATGGCTATGCCTTTGGGAGCTGCGTGCCCCCTGCTTCCCACATGCATGGTGGATAAGGGCCCTTGGGCCTATCCCGATGCAGTCTGGTGTCAGCTGATGGTGGCAACCAATCACAGGGCGACCCATGTGCCTACTCCCTATATAAGCAGCTGCTTTAGTGCTCTCAGGCCCCTCTCACTTCCTGCTCCCCCTCAACCAAGAGGCACTCCAATAAAATGTGATCTGAGAAGAATCCTCATGTGGTGGTTGTTCTTCTTCGCTGGTCAAGAAGTTCGCCGCAAGGGGAGAAGGAAATTTCTTGGTATGTAAATAAATTTTTAAATGTTATTTAAATAAAAGAAAAAAGAGAAGAGCACAGGCTTCTTTATGATGGAATAAGGGTGAGAAAATCTAAGAATAAAAGATAAATTAGGAACCATTGATGGATTTTAAAATCCGAGAGCACATACACATTGTTAGGTGAAAAGAAAAATTGAAAGAGAAGCAGTTAGGAAAAACTTGTATTAATCTGTTTCAGTCATTTTTGGAAAATAGTCTTGGATAGAACACAAATGTGGGAGAAGTTGTACAAATGGAAGCGGCATGAAAGGTGAACTGCTGCTCAGGAGGAACAGAGATCCAGAAAGCAGGTACATTGTGGGTTCTGAATGTTGAATTTGCAGAAGAAAGGTTGCCCCTAAAGGGAAGCTGGCATCAGAGGGGGCTGCTTCTGATGGGGACACAAAGTGGACTAACACAAAACAGTGTCACCTTACACGGAACAGAGAGGAGTGAGCTAAGCAGGTCATCAGAGAAAGTAGGAGACATTGACAGAGTAGGAGGCAGGGAGGCAAAAACAATTGATGCAGTCATTCTTTCCAAGTGAGGTCAAGGACAAAACAAGGCACAAGGAGTACCCAAAGTGACCTGGTAAGGGTACATAAGGCGAAGTTACAGGATAAAATGGCTGAAGACTCAAAGAGACAGAGAGACCAGAGAGGACCAGACAGGAAAGCTGAAATTTTAGATAAGAAAATCAAGCTGGGTTTCACTTTCTATCGGGCCTGGAAGAAAGTGCCCCATTAGAACCTAAGTGGGAAGGAATATTGCACAGGGCATTGAGGAGACCAAAGACTGTAAAAACCCACAAGAACAAGTTCTGTCAGACTGCGGAGTGCCCAGCGCTGATGGAACCAGGCCACATGTCTGTGCGACTTTCTCCTGCCATGTTTGGCAGCCTGGGACTGGGAGGCAAGAAGGCAGATGACTGTACTTACCCATTCTTGGGAATTAGAATGGCAGCTCTTGGGCAAGAGAGTGTGACAATCTAATAAAACGACTGACCCTAACGTCAAGGCTGCTTAGGCAAGCAAATGAAGCCCGAAGAGGGACTGACGATCCACGACAGTGGTGTGCTATCAAGGGATAGGAAGTAATAATGAGACAGAGAACCAGATTTCATTAGCAGTGGAGACATGTGAGACTTCTAATGACAGGCATTTGTGTGCAGAGTCTGTTGCAGTTTGTATTGGAACTGGACGGGAAGAGAAAAGTCACAATGTGATAATTCTAGAATTAAAGATTTGGGGTATGGTTGACCTCATCCAAAGCCACATAATAAATATCTTCAATTTAATAATATGAATAATAGCACACAGTGTAAGCTTTGACTAACTAAAAATTCAAGTGTCCATCTGTCTTCACCTTTTGATTGATTATAGGAGGACTAAGCTCTATGAGCTATAATTTGTCCTATTTTTTCTTTTTTTTATTTTATTGAGCTATACATTTTTCTCTGTTCCCCCCTTTCCTGTCCCCTCCCCTGCTGACTGCTGAACTTGCCTGAAGGTGAGATGATCCTTTGGGGTTCCTGCTTCATGAAAGAGTCTGCTAGACATTCTGCAGAATACAAAAGAAAAAAAAAGAGACAAAGAAACTGCCAATATAGGTGAAACTGTCTTTGAGTTTTCCTGCTTCATGAAAAGTCTGCTGGATATTATGGGTCTGTAGACTGAAGATGGATGTCCCAATTGTACAGAAAAACATTGGTTGACTTTCAAGGCAGCGAGATGTCTGTTTATTCTAGAGTTTTGGAAGTTGTTTACAATGCATCTCCTGTTTACTTAAGTAATATTATATACTTCTGGAGTCTTTGATGGAGTTGAAGAATTTATAGTGATAGTTATAGTTTTCCTGAGTTATGATAATAGATAAAATAGATATAAATACTGTAACTGTAATTTTTGCTTGATACCTATTATATGTAATTTTACTATGCTAAAGTTATAACCTTCCTTTTTATTTAAACAGAAAATGGGAGGTGATGTGTTGTAATTGCCATTAATGAATAAAGGAACTGCCTTGGCCTGCTGATAGCGCAGAACTTAGGCAGGGAGGAATGGGCTGAAAGGGGAGAAAGAAGGATGGAGTCAGAGAGACACCATGGAGCCGCTGGAGTCAGACATGCTGAGTCTTTGCTGGTAGACCACAACATCGTGGTAATAAACAGATTAATATAAATGGGTTAAATTAAGATGTAAGAGTTAGCCAATTAGAAGTTAGAGCTAATGGGCCAAGCAGCAATTTAATTAATACAGTATCTGTGAGGTTATTTCGGGATGGGAGACTGGGATGTACAGGTGGCCTGCTGCTGCTCTCTGTTGTAACTACCACCAATTTGTAAAGACCTTTTCTTCCATGAACAAGGTTCATGACCAACTGTAGCTAACTGGCATAAAGACCGATGTTTAGAAATCATTTGACATACATACCATAGCTATTTAACCAAACAATAGAAGTTAACTCCTGGCTAGGATCTATGACAGCTGTATACATGTTTATTTTTTATATATTCTCTCTTGGTTCACAGCACAAAGCTCAGGCTCCCTTATTGCATTTCATGTAATGGCTGTAGAAACAAGTGCAGTCTTCACTCATAAATATCTAACATAAAACCAATTGCCTCTCCTGCGATATTTTTGCTCTCCTTAACCAAGAGGATAAAACCAGTCCTAAACATGCTCATTTGTGGCGTATACTCATGAGTGAGTATATATAAGATTATACTTTAAAGAAAAAATATATTAGGCACATGGAGTAGAAACCTTGCTTAGCTTAAAGTCATGAAGAACGTCTATAAAATATTTCTGGATTCCCCTGAGTGAGCATAGCTTGGACCAAGAAAACATACTTTCAAGGTACAGAGAAGCATGCTCCCAAAGTGCTTGCCTTGCTTAGTCACTAATGCTATAAATAAGCTAAAAGGAAGCCTGGTCATATATTGTGACTCTAACTAAGCTCATCATCATGATTGTGAGGTAATCAGAAAGGACAAACTTTACACTACGAAAAGAATAGTTCTGAACTCAAGACCAATGGATGCAATGGCCTTAAGCATGTTATTTTACCATTCTTACTTAAGAAATCTTTATAAGAAGAATATTGTCCTCTTGAAGGCAGTGTCCTGTATCTCTTCAAAAAAGACTGATGGCCACAGAACTTCTACCTGGAAGCATGCTTTAAATATGGCAAAACCAGCTATGAAGCAAGAAACTGCTTAATCTTTAAACCAAGGACAGGACCCTGTCAAGACTCCACAACAGTACACTGGAGGATCCATTGCTCCATTTTGTTAACTCAAGTAGGTCACTCTCCCCAAATTTCTACCCACAGGAATGTCTGTCAGATCTTCTGAATTCGGCATCTAAAGACAGTTACTGCTTCTGAATCTTCAGTCCCACAATAACCACAGAGAAATTTGGGACTTCCTAGGTAGTTGGAAATCTGTCTCACTTATGCTTATCCTTCTCAGATCTGATGGCATTGGATGAGTAGGATACTGATAGCCTTACCAGTTTAGCAGCTTTCCCCTGACCCACACCCCCTCAAGGCTACAACCAGCTTGGTAGCTCTTGGTTCATTAGTCATTTCCTCTTAAGAGTACAGACAGGCTTTGTTGTAGGGGATAAACAGGTTTCAGATATAACTTCAGAGGTTTACAGTTTTAGCACTGCAAATGCAGTCCTGATGAACTGATAGGGCCATGACTACAAACAGTTCTCTGTAATGCTTAACTTTCTGCTGATTTTACTGGCCCCAGCTTTAAAACACAGGTTAGGATAAGAGAGGGAATAGAGCCCTATAGGTATGTTCAGTTTCATCCTCCTCCTCTCACTCAACCCCTTTTGTTCGATGAATTTAGACTTAAATGTTTGTTTCATCTGGTTAAACCATGCCGTAGGAAAAATGTTCATGCCTTTTAATCCAAAAACTTTTGCTTTGACAACAAGGTGTAAACCTGTCCCAGTTGTTTTAAAGACACCTGCAGGTTCCTGGGACATGTTCTGCTACTGTATCAAGAAATTTGGTCTGTTGGAAACAGTCTCCAAAGCCCCTCTTTGACCCTACCTATTTTCAAGCACATTTTGTAGGTTCACTCCTCTTGCCACAGGGGGCCCTCCAGATACATCAGCTCCAGCATCATCTTCATGGATGCTAACCGGGCAAGTAATGGCAGGTTGATCTCAGCCACAAGCCCACTAATAAAGGCACCATTACTTGTTAACTTTTATTAACACCTTTAGAAGATGGATGTATTCACCACCTCCGTTGAAGTAGCAGATATGATGCCTCAAGTACTTCTGAAGAACACATCATCCATCTGTTTGGCATGCTACCTCCCCCTCCCAAGCTCCTGGGACATCAGTGCTGGTACCACCTTTCCACACTAGAGCAGACACCTGTTGAGCAACTGGGACCTAGTTTTCCAAACATGTCCCAATAAAGAGCACACCTACTCTCATGTCTCACTCTTTCAGCCTTGTCTCTTTTGTTCAACCAGGGTACTTATCTGCTCCATTCTTTCTGCCAGTCTTCTTTCTTCCCATGGCTAGCCCAGTTCATAGGGCTGGTGATAATCTATTATTTCCTTACCAGCCTTTCTTCTTACCCTCCTTCAGGAACAGATGCCTGAGGTCTCTAGGATGACAATTAGCTGCTTTTCCACTCGTACCACCTGATAAGCCTGGGCCCACAGACTTCTATCTATCCCTTCCCCATGTTGTCCCATGCCTCCAGGAATTAGTCAGACTTGAATGTGTACTCATATACCCACAAACTCTGGGATGTTTATATGGAAGCCCCACCTAGCCTCATTCCTCCCATTCCAGATCCCGCCCCCTCAGAAAGCCTGTCAAGGGTCAATTCCTCCCCTGACAAGCACAGGACCGTGCCTACAATACTTATGATGCAATAACCCACCTGCCTCCCAGGAGCTGCTTTGCACATTAACCCTAGACTTTTAATTCAGCTTGATCTGATTTATTGCATCTACAGAGAGACTTAATATCGGGGTATGGAAACATTTCAAGTATAAATGAGAAATTATTACATGAAGGTTTTAAAACAATTGGATGTTATTTTAAGAAAAATGTATTCTTTAATGTATCTTTTTACTGAAATTGCTAGATAGCTAATTTTCAGTGTGTTTTCACCACAATTTCCAGGTATCTAGTTAAAAATTAACAGGTTTGGAGGGAGAGAGGTTTAAGCAGTCCCTAGGTGAGCCCTCCTTCCATCAGGCCCCCGGCTTGGGGTGCTCCCCTTCCCTATGGCTGGACACCTGGCTTCAGACTTCGTCTTCTCACCCCCACCTGGTGGGGATGATAGGTCGGGAGGGCTGGAGTCAGGCTGTTTGGACTTGGATAAGCTTCCAAGGGCCTCCAGGTGGGCCTGGAATCGGGCCAGGGGTTGGGCCAGGCTCAGAGGTGTTGGGGATTTCCTCTTGTCCCCCGCCGTATGAATTCTATGGAGGGATGGCATACTGTGGACCTCAGGTTGGACTGGGCCTAGTGCCCCAAGTTGGCCTGGAAACTTCGCAGCCTGAGGATCAGGCAGGAGCAGGAGTGGAGAGCAACTAGGAGGGGGCCTCCCCTGAGCCCGGCACTGTCCGCCCTGGTGCCGTGAAGTTGGAGAAGGTGGAACCAAGTCACGAGGAGTCCCAGGACATGAAAGATCTGCAGAAGGAGCTAGAGCAGTATGCCAAGGTGCTGAAGCAGAAGAGGATCACCTTGGGCTACACCCTGGGTATTCTCTTTGGAAAGGTGTTCAGCCAGACCACCATCTGCCGCTTTGAAGCGCTGCAGTTCAGCTTCAAGAACATGTGCAAGATGCGCCCCCTGCTGGAAAAGTGGGTAGAGGAAGCCGACAACAACGAGAACCTTCATGAGCTATGCAGAGCGGAGACCTAGGTGCAGGCTGGAAAGAGAAAGCGGACGAGCATTGAGAACAGCGTGAGGGGGAACCTGGAGAGCACGTCTCTGCAGTGCCTGAAGCCCACCCTACAGCAGATAAGCATTATCGCCAAGCAGCTTGGCCTGGAGAAGGATGTGGTCCGAGTGTGGTTCTGTAACCGTCGCCAAAAGGGCAAACGATCAAGCCCGGGTCCCCTTTCCCATGGGGGGGGGCTGTATCTTTTCCTCTACCCCCAGGGCCCCATTTTGGTGCCCCAAGCTATGGGAGCCCCCACTTTACCACACTTTACTCTCCAGTACCGTTCCCTAAGGGCGAGGCCTTTCCTACTGTTCCCGTCGCTGCTCTGGGCTCTCCCATGCATTCAAACTGAGGCGCCAGCCCTGCCTGGGGATGAGGTGAGCTGAGGCGAGGGGGAGAGAGGTAGAGAGAACCTGGAGCCACCACAGCTTTGGGGTGAAGCTCCTTTACTGAGGAGAGGTTGCAAGCACAAAAAGGGTGGGAAGATGAAGTTCAGTGATGCTGTTTTGATCGTGAGCCTGTCACTCATTTTGTTCTTAAATAATAAATAAAGCCTGGACACATTGGATGGCAAAAAAATAAATAAAATAAAATTAGCAGGTTTGAAAGCTATAGAAGACTGGATTCCTGCTTAACTATGCTTTGGATATAATACCATGTGTTCTTGTTAACACTTAACTTTTTAAAGAAGAAAGAAGCATCAAATTATCACTCCATGGATTTTAAAATATTGTGATCAATCACCAGTAATCTCCTTAAAAAAAAAATTAAAAGCCGGGCGGTGGTGGCGCACGCCTTTAATCCCAGCACTCGGGAGGCAGAGGCAGGCGGGTCTCTGTGAGTTCGAGTCCAGCCTGGTCTACAAGAGCTAGTGCCAGGACAGGCTCCAAAGCCACAGAGAAACCCTGTCTCGAAAAACCAAAAAAAAAAAAAAAAAAAAAAAAAAAAAAAAAAAAGAACAGTAATCTCCTTGACAAAAGGGTCATGCAGTTCATGATGCCTTCTGACAAGAACTCCAGAGAGGTTCACTGGCACAACTAAAGAAGCCTATGAGTAGGAGAAAATCAAGTTTTCCACCCTGATCAGAGCAGTGTGACTCCAGAGGGAGAAAATAAACATGATGCACGTGAAACATAGTAAGATGGGAGGACTGTCTCCTGGGTGAGATATGCTGGAATATGCCCCAGAAGCCCCTCTGACTAATGTAGTTAGTCATAAGATGGGAGGACTGTCTCCTGGGTGAGATATGCTGGAATATGCCCCAGAAGCCCCTCTGACTAATGTAGTTGCTTGCAGACCTTCACTGCTAAGATACCTTAGCCTTCCAACCCAGAAACCTTTTCTTTTTTTTTCTTTCCTGATCTTATCTCAGCACAATGGACCAAAGCCTAAGCTACATGCCCTGAATCCCTAGACATTCTTTCTGAATACATCCCATTTGCCATTAGATTGTTTACAGAATTCTTTTACTAAACCTGAGAGTGTTTTTGATTATAACTTTAAAAGCCTAATTTCCCCTATTTATTCTTTCTACAAGGAGCTGGGGGCTATCTCTAGCTTGTCTACTCTATTCGTTTGTTTTGGGTTTTGTTTGTTTCATTTTTCATTTCCATATTTTGATGTGATCTAACTCAAGTATCTGAGTAATGTTTATTTTATCTAAGAAGACCTGAAAAATGAAAACATCTGTTTCCAATGATTTGGGTTTGTAAAACAAATGGAGAGGTTACTTTCTTAAAGTGAGATTCGGAGCTCTGTATTCATACTAATCCTCAGAGAAATTGTTAACAATTCTGTGATCTTGAAAGGCATCTTCTGGATGGCTGGAGAGATGGCTCAGAGGGATAGAGCACTGGCTGCTCTTCCAGAGTTCAATTCCCAGCAACCACATGGTGGCTCACAACCATCTGTAATAAGATCTGGTGTCCTCTTCTGTACTACAGGATACATGAAGGAAGAAACCTATATATACATAATAAATAAAAATCTTATTTTTTTTTTAAAAAAACGAAATGTATCTTCTGTAGACCACAGAATAGACTTTAGGTTTTATCACTCAAAACTTTCCTTCCTGCTGGGCGGTGGCGCATGCCTTTAATCCCAGCACTTAGGAGGCAGAGGCAGGCGGATCTCTGTGAGTTCGAGACCAGCCTGGTCTACAAAGCTAGTTCCAGGACAGGCTCCAAAGCCACAGAGAAACCCTGTCTCAAAAATCCAAAAAAAAAAAAAAAAAAAAAAAAAACAAAAAACTTCCCTTCCTGATAATATTTAACAACTACTTTCCAAATTCACCATGCGAGCGACAATTTCTCCACATCCCCCATCCAAGGTAGGAAGGCTAATTTAAGGCCATACTTTGAAGCAAGGATTCATGATTCAAATTCTCTTGTATGAATAATATTTCCTCCTTTTTTATTTTTGGTCCTAATATTGTCTTCACTACTCATTCATACATTTGTATTTTTTCTACTCTGGCAACTTTAATGCAATTTTTTTGTCCTAACTCCTTTCTTGTTAGTGAATTCAAGGATGATTCATTTAATATTGCTATAGTCTAAACAGACAGTATAAATTATATGTATTATAATTTACGCACCAGGGAGGCTGCCTGGCCGGGGTGCGGGTCCTGCGGGCGCTTCCTGAGCTGAGCTGTGTCGTGCGGCTGTGTGCCAAGCGAGTACGGACGGCGACGGGGCCGGAGCAGGGGGAGCAGCGAGAAGAGAGAGACGCTGGGCGATGCGATGCTGCTGCGTGTCAGAGGGTTGGGGCCCCAGTGGACTGTAGGAGAGTGAAAGGAGGCCGGTGTGCGAGCGACGGGAGGGCGGGCGGGCGGGCAGTGAGCGGCGGTGAGTGTGAGTTCCCGGGCCGACCGGCAGGGGTCGTGTTGGCGCAGGAGTCGCGGGCGACGCAGGGAGTGAAGAGGAAAGAGGATTCCCCGGGTGTAGGGCGCGGGGCTTGGGGCGTCAGAGGTCGGGCGTGAGGGTGTAGGGATTAACCACTAAGCAATCTCTCCAGCCCCTAGATAGCCCCTTACTAATGCGTCTGTTGCCCTACCTCTCTTTTGATTCTAGACCGTGTCGAATTGACATTATCAGAGAGCTATCCATATGAAGAATTGCAGTATTACATGGTAGATATATTTCAATGTAATTGGCCCTCATAAGCTCATAGCGAGGGGTATTATTAGGAGGTGGAGCTTTTTCGATTGGGCATGGCCTTGTCTGATGAAGTGTGTCACTTTTTCTCGTGGACTTGAGGTGTCTATTTCCTGTTGCCTGCAAGATGTAGGACTCTCATTTAGGTCTCCAGCACCGTGTCTGCCCCACGCTGCCAGGCTCCTCACCATGATGATAATGGACTGAACCTCTGAAACTGTAAGCAAGCCACCCCAATGATATTTTCCTTTATAAGAGCTGCCATAGTCATGGTGTCTCTTACAGCAATAGAAACACTAAGACAGTAGGCCCATCTTAATTTTTTTGAGGGACCCTCATTACTGTTCTCCATTTGGCTGTATTAACCTATAGTCACACTAGCAATGTATCAGAGTTCATTTCTCCACATTATCACCAGCATTTTTAAATTTTTTTTGTTCTGTGTGTGATCATATGTGTGTGTGCATGCACATATGTGCACATGCATGTGGAAGCCAGAGATCAATGTCGGGGTCTTTCTCAATCACTTTCTATATTATTATTATTATTATTATTATTATTATTATTATTATTATTATCATGGTCTTTTATTTAACATGAAGTCTGATGAGTTGGCTTCCTAGGTGGTCAGCAAACAGAGGTCTTTTTCTTTGTCTCCTCAGTGTTGACACTAATGTGAATTCTAGGGGTCTTGTATGAATGTATTGTTAGAATCCAGACTTTTGGGAGCCTTTTCTCACAGACACTGATAGGCAGCCTACTGGGATACTATCTGTGAGTCTTCAGCTAAGACACTTGGTCATTTAACCTGGAAGTCATATTTTGCTGCCACCTCCCTTCCCTGCCTCTTGCCTGGGATTCAGAGAACCTAGCTGCAGACTCTTTCAGCGACACCCACTCTTTTTGTAGATGTGTTACATTTGTTTACGCTGCATTTGTTTAAGGATGTAAAGATGTGTTGCTTTGCCTGCCTAAGGTCTAATAAAAAGCCAAATGGCTAATAGCTAGGCACTAGTGGGATAGGCGGGGCTGACGGGCAGAGAGAATAAGTGGGAGGAGAATCTAGACTGGAAAGAAGAGAGAATAAGGAAAAAAGAGAGGGGGACACCCAGGGCCAGTCTGCCACGCAGTCATGGAAGAAGCAGGAAAAGTAGGACATACATATAGAATGAAAGAAAGGTGAAAACCCCCTGAGTCAAAATGTAGATGAAGAGAAATAGGTTAATATAAGTTACAGGAACTGGTGGGACAAGCCTAAACTAAGGTTGAGCATTCATTACTAATAAGTCTCCATGTCATGATTTGGGGGCCAGAGGCCCAAGAAAGTCTCCTACATCCTCCCATTCTGTAATGATCTAAAAAGAAGTTCCCTCACCTAAAAAGAGGATCTGATTCTCTTCAGAGGCCTCTCTGCATCTGGTGCTGTGGTCTGAACTATCTTGTCTGTTCTTGGCTTTAGAAATTCTTCTAGCAAACTTCTTAGTCCCCAGTAACTCATCTCAGTGCCTCCTCTATCCAAAGCCTATTGGTTGTGGTCCTCAGTTAAGCCTAACGTGACCGAATCACCTCCCAGCCCCTTGTTTCATTTTTTATTTTTTTAAAATAACCATCCTGGCTAAGCCTGATGCTACATCTTTTAGTTCTGCTCTTGTAGTTTAGCTGTAGTCCCCTTCACAAAGAAGACTCAGTGAGTTCTTCTCAGAAATCCAGTATTTGGGTTGCTCTGGCTGAGTTACACGTTCTGAGATCCAGAAGTGGAAAGAGCACAGAGACCTGAAGAGATCAGTGGCTATCGACACATCCATTGTGTTTCACAGACGTACAGCCTAAATCTATTTGTAATGTGAGTAGCCAGGAAAATTAGAATTTTTATCAGTATTAAAGTTCATAAAGCAATGTGAAAACTACTGGGTCCCATTGCTGCTTGTTGCCTAGTATCTTGCTCTTCCTTCTGGGGGGAGCAATGAATGGCTCAGTGGGAACCCCATAATGGCAGGAAGTGCTCAGATGCTAAGACAAGGTCCCCTGGCAGAGAGGAGTTTGTTTACACTCTCCTTCCACTGCTTATTGAAGGCCAACTTTCCACTTTAGGAGATCAATAGCCTTAAATTGTGGACTCTGTAGAAGCCTGAAGGAAGAGGGTCCTTGTTAAGTTAATGTGAACCCTCTCCCCATTACAGGCGAGCAAAACTCTCATCCCCTTTATCTTAGCTCTCCCCTACCTTAGAAAAAAGAGGCAGTCTCTGTAACGGGTTAGCCTTAGCCTTAGCAGGATAACCAGTTCTCTTTCCTTAGAAAATAGAAACTGAATCTGGATCTCCTGAGGGCACCATGAGCATGAAATGAATGTTGAGAAGTGTTTGTTGGAGTTTTTCCAAGACAAGCTTTCTCTGGGTAACTGTTCTGGCTGTCCTAAAACTTGCTTTGTAGACTAGACTGTCCTCAAACTCAAAAAGATCCACCTGCCTCTGCCTCTTGAGTACTGGGATTAAAAACACGCACCACCACACCTTGCTGAATGTTGAGAATTCTAAGGCCTGTGTGTGTGTGTGTGTGTGTGTGTGTGTGTGTGTGTGTGTGTGTGTGCTTAGATAAATCATCCCAAACTCTGTAGTCTCAAGACTGAAGCTTATGTATCATCTCCTTGGAGGTTGGAGTTGGGGACAGGGAGACCGTTTCTGTCTCAAAGAGCAGGCCTTTCCAGAGGTACTTATTGCTCTTCTATAATCCTTCAATTTCTGTTATATTGCTAATATCTATGCAATTTCCTGCTTTCTTGGTTACACCATAAACTCAATGTACACAGACACTATGTCTTTCTAGTGCTCAAGAACAAAGTAGGTTTCAAGGCAAGTCACCTAAAGGATGATATTTTGCAGGACTGAGTGAAAGACATTAGTCAGTTTCCCACTGTGTCTGATGTTACTTAAGCCTGTGTGGGTAACTGGCTTAGCACATTTTTATCACTTGATAGATATCATTCAACTTAATAGACAAGACTTAGTTGGGCTCACGGTTTCAGTTCATGATGGCTTGGCCCTTTGACCTTTGGGCCCGTGGTGAGGCAGCACACTTCAGGAGTTTCTGTAGCAGAGGAAAGTGTCTTATGGGAGCAAGAAAGAGAGAGAGAATGAGAGAGCGAGAGAGCGAGAGAATGAAAGAAAGAGAGAAAAAGAGAGAGAGAGTGTGTGTGTCTGGGGCACCAAAATTCCCATCAAGGACATGGCCTTAATGATCTATAATCCTCCTACTAGGCCCTGTCTGCTAAGAGTTCTACCACCTTACAGGGGTGTTCAAGACTTGGGAACCAGCACTTTGACACAAGGGCTTTGGGAGAGCATTTACGATCCAAACTACAGCAGCACCACTACCCCCTTCTCCACCAAGGATCAAATGGAAGTTTAGAAGCAAAAACATTGACCATGAGCACATCACAAGAACCACTAGTTTAGTACCAATTTCTGACCCGAGTCTGATCATTACCCAACTCTACTCTTTAAAATACCTCAAACTCTCAACAGTTGCAGAGGCAGGTGACAGGAAAAATGTCCCCCAATGAAAGACAAGTTAAGGTTCCTTCATTTGCCTTCAGTCAAGACCAGGCTCATGCCAGAAAGGACTCTTGACACGGGAGAGAAACAGAGTATGGTTTACAAAGCCAAAGCCACAATTAACATCATCCCAGGGTTGGCCTGGCAGCAGTCATTTCCATTCTGTTGATAAAACAATTTGTTTTATGTTGTGCAACAATTTGTTTTATGTTGTAAAACAATGGAACCCCTCCAAAGTTGCAGGTGTGACTGCATGAGATTGCTCTGTTCAGCAGGATGTGCTCAGGGGGTGCTGGGGAGCAACTGAGGGGAAGCAGAACACAAGATGGAGTTAGCTAAAATTATGACAGTGGCCACTGTACTGCAATTGTCCATATTGCATCAGCTTTCAAAGGGGAGCTGGCTGAGCCAGTTTTTCTAATCTCAGTCCTGCATGTTTTCAGTTGCTGTGTTGAGTAATGTTTCTGTCACATCCGGTGTGCCCACAGATTTGACATAAGACCGTCCTACTTGGCCAGCATGTGAGATTATAATTTATTCAAATGGTGGGTGATCCGAGAAAGTGTTTGGGGTGAGTGTGCTCTGAGCGGTTAAATGTTGAGATGTATGTGATGCTGGTCATGGTGGGCCCACAGCTGCGCTTGACTATTACTCCATAGTCAATGTCACTTCTCTGGTTACAGCTTCAAGCAGGAAGAAGATATAACATGGTTCAATGTGCATACTTAGTTGGTTGCTATGGAGGGTATAGCAGAAAGGAAAGAACAAGGGACCTGCTTAGAGAACGTTGAGTGATCCATAAAAGATGGCAGAAAGTGGGGATAGGATGGCGGCGATGAAGGAAGATAGCGGCTCTTTAAAGATGTATTTAGGGGAAATGAAAGGACTCAGGAAAGTAGAGGACAATCAGGATGTTTACTGGACTTTAGAAGTCTGAGGGAAAGAGATGGTTGAGGAAAGAGCTCAGCAGCTGTTAGGCACATGGTAACTGAAGGACTGACTAGGTGTTAGGGTACTGTATTAAAGAGCATACATATGATACATTTCTCTGGTGTTCTTCACAGCAGCTAATAATGTTAGAAACAACAAAAAAGGGGATGTTAAATGGCCGTGTAGCTACATGCACTTAGGTAGGGGCATAAAGGGAATTGCTGGACCTGAAATGCTTGTATGATATTTGGACTCTGGAACACTGTGCAAAGTGCCACAGGAACAGGAGTGTAGAATGTGTTTTGACCACCTTGTAAAATGGCAGGTGGATATGTTGAGTTTAGCCAGAGTTCTGGATACAAACAAAGAATTACACCTGAGAATTTGTAACCACAGACCTGTTCTCGTGTGGTTTGTGGTTGGCATATATATTGCCTATTTGATCTGGTAAACCGAAAACCTGTAAGCCAATTAATATTTAAACATAGTTCTTGAAGTTCCAGATCCAGAAATAGTGGAATCCTTTTTGTCAAACTATGGATAAAATACCTTTCTAACCACAACTGTTAGAGGCTCCGGAGCAATGAATAGCAGGGGGCTCAAAATGGGGGAAAGACAATTGATTGACCATTGAAAGGGAAAAAAAGGCATTTGCCCTACCCACTAGCAATGCAATATTATTAAAATATCTCTGACATTCTAAGAGACTGGAACTTTGGCTAGACCTCACACCCAGGGTTAATATACACCTTGGGATCATTTAAAACTTAAGACTGCTATTCTACTATGTACCCAGCCTGTCTGTGTAGTAATATGAGCGGCGGGGCTGCGTCCCCAGCACCCCGGCCACTTGCTAGCTTATGCCCCGAAATAATTACACAGACACTGTATTCTTTTAAACACTGCCTGGCCCATTAGTTTCAACCTCTTAACCCATTTCTTATAATCTATGTAGCACCACAAGGTGCACTTACCAGGAAGATTCTAGCCTACATCCATCCTGGGTCGGAGCTTCATCGCATGTGCTTCAGAGAGCAGAGCTATCACATCTACCCGGGAGAGGGGAAGCATGGCGTCTCTGTCTGACGCGTCTTACCTCACTTCCTCTTCCTCCCAGCATTCTGTTCTGTTTACTCCACCCACCTATGTTCTAAGCTATGAGGCCAAGCAGTTTGTTTATTACTTTACCAATGAAATCAACAGATCGATATATGACACTCCCACATCATGTCTGTTTAATTTGATTTTAAGAACCATCTAATAATTAATCTCATTTTCTTGGATTTCCCATGTAACCACCTTTCATTAACAACCTACATTAATGCATAGCTGCAGTCTTAAGCTGTGAACTCTGCTATGCCACTGACCCAGATGATGTGTGTGTCACTTGCCGGATGCAGCAAATACAGAAGTAGAAAACAACTTGCTAAAATCTACCATAAATGTTGACAGCAAACATCTATGGGTATTGACTGATAAACAATGATGCTTGTTATCTGGGTCAGTTGGGATCATTTGGAGCCAGTGACTTGTAAAAACTCTATTAAAGATTTCTGTAAAGTATCCCAACCCTTCCCCATATGGTACCTTTTCTTCTGCTCAATAAAGACAGAACAAAGTTTATTGTTAGGAATAAACACACAGACATAACAGACACACAGACACAGACAGGGACAGGCTCACCAAACAGCTCTCAAGAAGACACAGATTCAGACTCATACAACATATAGACGACAGAAAATATAGGGAGCATGAAGTAAAAAATTCAAAACTGAACTAGATCTTGGTTAAACACCTCAAAGGGAAATGCTTTTATTTCGTTTTTTAATGCAACACCAATGCATTATTGGTGACTCCGGGCTAATCACTAATGTGTATTATACACATGCCATCGTCTTCTGAAACCACCACAGCCATGTCCTTTGGGTGACATCACTATCTTGTTAGTGTATTTTGTCACAGAAGGAGATCGTGGCTTTCAGAGAAGCTAGAAATGGAAGAGAAATGTCCTAAAACAGAGGGAGGCAGGGGAAAGGGCTCAAAAATTTTAAGAACCTACCCATCTTTTCTTAGCCAAGCGAAAATTCTACAGTGACTGCAAAGAGCCCCTAAGAAAGCAGGGACACTGTTAAGGACTAAAGGAAACTTGGAAGTCGGGCTGTATTTTGTATTATGAAATGAACACAAGACTTAGGGACCAGGATTGAAAGGCTGTGACCTAGAGTACTGTGTTTTGCTGTCAAATTGTAAAGGCGAGAATGGAGTTGTCAAACCTGATGCTATCTATGATGACTGTGAGGGATTATTTTGGTTGAGTTAATAGAGCTAGAAGGACCAACCCACTGTGATTGATACCATTCCTTGCATTCTCTGGGCTGGGATCCTGGACTATATACAAAAGAGACAGCTGAGGATGAGTATTCATTGCTATCTGTCTCCTACCTACCTTCCTTCCTTCCTTTCTTTTTCTTCTTTGTCTTTATTGTTTTTTGTCTTTTTTTTTTCTTTCTGGAGTTGAGGACCAAACCCATGGCCTTGTACTTTCTAGGCAAACACTCTATCGCTGAGCTAAATCCACAACCCTGCTATTGCCTCTTGACTACAGATGCAAAATTCTGCTATCTGCCTCAATGCCCACCACTGTGACTCACCCATCAAATGGACCATAAGCTCACACTGAGCCAGAATGGGCTCTTCCTTTCTGGAGTTGTTTTTGTTGGTTATTCTATCACCACAACAGGAGAAAGACAGATGTCCAGAATAAATCCAAGCAGAATTTTTATTTTTATTTTTATTTGAGACTGGTTTTACTATATAGGTCTGACTGTCCAGCCTGGCCTCAAACTCAGAGAGACCCGAGTGCCTCTCTTTGTTTCTCTGGTGCTGGGATTAAGATCATGTGCCACCACACCAGGCCAACTTCTTTGTACTATAGTGCAGACAGAATTTGAAGTTTGAATCAAGTTAAAGTGGTTTTGCCTTTCCACTGAAATCCTGGAGAGTCTATTATTGAAGAATAATTAGTTGTGTCTGAACAATAATGATGACTTAACTAAAAGAAGCTTGCTGACTTTCTGGTCCCCAGTGAGCTGAAAATCGAGCCTCTGCTTGTAAAAAGTAAACAACAACCTGTTCAACTGCACAAGAACAAAAGTAAACAGTGTTTAGGATTCACCAATATAATCAAGAACTTTGGGGCAGTATCATCCACAGAGCCTAATATGCCTAAATCCCTAGGCATCGGAAAATTGACAAAATGTAACAGTCACTAGGAAAAAAAATGCTAAAAAACAGACTTCAAAACTCTCTTGAAGTTGGAGTCAACAATAAATCTAATGCAAAAGCATTTAAAAATGTAAATTTGATGTGACTTTAATGACAATAATAGTCATAACATGTGAATGATATAACTGGCTCCAATAAAGAACTAGAGTTCTGAAAAAAAGCCAAATAGAAAGAGTGAAAAAAACTAAATGTACAGAATTTAGTAGCAAATTAAAGAGGGTAGAAGGCAAGGCCATCTTGAAAAATATCAACAGAAATGATCTGGTTCAATAAGCAAAAATGTTGAGCGCCTGCCTACAGATTAGTGGAAAATATCAGGCAGTGTCAAATATTTTAATATAGGTGTAACTGATTTCCCGGAATGTAAGGAGAGGGGAAGCAAGGAGGAAAGATTGAGAAAATTGTAACTTTGGATTCCTCACATTTGGTGTTCAAAGACCCACTTGCTATACAGAGTTAGGAAGCATAGAGAATTCCAAACTCAATAAATGAAAAAGCAAACCAAGTAAACAAACTAAATCTCTACACATCTCTAGGTAGCATGGTCAATCTGTTAACATACAAAAATAAGGGGGAAAATCTTTGAACATTCCACATGATAAACGTGAAACTACTGAGTATCCTTGAGAGGAAAAAGCTGAAATAACCTACCAACTCAGAAATCTCCAGTTGGGCCAGTAAGAATGGCAGGTAAAGGGATTCGATGCCCAGACTGGTAAGCTGAGTTTGTCAGGACTCTCACGCTGGAAGAAGAGAAACGATGTTCTCTGATCCCTACACCTGTGCCATGGACTGTTCATGGTTCCTAGCCCCATATAAGTAGTTGTGATTTATCTTAAAAGATTACTCAAGAAATCTATATCCAGCCATAATTTCTTTTTTTTAAATTTATTTATTTATTTATTTATTTATTTATTATGTATACAATATTCTGTCTGTGTGTATGTCTGCAGGCCAGAAGAGGGCACCAGACCTCATCAGAGATGGTTGTGAGCCACCATGTGGTTGCTGGGAATTGAACTCAGGACCTTTGGGAGAGCAGGCAATGCTCTTAACCACTGAGCCATCTCTCCAGCCCCCCCCAGTCATAATTTCTAATAAGAACATAAAATGAGGAATTTCCAGGTAAGGAAAAGTGAGAGAATTCATTACTAGCAAATGATTGGGGTAGCAAAGAGACTTCTTGAGGCCAGGGGAAATGACCCTTTACAGAAACCTAAAACCAGGAAAGAATAAAGACTGATGTGGACACATGAAAGTCTTCAGTGTTTCCTCTCCTCTTCATTTCTTTAATAGAAAGTTGGCAGCATATCAACAGATATAGTGCTCCGATTGGAGATTTATAGCAGATGTGATAAACGATAAAAATGGTGGATATGAAAGTGTGTGTCTGACAAGGAGGATAGCCAGAATTACTCTGGTGCGAGAGTTCTTAATGTTGAACAAATTGGTACATTATTAAATCTATGTAGACTGTGATGGGATTGTAGATGCCTGACAAAACTATACAAGTACCACTAAGACAGTAAAAAAAATACTGGGTAAAATACCCCAGACTTCTTTAATTATTTCTGAGGACTTCATGGTAGAAGTAACTGAATACAGATAAAACTGTATTTAAAAAATGAGGCAATTCCTTTATGAGCAATATTAGTGTCAACAGTATGGATGACCATGTTTAGCCTCAGGGTCAAAAGGCAGAGATTATTGTATTTGAATGAAAAAGGAAAGGTCTAATTGTATGCACTTTCTAGGAATTTCACTCTAATTCTAAAGATACGAACTTACAATAATAGGGCAATACATATCTTACAACATTCTAAGATCCACATAGGCCTAAGGCTCAGGGTAGGTTGTGGAAGAGGAGGCAGGAAGATCATAAAAGCCCAAGGATCAGGGAGTTTGCTGTGAGCTGGTCTTCTAGTAACATCAGAAACTATGTCAGTAATGTCTCCTCAACTGTCCAAAGGAGAGCTGAATCAGAATGACACCCTGGATCATGTCAAACCGGAAGGGGAAGAAGGTCATGAGGCCTCAACCCTTTACAAAGAATGACAGTCAACTGAGGGGAGTTGGGAGTGGGCGAGGTGGTTCTCTGGAGGGAAGAGCATACCAACTGGCTGTCCAGTGCCAACTGCTCAGCCCTGAACACATATACAAGTAACAGTATGAGGACCAAACAGGTTCTATGTAGGGATATAATAAATCAGAAGAGGGGGTCAGATCCCTTGTGACTGGAGCAACTGGAATTACAAAGGGAGTCACATCCACCATGTGCGTGTTACAAAGGGAGTCACACCCACCGTGTGAGTGTTGCACACAGAACCCAGGTACTTTGCAAGAGCAGCAAGTGCTCTTAGCCACTGAGATATCTCTTTAGTCCATTTTCACTCAGTTTAAAATTATACATTGCTTCTAATTCCATAAAAACAGAAGGTGTTTAAAACTCTAGGCAATTCTCCATAGATAGGGCAAATTACACATTTCAAGCAGTTTCGAGATGCAGCGGCAGGACCAGCTGGCCTCAGACGGCCTTGTGATGTGCTCCAAGCATTTCTATCATGTTCACCCCTCTGTCTCTTTCTCTGAGATTCTCACTCGGGTAGCATCACTAGGAGCTCTGTTGTATGCACTGTCTGATACAGACATTTGCTATCTCCTCTCTTTTTCAAGACAATGGAGGAGGATGAAGAATAACAGTCACATATTTTGTTGTGTTGCTGTGGTTCAGGAAACGTAGTAGTGGCAGGTACTGCTGCTTTCGGAGGAGAGGTGACTGTTTAGATCCAAAGAACATAGTCCTTCATGTTACATTATAGCATTCCTCACTTTGATATGGAATTTACTGCCCAGCAGATTGATTACATAGTGTTTCAAGATTAGGCCCAGGTACATATGCACAATGCAAAACTTCAAAGGGACAGGTGGAGCAATGGGTTAGAACATTTCTGGTGCTTGAGAACAACTATGAACTAGATGTTATGTATCAAGGTAGCTATGTACACATTTGTCCTCTTTCAATATAGCTGTGTTGTATAGCTGAAAAATCATCAAATATTGGTAGGTTTAGTGTAGACAGAAGTTTCTGTCCCACCTGGTCCCGTAGCCATTCTGGCCCAAAGAAACACATAGAGACTTATATTAATTATGAACTGACTGGCCAGTAGCCAGGCAGGAAGTATAGGTGTGGAAACTAGAATAAGCGAATTCTCAGAAGAGGAAAGACAGAGAGTCAGTTACCAGCCAGATGTAGAGGAAGCAAGATGAGAATGCCTTACTGAGAAAAGGTACCGAGCCACATAGCTAAACATAGATAAGAATTATGGGTAAATTTACATTGTAAGAGGTAGTTAGTAATAAGCCCAAGCAACAGGACAAACAATTTATAATTAATGTATGTCTCTTTGCGTTTATTTGGAACAGAATGGCTGTGGGAGTGGGTAGGACAAAAACTTCCATCTAAAGATGGTGCCCAAATATTTGGCAAGATTTTTCCACATAGAGTCTGAGAAAACATCAAAAAGAAAGGATTTTAGATAGACAAGAAGAGAATCAAGTGCAGCTTCTTGGTAACCATCTTTATTCTTGTAGTAGGCTCTCTTTGCTTGTGGCAAGCAGAGGTACCATTCCTTTAAGAAAGACTTCCTGACTCAGCATTAGCAGCAAAAACTGCATGACTGTAGGCCCATGTTTTCTACATTGTGTGACAGCCAAGTTCTCGGGCCAAGGCTGGTATCCAAGGCTGTTACTATCCTTCTAGACAGCCTGCCACTACCTAACAAAAGGCCCAGGATGTATTGCTCCTTCTCTTTTGTTATTATATAGTTCACCTGGGAAGAGGTGTGAATTCCAAGCTGACTGAGTTGCGGATTTGACTGCACTCCCCCATCCCCAGAAAAGGGATATTAATGAACTTTCACCTTAGTTTACCTTGGGGAATAAAAGATGTTTGAATAATAAACGCAGGCGATCTTCAGGAATGAATGAAGCCTGAGACTCCCTTCTGATATTGCTGTGTGAACTGTGTCTCAATTTTTCCCATACCTCTGCACCAATCCAGAGAGGGAAAAGTAGTTTATGTTGGGGCATCGGACCCTGACACATGTCAGCTCTTTTAAGAGGTCCTGCTACCAAACAATTAATTGGTCTTTATGAGCAGTTAGGGGCATGCTTCTTGGTGGTGGAACCTAGAAACTCTACAGAGTTGTGGCAATAAACAATGGCTCCTGCTTGTACCTCCACCATAAAGCTAGACTCTCAAAGACTAAAGAATAGGGTGGAGCCAGCCGCCACAGCCGCAGCTTTAATCCCAGCCATATCCATTTAGCAGATTAAAAACTCATGTGATCAGAAAAAGATAGAGATATACAGTAAAGATAGATTCAGATAAAAAAAAAAACCTCTAAATGGTTTACAGTGTGTTTAAAAACATATGTAGTCTTGGGACAGGAAAGAAAAAGGATAGAGAATGTCCTTTTAAAAAGAATAGATTGGTCAGATATGGTGGCACAAGCCTTTAAACTCAACACTTGGGAGGCAAAAGCAGGTTGATCGCTGTGAGTTTGAGGTCAGTCTGGTCTACAGAGTGAGTTCCAGGATAGCCAAAGATACACAAAAAAGCCCTGTCTCAAAAAACAAAAATTAATTAATAAAAACATAAGAAATAGAGAAAAAAAGGCCATGTAAAGATGGAAAATACACAGATTCTGGATAGTATATGTTATTATGTTGCCTTTGAATTGTTTGACTTCTGAGGAAGGAGCAACAACTGCTAAAAGACATTTGATTATAAATGCTGCTGGATTAACCTCATCTATATGTTTTTTAAAATGCTTTGACTTCAAAATTTAAGTCAAAAGATATGCTACTTCAGAGAAGAGGTTTGGGTTTTGTTTACACAGAAAATGAGAGGCTGTGAATTCGTTATTGGTTTTAAGAAAAATAAAGTTTGATCAAGAAAGACCTCTGAAAAATCTCCAATAGGAATGGATGACCCAGATAATCCAACATTTCAGAGCACCTCTGTTGCATTTTCCTCTGAGTTCTACAGCCTCAAGACTCCTGGCTGAGATGATCCAGCCTCACAGAATATTCCAGTTAGGACTTGACTATAATCATAAATTTTCTTTGGGTCTCTATAAGATTATCAGTGCCCCCAATCAGAAGGAAGTATCCTAGAAAACTACATTCCCAGAAATGAACTATGGATATTTGTCTTTGTTTAGAATGTTGGTTACAAGTTGTTATGGATAAAGGTCAGGGGAAAAAAAGCTAAACAAACTCTGATTAGATTCAGAGTTTTTGTTTTGAAAAGGAAAAAGGGTAAATGCTGGGGATAATGTTCTTGTACACTGTCAAGATTTGTCACCCATATTTGTTCAATAAAGCACTGGCCAAAAGCCAGGCAGGAAGCATAGGTGGGGCAGTCAGACTAGGAGAATTCTGGGAAGAGAAAACGCAGAAAGTCAGTTACCAGCCAGATGCAGAGGAAGCAAAATGAGAATGGCTTACTGAGAAAAGGTTGCAAGCCACATGGCTAAACATAGATAAGAATTATGGGTTAAGGGGCTGGAGAGATGGCTCAGCGGTTAAGAGCACTGATTGTTCTTCCATATGTCCTGAGTTCAATTCCCGGCAACCACATGATGGCTCACAACCACCTGTAATAAGATCTGGTGCCAACTTCTGGCCTGCAGGGACACATGCAGGCAGAACATTGCATACATAATAAATAAATCTCAAAAAAAGAATTATGGGTTAACTTAAGTTATAAGAGGTAATAAGCCTGAGTAATAGGTAAAACAGTTTATAATTAATATAATCTTCTGGGTGTTTATTTGGGACTGAATGACTGTGGAACTGGACAGGACAGAAACTTCGATCTACAACTTTTAGTGATATGACTTTTATCCTGTCAAGTATTTGTCTTGCTCTTGCCTAAGACCTAGGAAGCCCCAGTCACCATCTTCATCCTGGAGAGAAAATAATTCCATCCTTGTGGGATGGGTTGTTATTCCTCATGCAGCTATTTCCACTGTGAATGAAACAGGTGATTATAGGATGATTCTGGGTGTCTAGGTGATTTTCTTTCTTGAGGTTTGCAGCTGTGCACACTGTTAGTGCCCATTTGAGCTTTGAGTTGGGCATTATACATGGAATGTTTAAGTCCTCACTACATTCAGATGTTGAAACTCATACTTCAACTACCCGAAAGAGAGACTTGTGTGATGTGGGATGCCCTTCTGTATGCTGCAAATAAGTGCTACTTTTATTGGTTGATAACTAAGGCTGCTTTGGCTTATGGCAGAGCAGAATATACCTGGGTGAGAAATCCAACCAGAGATACAGAAAAAAAGAAGGTGAAGTCCAGAGATGCCAGCATCTGCCAGAAGAATAAGTTGCCAGAGTATACTAGTAAGCCATGGGGCACATGGCAATATACAGATGATCAGAAATGGGTTAACTTATATGTAGAGCTAGCCAGTAAGGAGCCTGAGCCATCAGCCAAACAATTATAATTAATAGTCCACCTCCTAATGATTATTTCATCAGTGGCTTCAGGAGCCGGCAGGAGGTGGGGGAGAGAAACAGGTCCAGTAGGACTGTAGGGGACAGAGACAAGGCTTCCAGCTACATTTGTGACTTATTTTCATCATTTTCACACCACCTCACTTCGCTGGAGAAGAGTGCCTAAGGTGTATTTGTATGAACCTTTTGTGAGGCTACCAAACATTCAGAGGAAAGAAAAGGTCAATGCCAGGGCCAACCTTGTTCTTCCCTCACGAAGTTCTCTGAAGTTTGGATTAGAGGCAAGCTGTTTAGTTTCTGAAAAGGGCATTTTCTCCTCCGAGGACCAGGACCAACAGATGATGTGGGAGTGTCATATATCAATCGGTTGCTTTCATTGGTTAATTAATAAAGAAACTGCTTGGCTGATAGGTTAGAACATAGGTTGGTGGAGTAAACAGAACAGAATGCTGGGAGGAAGAGGAAGTGAGGCAGACGCCATGCCTTTCCTCTCCAGGGCAGACGCGATGAAGCCAGCTTCCAGGTCAGACATGCTGAATCTTTCCTGATAAGACTGATGCTACACACATTAAGAGAAATGGGTTAACCTAGATGCGAGAATGAGCCACATGTGTGGACCACTGGTGTCCCTGGAACACAAGGACCACTCACTGATTCTTGGCCCCCATTTCGAGGAAGGTCTGATTCTGACTAAAAGTGGGATGGACAAGGGCAGTGTTCTGGAGAACTGCTTAGGTTTCTTCAAGCCCCTTAGGAGTTCCAGCTATCTTCATAGTTATCTGTGTTTGGAGCTCAGTCATTATAAGATAGGTTATACTATCTGATGGAGGAATTGCCATTTTTTTTCTCAACGCACCTTTATCCAGCATAATTTAGTTTACCTCAGCTTGAGCATTACAGGGACTTTTGACAATGTTGCAGTGATCAGAAGGGTTGAAAAGATTTATGAGAACCGTTTTACTAAGTCACCATATTCGTGGGTATTTGTTGCCTGAAGGATGAAATAGACGAGCAACTTAAAGCTGTCTTAAAAATAAGATAACAGCAGTGTTTTTGCATTTTTCTGTATTTAGAATAGTTTACTCAAGCTCTAAGCCTTGTACAGGTAGTATGTCACCAATATAACAGCATATGATGGGGAACTTCAGCCAATCACATTCTGTTAGGGTATGTCCCCCTGGGGCCACACAAAACAGATAAAAGCATGCAGGCACACTTGCTCTTCCTCTTTGCCTCCTGTGCTCCTGGATTGCTGGAACCCTGGTTTTGTAAGTTTCCTTTCTAATGTTTATTAAGGCTGAATATTATTTTAAGTTGGTCTAGTTAACTTCAACTTCCGATCGACCAAGCCCATAACTTGGCACTCGAACTTTGGGGCTTTTTGGATACCCACCTCCGCTCCGAGCCTCTGGTCGCCGTGCCAGGGCCTCCCTCTTCTCCACGCAGACCACCCCTCTTCTCCTCACCTGCCGGTGTTCTGTGCCTTGCTTCCTTCTTCGTTTTTGCCCTGCCCTGCTACACGTTGCTGCTGCCAGTACCTGCAGCACGCACAGTGCGGCCAGTGAGCACAGTGCCATAGTTCCCAGAGCCCCTGACCCAGAGCTGACTGTTCTGTGTCCCCTTCTGCGGCTGCCTAGTGCTGATGCCGCCTCGGAAGGACAAGTGACTTGGTCCCAACCGGGCTGCGGTCACGCCTGGCTTCCCAACCGCCTGCCTTCTTGAATTTTCAAGGACTTCTTGAATTTTGCATGCAAATGGATGGAAATAGAAAACACTATCCTGAGTGAGGTAAGCCAGATCCAAAAGGAGGAAAATGGGATGTACTCACTCATATTTGGTTTCTAGCCATAAATAAAGGACATTGAGCCTATAATTAGTGATCCTAGAGAAGCTAAATAAGAAGGAGAACCCAAAGAAAAACATATAGGCATCCTCCTGAATATTAACCTTCATCAGGCGATGAAAGGAGACAGAGACCCACATTGGAGCACCGGACAGAAATCTCAAAGTCCAAATCAGGAGCAGAAGGAGAGGGAGCACGAGCAAGGAACTCAGGACCGCGAGGGGTGCACCCACACACTGAGACAATGGGGATGTTCTATTGGGAACTCACCAAGGCCAGCTGTCCTGGCTCTGAAAAAGCCTGGGATAAAACCAGACTTGCTGAACATAGCGGACAATGAGGACTACTGAGAACTCAAGAACAATGGCAATGGGTTTCTGATCCTACTGCACGTACTGGCTTTGTGGGAGCCTAAGCAGTTTGGATGCCCACCTTACTAGACCTGGATAGAGGTGGGTGGTCCTTGGACCCCCCACAGGGCAGGGAACCCTGATTGCTCTTTGAGCTGACAAGGGAGGGGGACTTGACTGGGGGAGGCGGAGGGAAATGGGAGGCGGTGGCGGGGAAGAGACAGAAATCTTAATAATTAATTAATTAAAAAAATAAAGGTTCAGTTTGAAGAGGAGAAGCCTATTGGAAAAGATAAACAACAATTCATTCACAAGGATAATAATCATACCAATGTAAGAAAAACATACAATGGTAAGAATAAAAGGTTGGGGCAGGGTTCTCTTCTTTTTTGTTTTTTTTTTTTTTTTTTTTTTTTTTTGGTTTTTCGAGAGAGGGTTTCTCTGTGGTTTTGGAGCCTGTCCTGGAACTAGCTCTGTAGACCAGGCTGGTCTGAAACTCACAGAGATCCACCTGCCTCTGCCTCCCAAGTGCTGGGATTAAAGGCGTGCTTCACCACCGCCTGGCCAGGGTTCTCTTCTTATCAAAACACTCATCTTCAAAGAATTTAAGGAATGCTGGATATTTGAATACTAATGGATGGAAAGTAGTTACTACCCAATATGGATCAGCAAGAAAACCGAATAAGTTCAGTAAGTAAAATTATTATTTTTAAATATGTATTAATGTACATTTACTTATAAATATGTAGAGCTGTTTTTGGTGTTAGACAATGGCTCAGTCCCTCTTCAATTCCAAGCCTGTTGATTAGAGATATCTCAAAGTTTCTGTCTCATGTCAGGAGCCATGATATGGGACATAATAATAATAATAATAATAATAATAATAATAATAATAAATAAACTTTCTTTGCCTTTCCTCATATCTGTTTCTGTCTTTATTATACCTTTCATTGAATATATGTGTCTGTATATGTCTTCGTAGATAATGTTTAACTTTCCTGTAACAAATAATAAATTTTCCTGCAGTAATATTTGAAGTTTCCAGGATAAAGATGGGGCCCCACAGCATCAACTCCACAAGATTACTATAATGTCATGATGTTGATAGTGCTAATATTAGACCTGATTTTTTGGTACCAGCAGCACAAGACAGTTCTGAATGGTACACATTTTTGGCAACACTCTGGTCACACCTCCTCAAAACACTCAGAGACTATTTGCAATTTTCTCAAACTAAATATTAATCTGGAAATTTTACCATCATTTACTTTCACAAGACCCCATAAGGTGAACGTTACCCCCATGACAGCTGGAAGCAAACTTAGAGGACGACGTCCCCTCTGGCAGCAGAGTTTGCCCTCAGGTTTAGGGACATCATTTAAGAGTTGGTATAGGGTTGAGGAGGTAGGGGAGGTATTTTATAGGCTCAGGGGTGTTTATGGAAAAAAAAGGATTAATTGGTGGTGGAATAATAATAATATTAGTATTTGTGAGTTATTTTTAGAAAATTATATTGGTATTGACTTTTGTATATTGATACAAAAAATAAGTTATATTGAATATTGTATGCTTCTACCTCTGTTTAAAATATTTATTATATATTGTATTGATATATATATATACATATATTTACCATATTGCAGTGTACCTTTCTACCTCTGATATTATTTATATACCTGTTTACATTTGAAGTTTATTGTCCTTGTTTATTACACAGTTGTTTATTCTTTTAGTCTTCAAGTTAGATAGGTATCAAGAATTAAATGTTTGGATCTCGGGACCAGGAGACCCAACATTGGGGTGAGTTTTTGACCCTGAGGCAGCAACCCGGGACAGGGAACTCAGAAGTTCCTCAACCCCCTATCTTTCTTGGGCTCTCTGCAGGGCCTCTATGCCCTGCATACTGCCTCTTTCTTCCTATCCCACCCAGCTTGCATCCCTACACACCTCGGCCCCCTTGCCGTCTTGGGGCACATAACATCACACAGCTCAACCTGTCTGGGCGCTGGGTCCCCTCCGAATCCTCAGGGCAACCTAGCAGGCGGGAGTTCCTTTGTTTCACTAGCCTGCCTGCATCAAGCAAGGTAGGCACTTTGTTTACGAGCTACCCAACCAGCACAGAGACCTGATCTCGGCGCCAGGAGACCCAACATTGGGCACGGAGACCTGATCTCTGTGCCAGGAGAGTCAGCATTGGGGAGAGCCATCATTGGGCATGAAGATCTGATCTCAGCTCCAGGAGAGCCATCACTGGGAAGGTACATCAATACGCAAGGAGACCAGATCCTGTAAAAGAAGATCCATAGCGGAGCATTCGGAGGAAGAGATGGGCAGGCGCCAATGCAAGAATTCACCCAACAATCTGAAAAGCAACATGAAGCTACCAGAAACCAGCGACCTCACAACAGGGGGACATGAACACCTTAATCAAGTAGAAGTAGAAAAGATTGACTTCATGAAAGTGATTGACGCCCTTAAACAGCATGTAAAGAACACCCTTATAGAAATGGATGAAAATATAACAGAAAATTTGAAGAATTGAATAAATCAGTGAATGATACTCTAGAAAACCAAGGAAAAACAATCAAACAGATAATGGAAACAGTTCAAGACTTGAAAACTGAAATGGAGGCAAAGAAGAAAACACAAACAGAGGGCCGGCTGGACATGGAAAATTTAAGTAAACAAACAGAGTCTACAGAAACAAGCATAACCAACAGAATTCAAGAGATAGAAGAAAGAATCTCAGATTCTGAAGACACCATAGAGAAAATAAACACACTGATCAAAGAAAACAGCAAGTCCAACAAACTTTCATCAAAAAACATTCAGGAAATCTGGGACACAATAAAAAGACCAAACCTAAGAATAATAGAAGTAGAAGAAGGAGAAGAAGTGCAGCTCAATGGGCCAGAAAATATATTTAATAAAATTATAGAAGAAAACTTTCCCAACCTAAAGAAAGATATACCTATGAAGGTTCAAGAAGCATACAGAACACCGAATAGGCTGGATCAAAAAAAAACATCCCCTCGCCATATAATAATCAAAACACAAAGCGTACAGAATAAAGAAAGAATATTAAGAGCTGCAAAGGAAAAAGGCCAAGTTACTTATAAAGGTAAACCTATCAGACTTACACCTGACTTCTCCATGGAAACCATGAAAGCCAGAAGGTCCTGGATAGATGTACTGCAGAAACTGAGAGACCATAGATGCAAGTCCAGACTACTATACCCAGCCAAGCTTTCATTCACTATAAATGGAAAAAGTAAAATTTTTCAGGATAAAAACAAATTTAAACAATACGTAGCCACAAATCCAGCCTTACAGAAAGTAATAGAAGGAAAATCACTAACCAAGGAGCCCAACAATGACCACAATATCTCAAACATCTAGAGACCCCTCACCAACACAACTCAAAGAAGGGAAACACACAAACTCTATGTCTAAAAAAGTGACCGGAGTTAACAACCACTGGTCATTAATATCACTTAATGTCAATGGACTCAACTCACGTATAAAAAGGCACAGGCTAAGAGACTGGATAAGAAAACAGGATCCAACATTCTGCTGCTTACAAGAAACACACCTCAACCACAAAGACAGGCACCTACTCAGAGTAAAGGGCTGGGAAAAGACTTATCAAGCAAATGGACCTAAGAAACAAGCAGGCATGGCCATACTAATCTCTAACAAAGTTGACTTCAAACTTAAATCAATCAGAAGAGATGGAGAGGGGCATTTTATACTCATAACAGGAACAGTTCATCAGGATGAAGTCTCAATCCTGAATATCTATGCCCCTAATATAAAAGCACCCACGTATGTAAAAGAAACATTGCTAAAACTCAAGGCAACCATCAAACCACACACACTAATAGTAGGAGACTTCAACACTCCTCTCTCACCAATGGACAGGTCAATCAGACAGAAACCTACCAGAGAAATAAGAGAATTAATGGAGGTAATGAAGCAAATGGACTTAACAGACATCTATAGAACATTCCACCCAAATAGAAAAGAATATACCTTCTTCTCTGCAGCTCATGGAACCTTCTCGAAAATCGACCACATAGTTGGTAACAAAGCAAACATCCACAGTTACAAAAAAATATTAGTAACCACCTGTGTCTTATCAGATCACCATGGATTAAAGTTAGAATTCAACAACCAATGCTACCCCCAGAAAGCCTACAAATTCATGGAAACTGAACAGTCAACTATTGAACCATACCTGGATTAAGGAAGAAATATAGAAAGAAATTAAAGTCTTCCTGGAATTCAATGAAAATAAAGAAACAACATACTCAAACTTATGGGACACTATGAAAGCAGTCCTAAGAGGAAAGTTCATAGCACTAAGTGCCCACCTAAAGAAAACAGAGAAAGCACACATTGGAGACTTAACAGCCCACCTGAAAGCTCTAGAAAAAAAAGAAGCAGACTCACCTAGGAGGAGTAGAAGACTGGAAATAACCAAACTGAGAGCTGAAATCAACAAAATAGAAACACAGAAAACAATACAAAGAATCAATGAAACAAAAAGCTGGTTCCTGGAGAAAATCAACAAGATTGATAAACCCCTATCCAAACTAATCAAACGGCAGAGAGAGAATTTGCAAATTAATAAGATCAGAAATAAAAAGGGGAACATAACCACAGACACAGAGGAAATTCAGAGAATCATTAGATCTTACTACAAAGCCTGTATGCCACAAAACTGGAAAATGTAAAGGAAATGGACACTTTTTTTAGATAAATACCATATACCAAAGTTAAAGCAAGACCAGGTGAACAATCTAAATAGACCTGTTAGTCGCGAAGAATTAGAAGCGGTTATCAAAAACCTCCCTACCAAAAAAAGCCCAGGACCAGATGGATTCAATGCGGAATTCTACCAGAACTTCCAAGAAGACCTAATACCTATACTCCTTAATGTATTTCACAATCTATAAACAGAAGAGGCATTGCCAACTTCCTTCTATGAAGCTACAGTTACTCTGATACCAAAACCGCACAAAGACTCAACCGAGAAAGAGAATTATAGGCCAATCTCACTCATGAACATCGACGCAAAAATCCTCAACAAAAAACTGGCAAACCAAATCCAAGAACACAAATTAGAAAAATTATCCATTATGATCAAGTAGGCTTCATCCCAGAGATGCAGTGCTGGTTCAACATACGAAAATCTATCAATGTAATCCATCATATAAATAAACTGAAAGAAAAAAACCATATGATCATTTCATTAGATGCTGAAAAAGCATTTGACAAAATGCAACATCCCTTTATGTTAAAAGTATTGGAGAGATTAGGGATACAAGGGTCATACCTAAATATAATAAAAGCTATATACAGCAAGCCGACAGCCAACATCAAATTAAACGGAGAGAAACTCAAAACCATCCCACTAAACTCAGGAACACGACAAGGCTGTCCACTCTCGCCATACCTCTTCAATATAGTGCTTGAAGTCCTAGCAATAGCAATAAGACAACATAAGGGGATCAAGGGGATTCGAATTGGAAAGGAAGAAGTTAAACTTTCGTTATTTGCAGATGATATGATAGTGTACATAAGCGACCCCCAAAACTCCACCAAAGAATTTTTACAGCTGATAAACAGCTTTAGTAATGTGGCAGGATACAAGATCAACTCCAAAAAATCAGTCGCCCTCTTATACACAAAGGATATGGAAGCAGAGAGGGAAATCAGAGAAGCTTCACCTTTCATGATAGTCACAAACAGCATAAAATATCTTGGGGTAACTCTAACCAAGGAAGTGAAAGATCTATTTGACAAGAACTTTAAGGCATTGAAGAAAGAAATTGAGGAGGATACCAGGAAGTGGAAGGACGTCCCTTGCTCTTGGATTGGGAGGATCAACATAGTAAAAATGGCAATTCTACCAAAGGCAATTTATAGATTCAATGCAATCCCCATCAAGGTCCCATCAAAATTCTTCACAGATCTTGAGAGGACAATAATCAACTTTATATGTAAAAAAACAAAAAACCCAGGATAGTCAAAACAATCCTATACAATAAAGGATCTTCTGGAGGAGTTACCATCCCTGACTTCAAACTCTATTACAGAGCTACAGTGATGAAAACAGTGTGGTACTGGCATAAAAACAGAGAAGTCAACCAATGGAATCATATAGAAGACCAGAATTTTAACCCACAAACCTATGATCACCTCATTTTCGATAAAGGAGCTAAAAGTATACAATGGAAGAAAGAAAGCATCTTCAACAAATGGTGCTGGCACAACTGGATGTCAACCTGTAGAAGAATGAAAATAGACCCATATCTATCACCATGCACAAAAATCAAGTCCAAATGGATTAAAGACCTCAATATCAGTCCGAACACACTGAACCTGATAGAAGAGAAAGTGGGAAGTACCCTACAACAGATGGGCACAGGAGATCGCTTCCTATGTATAACCCCTGCAGCACAGACATTAAGGACAACATTGAATAAATGGGACCTACTAAAACTGAGAAGCTTCTGTAAGGACACTGTCACTAAGACAAAAAGGCAACCTACTGACTGGGAGAAGATCTTCACCAACCCCGCAACAGACAAAGGTCTGATCTCCAAAATATATAGAGAACTCAAGAAACTAGTCTACAGAGCTAGTTCCAGGACAGGCTCCAAAACCACAGAGAAACCCTGTCTCGAAAAACCAAAAAAAAAAAAAAAAAAAAAAAAAGAAACTAGACTTTAAAAGGCTAATTAACCCAATTAAAAAATGGGGCACTGAACTGAACAGAGAATTCTCAACAGAAGAATTACAAATGGCCAAAAGATACTTAAGGTCATGCTCAACCTCCTTAGCAATCAGGGAAATGCAAATCAAAACAACTTTGAGATATCATCTTACACCTGCCAGAATGGCTAAAATCAAAAACTCCAATGAAAGCCTTTGCTGGAGAGGTTGTGGAGAAAGGGGTACACTCACCCATTGCTGGTGGGAATGCAAACTTGTGCAACCACTTTGGAAATCAGTGTTTCGTTTTCTCAGGAAATTCGGGATCAACCTAACCCTGGACCCAGCAATACCACTCTTGGGAATATATCCAAGAGATACCCTATCATATGACAAGAGCATTTGTTCAACTATGTTCATAGCAGTATTATTTGTAATACCCAGAACCTGGAAACAACCTAGATGCCCTTCAATGGAAGAATGGATGAAGAAAGTGTGGAATATATACACATTAGAGTACTACGCTGCGGTAAAAAACAATGACTTCTCGAATTTTGCATGCAAATGGCTAGAAATAGAAAACACTATACTGAGTGAGGTAACCCAGACCCAAAAAGGATCTACTCACTCATAATTGGTTTCTAGCCATAAATAAGGGACACGGAGTCTACAATTGGTGAACCTAAAGAAGCTAAGTAAGAAGGTGAACCCAAGGAAAAACATATAGTTATCCTCTTGGCTATGGGAAGTAGACAAAAGTGCCGGGGAGAAAATTGGGATCCTGGGGATGGGGTGGGATGGGGGTAAGGGGAGATGGGGAGAGAAAAGGGAGAAGGAGAGAACAGGGGGAACTTGGGGGAAAAAGGATGATTGGGATAAAGGAAGGTTGGATAGGGGAGCACGGAAACACAATTCTTAGTTAAGGGTTGGCAAGAGACATGAACCTAGAGTAGCTCCCAGAAGCCCAAGGCGATGTCCCCAGTTAGTTCCCTGGGCAGCTGAGGATAGGGAACCTGAAATGACCCTATCCTATAATAATACTGACGAATATCTTGCATATCACCATAGAACCTTCATCTGGTGATGGATGAAGATAGAGACTGAGACCCACACTGGAGCACTGGACTGAGCTTCCAAGGTCCCAATGAGGAGCAGAAGGAGGGAGAACATGAGCAAGGAAGTCAGGACCACGAGGGGTGAACCCACCCACTGAGACAGTGGGGCTGATCTATTGGGAGCTCACCAAGGCCAGCTGGACTGTGACTGAAAAAGCATGGGATAAAACCGGAATCTCTGAACATGGCAAACAATGAGGGTTAATGAGAAGCCAAGGACGATGGCACGGGGTTTTGATCCTACTTAATGTTCTGGCTTTGTGGGAGCCTAGCCAGTTTGGAAGTTCACCTTACTAGATATGGACGGAGGGGGGAGGACCTTGGACTTTCCACAGGGCAGGGAACCCTGATTGCTCTTGGGACTGGAGAGGGAGGGGGAGAGGAGTGGAGGGAGGGGGAGAAGGGGTGGGAGGAGGGGGAGGGGATTGGGAGGCTGGGAGGAGGTGGAAACATTTTTTTCCTTTTTTTCAATAAATAAAAAAAAATTAAAAAAAAAGAATTAAATGTTTGTCATTTTCATATTTAGGCTAACCAAGTTCTTTAGATACATAAACATTATATTTAGTATAGATAGTATATTCTTCAATCTCTTCAAAGAGCTGTGGAAAATGGCCTTTATCTAACATAGACCAGTCTCGAAAGGTTCAGGCCAGTTTAGGCTGGTCCCAAACTGTCCAGACCTAAACAGAGAAGTTTAACTGGTTCAGACTGGTTAAGACTGGTTCAGACTGATACAAGAAGGCCCAAGCCCAAGATCCAAAGCACAACTCAGGGACGTCCTTGCATCTGGATCCGGACTACCTTATATCAGCTCACCCATCCCAGGCACCATGCCTTTTGGTGCTCAACACCTTAGTCTCAGAAGCCACTTGACCACTTTGATTGTCGACAGCCTGGACCACTTGGGAGGAGCACTTTGGCCAGAAAGAAATCAGAATTTCAAGGCAAGGCAGAAACCATAAAAAGAAAAGGCAGATACACACTCACATACACATACATTCACACAAACCTCACTAACACACCTACAGAGGTAAAACGGGGAGACAGAGACTGGCTGATTGACAAAGAGAGACTCTGAGTGTGTGTGTGTGTATGACAGAGAGAGAGTTTGTGTGTGTTGGTGTGTGTGAGAGAGATAGATCGATCGATTGATCAATAGATCGATAGATATAAATAGTGAGATAGATAAATATAGATAGATAGATAGATAGATAGATAGATAGATAGATAGATAGATAGATAGATAGATAGATAGATAGATAGATAGATGATAGATAGAGGCAGACAAACAGGCAGAAAAAGACAGAGAGAAACAGAAACACATACACACACAGAGAGAGAGAGAGAGACAGAGAGACAGAGAGCAATTGAGGGATTGACCAAAGAGAGAATTGGAGAGTGCGTGGAGTGGGGTCTTAAACCTCTAATCCCTGCACACGGGTGGAAACCGAGGCTGGAGGATCAACTAAAATCCCATGCCATCTGGGCCTACCCAGTGTCACAGCAAGATCCTCGCTGGCAAAAGCAACATGTATCAAGGCGATATATTTAAACCAAACCATACCAAACGAAAGTAAACAGAAAAAAACCAAAGTCCCAATGAACAACTAAAAAAGAGGGATCATGAAAGGCGAAGAAGCAGAGGAGAGCTGCAGCCGGGGAAGAGGTGGGGTTGGCGATCAGGTACTGCCTGGAGCTGAAGGCTGGATTTCAGAGGAAGGAGACAGGGGTACAGAGAAAAGGAAGAGAGAGGGCGGTCACTAGGAAGAGAGCATGGTCTCCTGCCACTCCAGGCCTCTTCCCTCTCGTGCTCCTGCTCAGAGCAAGAGGCCGGAAAACACCCGTCAGCTCTGCTTTTCCTTCCTTCTGGTTCCTCTGCTTCTGGAAACGGGGACCGGTCACAAGGCCGCCTCGACTTCAACCAGTGTCCAGTACCAGGAGGTAGCACCTCCGCCTTGACAGCCAGAGGCCCCGCCCACACTCCCATGGGGACTCAGACTTGACAGAGACTCGACCAGGCTGGGGGTGCTCTGCACACGCGGGGACCCACAGAGTGACGATCAGAGTGAGGCAAGAAGGAAACCTGGTTCAGCACTACTCAGTTTTCGGTGTTGTTTTCAGACGTCGAGAGTCTGACACACGCCGGGTAATTTATTTAGGCCTATTGAAGCACACCACCATCCATCCATCTTGGGAAAAGGCTTCCTGGCGATAGCTAATTAACACAGTTGCGTGTGTACCACAAAGCTGAAGATGTGTTTCCGTTAAAACTCTTTGCAAAGTGCAAGATGGGTTCCCCTGGCTGAGAAACACTGCTCATGCGCCCAGGGCGGCCTCACTCATCCTCTGTGGGGTGTGGGTCGATGGAACCCTTCTCATCTGGCGCCCGGGACTCTCACGGGAAAACACAGAAATTGACTTGAACATCTGTGACAGTAGCCACTGAGTTAGTTCAACGGAAAGGTCTGAAGGAGTCAGGTGTGGCCAATCCCTGCAGGGAGCACCTGCAGGAGAGGTCACCTAGGCTCTGCTCCCTGTGTGGAGTACAGGTGACATCTTCCCCTAAGGATGGGGTCTGACTGAGAAGCAGTCAGTGCTCAAGACAAAGAAGGCCTTGGACTGGAGAGTCTGGAACACACAAAATAGTCCAGGGATTGAAGCTGAGCCAGGCCCTCAACATAGTTCAGACTATGTTTTAGGTCTTTTAGCTACATCCATTACCAGATTTTGGGGGGGGGGTGGGGGAGGGGAGGTGGTGGTAGGGGTTAACTGGTATCCATCTCTTCAGTTAAAGAAGCAACCCTGTCTGTATGCTTAAGGTTGTTGGATTCCCTAGATTTTATCTTCGAGTTTATCCGGGTCTTCCTACCTTCTGTATGCTGGCTTTAGAACTCTGACCTCTCATGACCTTGCCTTGTAGTTTGCTCTTTCCATCCGCCCCTCACTCACCCGCTGCAGCCCATTTACCCATCCATCCATCCACCCATCCATCCAGCCATCCATCCATCCATCCATCCATCCATCCAACCATCCAACCATCCATCCATCCATCCATCCATCCATCCATCCATCCACCCATCCATCCATCCACCCATCCATTCATCCATCCATCCATCCATCCACCCATCCATCCAACCATCCAACCATCCATCCAAAGCCGCAACAGCCTCTTCTGAAACCCACCCAAGCCAATGCAGAGAGAGCTTAAAAAAAAAGGTGTCCCTGCTCCATGAACTACAGCAGGAAGAGGAGAACAAACTCATGGCGCCAACGAAGGCCAAGACCTAGATCATAGAGTTAAAAGGAGCTTGCTGTGCTCTTGTCTGGGATGTTTCCCTTCAGGGGCCCCAGCACAGAAAAAAACGCAAACACCTAGGGAATCGAGGCTGGGCACAACCAGTCAGGGCAGCAGACTCAGAAGGAGCTTCTTTTTTGACTGAGGGTATCAGCAGCCCTCAGCATTGACAGTGACTCCTGGTTACTGCCTGAACTGAAAATGTGACCAGAAATTTCATGTTGCCATGTTGAAAGACACTACGGAAAGAAACCAGCCAGCCAACTATCCAACCAACCAACCAACCACCCAACCAACAACAATCAACCGGACAGAAAAACCTCAGAGTTGAGCTTTGTATTCAAAGCTTTCCGAACATTCTAGGTTTGCAACCTACCTACTGAATGAATCCCTGTTAGCTGTCATGGACTTGGCTTGCGTTTTGCTCAACATGCCCCCTTGTGAACAGGATCTACCCACTTCCTGTGGTTGGTGTGACAATCGCCCAAGCAAGACAGATAAGATCAAAAGTACCTGCCTGGCAGTAGGTATGACAACGAACACGTGGTGGTTGTGGCAGTAGTTGTTGCTGAAACTGTTGTTGCTTTGCTCTTCTTCTGTTTCTTCTTTTCATTATTATTATTATTTAACCACAGAAAGATGAGGATGTGAACAGTTGGCAAAATTGTGATGCTTTTAATAAAGGATTCTGCGGCATGGGTTGACAGTGAAAACCCCAAAGAAGCAAAGGCCAAGGCCAAAGGAGTGGTTGTGCCAAAGGGGGCAAGGACAGGGCCAAAGAGACCATCCGGGTGGTTTGGAATGTCCCAACATACACCAGACCACCACCACCAACCCCACCAGTACCACAACTGGACAGAGGGAGAGGTCTGCCCTGAGCTGTTAGCCCATGTGCAGCAAGGCGGTTTGAGGAAGTGGCTGTTTGATGGAGGAAGGTCATTGGTTAATTAATAAAGAAACTGCTTGGCCCTGATAGGTTAGAACATAGGTGGGTGGAGTAAATAGAATAGAATGCTGCGGGGAAGAGGAAGTGAGGTAAGACGCCTCAGACAGACTCCATCGCTCTCCTCTCAGGAGCAGACCCAATGAAGCTCCAACCCAGGACGGACGTAGGCTAGAATCTTCCCAGTAAGCACACCTTGGGGTGCTGCACACATTAATAGAAACGGGTAATTAAGATGTAAGAATTAGCCAGTAAGAAGCTAGAGTTAATGGGCCAGGCAGTGTTTAAATGAATACAATTTGTGTGTTGTTATTTCAGGGCATAAACTAGCCAGGCGGCCAGGAGCTGGGCTGTGGGAAGAGGCCCGCAGCTCCTTCAACAGCTGTTGGCTGACCACATTCTGCCAGGGCTGGGACATCCCAGAAATTTTTGCCATTGAGAGCCTACTAGGTGTATTGGGTTCCCCAGTGTTGGGGTAGGGAAAGTTCAGCTACACACACACAGAAAGAGAGAGAGACAGAGACAGAAACAGAGACAGAGGGTTGGAGAGACGCACAGAGATGGAGAGAGAAAGAGACACACCCTCACCTACACACACTCACACATACACACAATGCTGGAGAGGGTGCCGAGTACCCAATGCCTTCTGAGGCACAACCCAGTCCAGTATTAATTGTGTCCATCTGGGTCAAACTGCTTCTGACACGTCTTGGGAGAGCCAGGCAGAAGACAAGAAAGACATACATGGGTCAGGTTGGGTACCTCCCCACCCTCAGGCGTCACCCGGAGAAAGCTGGAGGAAAAAAATCCTGAAATGTCGAGGGAAGGTACAACGATGGATGGGTGGTTGGATGCGGGGAAGATGGAAGGAGTACAGGGAGAAGGTGTGTTCAGATGAGTGGCTGGTCAACTCGCTGTCTTTGCAATCCCCTGAGCGGTTTCTGGCCATCATGGTGAGCAGATTGCCAAGAGCAGATGCTCCCTCCCGGGCCAGAATCTGGCTGGTGTCAATGTGGTCTCCTGGCAGACCCAGGGCAGCCAGAAGAGGAAGGAAGAACAACAGAGCTGATGGGTGTTTCAGGCCATCATTCTCTGAGCAGGATCAGAAGAAGAAAGAGGCAAGGAGTAAGGAGCAGACCATCATCTCTTGCTGGTGCTCACCCTCTCTCTTCCTTTGCTCCTCCTTTCAGCCACAGTCCCTGCCTCCTGATCTTTAGCTAGCAGGACCTGACCTGCACATACCCACCTCCTCTACTCGAGTTCTTCTGCTTCTTCAGCTCTCATTTTTTATACAGTCATTGGGTTCTTTGGACTGGGTGTAGTTTTGATTAAACGGCTCGTTGGGTCCTGTATGCGAGAATGGTTCCTGTTGCCACACAACGTAAACTGAGCCTGAATGGAGTTTTGGTTGATCTCCTCATCTCCCCATCCCCTTCTCTCCCCCATGTACAGGGATTGCAGGTGTGACACCCTACCTCACCCCACCCGCTCCCCTTTCTCTCCATGGTGAATCTCTCTGTCTCTGTCGCTGTAACTCTTTATGTCTATCTGGCTGTTCTTAGCAGGCAGGAGGAGTCCAGGTCCAGGGCACACCTCAGTCCCCACCCAAGCACAACACCTCCCAGCTCCCATGCATAGTCCCGTCCGAGTAGCCACTCTCCGAGGCGTGGTGATCCTGAAGCCACGGGTGGCCAGGAAACCTACCGGTGGGGACAGGAAACGTCCCCTGAACTTTGGGGCTCTCTCAGGACAAGACAAGGTGTGGAGAAGTGTCAGGGAGGGTTTGAGGTAGGGGAGAGCAGAGGGCCGGTGGAGAAGAAGCCCGGCCAGAGCTCAGAGTTTGAGGTTTCGGGCTCGCTGTGGGTCAGCCGCCAGTGAGGAAGGGCCTCTCACGCAGTGCCGCAGTGTCGCTGCGTGGCCCGTGGCCCGGTGCTCCTGATCCTTCCCCGAAGTTTGGCTATGAAGAATGTGTGAGTGTGGGGGGCTACAGGGAAGGACCAGGAAGAGAAGGGGGAGAGACAGGGGATCTGCGCATGGGCTGGGTGTCAGAGGGTTGTTTGGGGCAGGAGCGGGGCTTTGGGAGCCCAGTGATGACAGCTCACTGTCGGGGCAGGGCAGGCGAGGCCGCCAGTATCCGCCTGTTGGTGGGTGGGGGTTCTGGTCGGCAGTGAGTGTCAGTTCCCGCCCGGGCGCCAGGAGGAGTGGCGTGCTGGAGTTCAGGGCAAGGTAGGGAGAAGGAGAATGGTGCATAGGGAAGGTTTAATAATTTTTTTTTAAATGCTGCAAGATCCCCATTGGCAGTAGGGAGAAAAAATGCTGTAGGTCCCAAATGGTGGTAGTGGGCCATGTGGTAGCAGACAGCGGGCTCTGGGAGCAGCCAGTCCCAGGTAGAGACAGCTGCCGGTCCCTGAGCAATGGCTGGTCCCAGGCAGGGAGACATGGTGGGCGGGCAGGAGACAGAGACATGGATAGATATGACATGCAGAGTGAGGTTGAATATTTATTCAGGGGGTTATGGACGGGGAAGGATAAATGGGAGAGGGAGGGAGGGAGGGAGAGAGACAGAGAGAGAGAGAGAGAGAGAGAGAGAGAGAGAGAGAGAGAAGAGGGAGTGGGTGTGGCTTGTCTCTTAAAGAGACAGAACAACCATTACATTGACCACATACCCATTCAAGTCATTGTATTGATTTCTTCCTCCTGGATGAAGAGACAGTCACTGTTAGGAGAACCAAGTATAAGGAAAATAATATATGATTCCATGTTCAAATTCCCTAGTGCACAATTTTCTGCAGAGTCTTAACGAGGAAATATGTTCACTGATGCCCTTGGTTATTGTTAGGAGTTTTAGCAGCTTCACTCGGTTCTTCTGTGAGGCAGGATCTTTATGAACTAGGAAATGCTTTGGAAGAGCTGCGTACTCAGGACAGTATGTCATGAGTGTGTATATTGTGTGAGAGCAAATTAGATTTATGAAAAGATAAAGCAAAGGAAGAGGCCTTTTTGTTGTCTTTGAAATCAAATATATGGAGAGTTGTCTCAAGTCCAAAATCCTATGGAAAAAAATGACAGAAAGCCAAAATCCTTTCTGTAGAACTACTGCAAGATTTTCAGAATGGGTCACAGATAACTCAGGTTATGCTGAGTTAACAGAGAATTTCTGTCTACCCAGAGCTACTTAGAAAGACCCATTTTGAAAATCAAATAGAAGAGGCAGAAAGATGGGTCAGTGGTTCAAAGCACTTGCTGCTCCCGCAGAGGACCTGGGTAATCAAACAATACAGATGCAGCGGCATGTGGACACCTTCAAAATCAGCAGGTACTTAGATCTTGGGGACTTTTAGGCCAGCTTGGTCTACATAGTGATTTCGAGGACAGTCAGAACAAAGACCCTGTCTCAGAAGAAAACAAAACAAAACACCAAACACAGAAAACAACACAAATTCAGAACACCAAGCCTGTCCAAACAGGTCTGTGTGACTACCCCTCCAGACTGCAGAGTCATTTCCCCTGCATGCCCTGCTTCTCAAGTGGTCAGTGGAGAGGACTCGGTTGCAGCTCCAGCCACAGTGCCAGCCCTAAGCATGTTCCAGTCCAGGGACCCAAGTGAGTAGCACGGGAGGTCAGGACCTCGTCTGCCTTGAGCATTCCTTGGACTCTAAAAACAAATCACTGTAAGCAAAGTCAAAGAATATTGGTTAAAAGCATTTCCTGGACTGTCAAGATGGCTTAACAAGGAGAGGTGCTTTCTGCCAAGCTCCCTGGACCACACTGCAGAAAGAGAGAATCAGTCCCTGCTGCTTGTCTTCTTATCTGCAAGTGTTGTAGTGCATACGCACTCACACTGCTGTAGACAACCCAAACGTGAATAAATAGATAAATAAAGAAGGATAAAAGAATTTCCTAGTTCTGTTTGCCTAAACCATAATCACACCACTTGGGAGGCTGTGGCAGGAGGATTACCATGAGTTTGGGACCAGCCTGGGCTATATAGTGAATTGCAGGTCAGCCTACGGTTGGGAACCTATCTCAAAAAAATAAACTAATTTGCACCAAACCATTTTTTTCATCTCATCAAATAAAAGTTTTAAAAAGTAAATGGAGGACAGTTTTTTTGTTTGTTTTTTGTTTTTGAGTGGTGGCTCACATCTGTAAGCTCAGCGCTCACATCTATAAATTCAGCATTTTAGAGGCAGGATAATGGTTAATTAGAGAATACTCTGAGTTAACAGAGAATTTCAGTCCACCCAGAGCTACTTAGAAAGACCCATTTTGAAAATCAAATAGAAGAGGCAGAAAGATGGATCAGTGGTTAAAAGTACTTACTGCTCCTGCAGAGCACCTGGATTCAGTCCCTAGGACCACACTGTGGCTTACAAAAAGTCCTAGCTGATCCAGTGACTGATTCTGGACTCTAAAGATGCCAGACACACACATGGTGCACAGACATACATGAAGGCAAAGCGTTCAGCACCCCCAAGAATGTGCCTGTTATTATATATCATGAAATATTACATTTTAATTTTTATCTATTTATTTTCTTAAAGATTTTTTATTGATATTTATTCACTCTGCATTTTTCTCTGCTCCCCTCCCTGCCTCTCCCCTCCCCCCTTCAATCCTCCCCCAAGGTCCCCATGCTCCCAATTTACTCAGGAGATCTTGTCTTTTTATACTTTCTACTTCCCATGTAGATTAGATCTATGTAAGTCTCTCTTAGTGTCCTCATTGTTGTCTAAGTTCTCTGGGATTGTGGTGTGTAGGCTGGCTTTCTTTGCTTTATGTTTAAAAACCACCTATGAGTGAGTATATGTGATAATTGTCTTTCTGTGTCTGGGTTACCTCACTAAAATAATGTTTTCTAACTCCAGCCATTTTCCTGCAGAATTCAAGCTGTCATTATTTTTTTCTGCTGTGTAAATGTACCACATTTTCCTTATCCATTCTTTGGCTGGGGGGGCATTTAGGTTGTTTCCAGGTTCTGGCTATGACATAGTTGAGCATGTATCCTTGTGCCACGATTGAGCATCCTTTGGATATATACCCAAAAGTGGTATTACTGGGTCTTGGGAAGGTTGTTTCCTAATTTTGTGAGAAATTACTACACTGATGTCCAAAGGGGTTGTATCAGCTTGCATTCCTGTCAGGAGCCATTTCCCCCAAAAAGTATTGCAGGGACCATTGTCCTGGGACTGCGCGGCGTCATCCGATAGTTAGCCCTGCTTCAGGTTCCTGGTTCGGGCGCCACTGTAACCGCCTAGCAGGTCAGTTAGTCTAGGGTTGTAACCCACCTGGCAGGTCAGTTATTCCAGGGTCCCGAAGAGGCGCTATCTGAAAAAGACATGGGCAAGAGAGAGGAACGAGGCCAAAATCCAGCTCACCTCACTCAGGAATCCCACCTGCCCTGAAGCACAAATTCTGAGCTGCTTCTGCAGTTTAAATTCTGTTTGCTTTGGAGCTAAGATGCAGACTAAACATCTGACTATTTTAATATTTGGGCCACAGAACTCATTTTGGTTAAAATATTAACCCCTCTTCACTTAAGAAGGGGGAAGATTGGGGTTTTGACTGTTGCTCAGAGACTGGAACTGGTGGTGTTTAATAACAACAATGTATGTCATTGTACTCTTACTGGAATTGATCTAATGATATTTGTAGCTGCTTATAGATATTGGGAAAGGTTTGACACACGCTGTAAAGTGTTTGGGTTTAATGCATATGCTAAGAATTTTAGATTTAGACCCCTTTACACTGCCCTAATTTTTGGCAGGCAGCACTTGTAATTTTATGTTGGAGTAGGCATTTAGGAAGGAGTTATTACCATGGGCCAGACTAAAAGGTGTGTACAGGGTTTGGAAGGTGCCCCTTCTTCTTGTCCGGAGATGGAGTTATTGGCACCCAAATTATATCTTTACTCAGCCTACATGTGATATCTTTTATTTGAGGGGCTCCTCGCAGCCTTTTCATTAATGATTCATGCAGAGGCCCAAAGACAGGAATATTGTGGAACCCTCCCCTGAACAGCACATCATACAGAGGCCGTACAGGCCAGCTCAACATGGCATGATGTCAGGGAAACGAGGATAGCCCTCCACATAGCCTAAGACAGGGAACCCTGCGGTCAGAGACCTGCTTATTTGAGGAGCTCCAAGGAACTAATGCTATTCATAAGGCACCCCTCTGTCCCCAGGAGAGGAAAAATTGTTCCACTACTTGAGAGGAAGGGCTCTCCTTGTCCCAGTCCCTTCTCCTTTAGATCTGACAACATGGTTGGACTCTGACCTGGTGCCCTCCACTTGATAGCTGCCTGCCTTTATAAAAGGAAGGGGGATATGTCTGGAGCCGTTTCCCCCCAAAAGTATTGCATGGACCATTGTCCTGGGGAGTTTGCAGAGAACCCCACACCCCAACTGTATTAAGAACTGTTTTGTTGGCATAGCCTACCCCACACCCAACTATCTTGAGAGCTATCTGTTTAGCGGAACCCACCCCACATTCCAACTATCTAGAGAACTAGATGTGTCAACTTGTGACCTCCTGACTGAGGAATCGTGACCTGACCGATCGTAACCTCCTGACCGATGGACCTCGTGACTGGCTGGACTATCGCTGCAAGATCCCTTCCTGCCCTGGCCATGCCCCCGCCCCCATCCCAAGCCAAATTCCTCATTCAAGGGCTATATAAGCTGCTGCCATTACACTAATAAACAGAGACTTTGACAATACCTTGCATGGCCTTCTTCCTCTCTCCCGCCCATGTCTTTTCAGATAGCGCCTCTCTGGGACCCTGGAATAACTGACCTGCCAGGCGGGTTACAACCCCTAGACAAACAGACCCGCCAGGGCGGTCTACACATTCCCACCAGCAATGCAGGAGTGTTCCCTTTTCCCCACAACCTCTCCAGCATAAGTTGTCATCAGTGTTTTTGATTTTGGCCATTTTTACAGGTGTAAGACGGAATCTCAGAGTTGTATTGATTTGCATTTCTCTGATGACTAAGGATGTTGAGCATTTCCTTAAGTGTCTTACAGCCATTTTAGATTCCTCTGTTGAGAGTTCTCTGTTTAGGTCTGTACTCAATTTTTTTTTAAATTGGATTATGTGATCTTTTGGTTTCTAATTTCTTGAGTTCTTTGTATATTTTGGAGATCAGACCTCTGCCTGATGTGGGGTTAGTGAAGATCTTTTCCCATTTTGTAGGCTGTTATTTTGTCTTATTGACCATGTCCTTTGCTTTACAGAAGGTTTTTAGTTTCAGGAGGTCCCATTTATTAATTGTTTCTCTCAGTGTCTGTGCTGCTGGGCTTATATTTAGGAAGTGGTTTCCTGTGCCAATGCGTTCAAGGGTACTTCCCACTTTCTATTCTATAAGATTCAGTGTGGTTGGCTTTATGTTGAGGTGTTTGATCCATTTGGACGTAAGTTTTGTGCATGGTGATAGAAATGGGTCTATTTTCATTCTTCGACATATTGATATCCAGTTATGCCAGCACCACTTGTAAAATATGCTTTCTTTTTTCCATTTGATATTTTTTGCTTCTTTATCAAAGATCAGGTGTTTGAAGATGTGTGGATTGATATCCAGGTCTTCTATTCGGTTTCATTGGTCCTCCTGTCTGTTCTTATGCCAATACCAGGCTGTTTTCAGTACTGTAGCTCTGTAGTAGAGTTTTAAATCAGGGACTGTGATGCCTCCAGAAGTTCTTTATTGTACAGGATTGTTTTGTCTATCCTGGGTTTTTTGCTTTTCCAAATGAAGTTAAGTACTGTTCTTTTGAGGTCATTGAAGAATTTTGCTGGGATTTTGCTGGGCATGAATCCCTGATCTGAAACAGTTCCCCTACTCAGTCTCTTGAGTGTTTGGGACTACAGACTTGGACTGTAAAGCCCCACACAGAGAGAATGGTGGCAGGAAATCACACTTTCCATGGGTTACTTGAGGACAGAGGTTGTTGTTTCTTTTGTGTACTCCTTGCCAAAGTGCTTGCCAATAGCAGCCAGAGAATATTTGTTGACGGTCTCCTCGTTAAGACGGAGACCTTGTTTAAGCCTCCTCGTAAACACCAGAGGAGAAGTGGGGAGAACTCTGGGTTAAGGCATGGGCACTTGGAGTACCTTTTGAATTCAAGTTCTTAGACATGAAAAGATAAATGCCTGAACCAGAAAGCCCCTGAACACACAAGTGTGTACATGTTACATAACTATTTGTAAATAGTGGTGTCCAACAGCTTGTAGTTAGGAAGTCACCAAAGTAGTTGGGTTCACCAGTCCTGCTGCAGCTTTTAATACCCCCAGCAGTTTGGAATCTTGGTGATGTTTAGCCTGAAGATCTTCTGATGGTCATATGATATTTTTTTGGAGGGAGAGTTGTTTTGCTTGGGTACTTAGGAGAGAAATAATTCAAATAGCTTTTCGTGGAATATTCCTTTACGCTGTGAGAATATATGTTGCTGTGAGTGGTTTAATAAAGAAGCTGACTAGCCAATAGCTGAACAGGATAAGGTATGGGGAGAGTCAAACAGAGGATGCAGGAAAGAACGACAGAGTCAGGGGGCTGGAGAGATGGCTCAGAGGTTAAGAGCACTGCCTGCTCTTCCAGAGGACCTGAGTTCAATTCCCAGCAACCACATGGTGGCTCATAACCATCTGTAATGAGATCTGGTGCCCCCTTCTGGCCTGAGGGCATACATGGAGGCTGAACACTGTGTACATAATAAATAAATAAATCTTTAAAAAAAAAAAAAAAAAAAAAGAAGGACAGAGTCAGAGGCTGCAGAGAGCGGATTCGGAGAGAAGCAAGACGGACATGCTGTCCTGAGAAAAGGTACCAAGCCACATAGCAAAGCACAGATAAAATTAGGGGTTAACTGAAAATGTAAGAGTTAACTAGGAACAAGCCTGAAATATTGGCCGGGCATCTATAATTAATATTAAGCCTCTGTGTAGTTACTTGGAAGTTAGCTTATGGGACCGAAACTTTCACCTACACTTGCTTTTTCACTTCACACAACAGCAAGGTGGTGCAGCAGGTAAAGGCATTTGTGCTGCAAGCCTTGCAAGCTGAGTTCAATCCCTGGATCCCGCAGCAATGTGGAAGGAAAGAACCAGCTCCACAGCTGTCCACACAATGCCACAGCACACTCCTCTGTAATAGCAATTTTAACAGTAAATAGATAAAAATAAGCAATCTCATGGACCAGTGACATGGTGCAACAGCCTGGTGGGTTAAAACACTTGCTGTACAAGTCTACGGTCTTGGATTGGATCTCCAGGACCCTCAGGTAAAGAAGAAAACCAATTCCTGAAAGTAGTCCTCTGATTTCCACTTGTGTGCCCTGACACACGTATGCGTGTACACACACACACACACACACACATACACACTTTATTTTTTTTATTTATTTTTTATTTTTCGAGACAGGGTTTCTCCGTAGCTCTTTGGTTCCTGTCCTGGAACTAGCTCTGTAGACCAGGCTGGCCGCCTCGAACTCACAGAGATCCGCCTGTCTCTGCCTCCCGAGTGCTGGGATTAAAGGCGTGCGCCACCGCCGCCCAGCTTGACATACACACTTTAAAAATACAAATAGGCAGCTCCTGTGGTACTGGGCACTGCAAGGCTAATGACATGGCCACCATTACGTATCCAGCATTGAAAATGTTCTCTACCCAGTGTAGGGCCCTGGTCTCCCTTATTCCTGTGGTGCATTTGTGGGGACAGTTTATGATCTACTAACTAAGCTTCTTGTGTGTTTCTGTGCTATGCCTGCCCCGCCTGGTGGTTAGCTGCAGGGCATTCACTCCATTGTTAATATGGTAATTTCCCACCTGCCTGGGCGGAAATCCTTGTGCTGCAGTTAGGTAGATAAGGACTTCCCAAAAGCTGAATAAAGTGGCATTCGGCTGATCTCCTTTCGAATGACCCTGGTCTCTCTGTGTCTTCTTTTCAATCTCCAGGCCCTTGCCCGACTCGCGTTCGGTACGGTGGCGCGCGAACTGTACCGAGGGTGTAACACCAAATCGGGTGTTACAATTGGAGGCACCGCTGGGATGATCATCGGCAACTAGACCCATCTGTGAGATCGGGAAGTAGGGATCCCTGAGAGGTCGCCCTCGGGAAGGCTGGCCAGCAGGTAAGAAATTGTGCGGCGAGGGTGAATTGGTTATAGGTGCAAGTTATTCTGTTCCAGTGTTAAAGGGCCGGTTAACAGGCCAGTTGTTAGGTCTTTTGGAAAATAAAGGCACCGGTATTAAAGTTGAGACAGCAGAAGAGTTCATTAAGACAGTTTTAGAGTTTAGTCCCTGGTTCCTACATGCAGGGGGTTTTAACATTACTGATTGGGAGCAGGTAAAGGCTGATCTTCAAAATGCACTGAAAGAGCGAGGGCCACAAGAATTCCCCATGGCGATATTTTCACTATAGTGCTTGGTCAGAGATGCTCTTCTCAGTGATGATGTTAAAGTGAAAGAGCATTAGAGACTATAAACAAAACCCTTGAGGAGATTCAGGAAGTAGAATCTGTGAGTTCTATTAAGAGTTTTGAGGAACAGGAAGTTTTAGGAACAGGAAGTACTAGAAAGGATATAGAAGAAGAAGAAGAAATTTTAGAAAAGGAGATCGCATTGATAAAAAAGAAGTTAGAAAAAGAGGAAAAGAAGGAAGCAAACGGAGATGTCTCCATGAGACCTCCTCCGCAAAACCCTTACACTACTGCTTCTGCCCCTATGGACTTAGAGGCAGAAATCCGAGAGATCCGGGACAGGTTAAATAATCTAAGTGGAGAGAAGCAGATTTATCCTGTTGTGGAAAAGATTGATCAGCAGGGACAGAGGGCCAGGCAACATAACCCTCTGGCCTTTAAGGATATTAAGCAGTTAAAAGAAGCAGTTGTGGACTATGGAGCTCATGCTCCTTTCACTGTAGCTTTATTGGAATCCTTTGCAGAACTCAACCTTATACCCAGTGACTGGATGCAGCTTTGCAGGGCTTGTCTTTCAGGGGGAGATTACTTGTTGTGGAGAGGTGAAATGCAGGAAAATTGCAAAAAGACTGCAGGCAAAAATGCTGAAGCAGGTTTCTCCCAGAATAATCTTGACATGTTAACTGGTGAAGGACAATATGCTAGCTTAGAAGCACAAATTGTTTATGATCCTGCAATTTATGCTCAGATAGCTGCAGCAGCCGTTAAAGCTTAGAAAACTTTACCTAACAAAGGATCATGAGAACAGTTTTCTAAGATCCTTCAAGGATCTTCAGAACCTTATTCTGAGTTCATTGACCGCCTTCTACAGGTGGGAAGTCGCATTTTTGGGGATGTGGATTCAGCTATGCCAGTCGTTAAACATCTGGCCTTCGAAAATGCAAACAAATTCTGTCAGCAAGTTTTACGCCCTCATAGAGATGGAGATTTGAATGACTTTATCCGATTATGCAGAGACATTGATGGCACCCACATGATGGGCCAGGTCATTATTTCTGCCCTTAAGGAAGGCCAAGGAGGAGCTAGGCCTAGGAATTGTTTTCAATGCGGAAGGTCAGGACACCTCAAAAGGAACTGCCCTGCTGGTATAGGAGCAGTTAATCAGCCCAAGAAATAAGCCAAGTATGCTGGTACAAGCCTTTAATCCCAGCACTTGGAAAGTTCTTGAGTTCAAGGCCAGTTGAGTTCCTGAAACAGCTAGAGGCAGGTTTGCTATAAAGAAATCTAGACTCAAAAAGCTACAACTTCAGGACAGTAAAACGAGGTTGAATATGTTTCTTTTCCATTTTAAAATCTTGCTTCTTGGTCAAAAATCTTTAGTTTGTAGGCGTATAAATTTATATCCAAGGTAGATTAATTTCAATACTGTGGTTCTTTAGGAAAGTTTTAAAATCAAAAATGGTAATACATTCAGAGGATTTTAAAATTGTTTAGGCTATCCTGAGTTTTTATTTCTTTCTTATAAAATTGAGGATTATTCTTTCGAGTTCTGTGAAAAGTTTTGCTATAATTTTAATAAACATTTACATTAAATCTGTAAGTGAGTTCTGTGAAAAATGTTGCTATAATTTTTAATGGACATTTACACTGAATCTGTAGATTGCTTTCAGTGAGATTGTCATTTTTGCTGTGTTTCTCCTACTTTCCCAAGAAAATAGGAGATATTTTTATTTTCTAATGTCTTAATTTTTTCTTAAAGGAGTTAAAGTTCTTATACAAGTTTTTTCATTTTGTATGGCCCACTCTTGGGTGGGAATCAAATTGTCTCAGCTTATGGTCCTTTCCTGCTGCCAGGTGTTGCTTCGGGGTGGACTGCTGAGACTCAGGTCTCTTACTAAATTTATCAAGGGCCAAAGTTATATTCATAGATATTTATAAGGATGATGTCTCCTGTGTACAGAACTTTTAACTGTTCCCCATTTGGGAGTTAATCCTCGTGGGCTTGCCCCTAATCATTTATGGCAAATGGATGTCACCCATGTTCCTTCTTTTGGGCGCATGCAATATGTTCACGTAACCGTGGATACATATTCTCATTTCATTTTTGCCTCAGCTCACACAGGAGAAAGATTACGAGATGTTAAAAGTCATTGTCTCCAGGCTTTTGCCTACATGGGAGTTCCTAAAACTGTAAAGACTGATAATGGACCAGCCTATACTAGCACTGGCTTTGGTAAATTTTGCTCTGAGTTTTCAATTTCTCACAAAACGGGTATACCTTATAATCCTCAAGGACAAGCTATAGTGGAGCGAGCGCATCGTATGCTCAAAGCCTATTTACATAAAACAAAAAAGGGGGAATATGGTTCCACCCCCAGAGATCATTTATCTTTTATTTTATACATTTTAAATTTTTTGACTGTTGATGCTCAATCTCATACTGCCGCTGACAGGCACTGGCGGCCAGATTCTTCCAGGATGCCTCATGTAAAATGGAAGAATTTATCAGATGGCACCTGGCATGGTCCAGATCCTGAACTGGTGTGGGGAAGAGGGGCTGTTTGTGTTTTCCCACAGGATGCTGACAATCCAATATGGGTACCTGAGCGGCTGGTGCGTGCTGTGGATTTTCCTGTCCAGAAGCCTGAAGCCAGGACAGAGCCGAGAGATCAAGGAGATTCTGGCTTGTCAACTGAAGAGTTGCGGGTTTCCTGAGGAGCTGGCTGCGGTGGTCCGAGTGCCAAGGATTGTTCCTCTACCCATCTACCCATCCCATGATATCGGCAGCCACAACTGTTGCTGCCACAGCAGCTAAAGCTGCTGGATTTTTCATTAGTCAGTCAGTTGCTTCCTGCTAGCACAAAGGATACCTTCTCAGGGCAGGTTGCAAATGCCTTAGCCATTCAAATTGAGCTAAATTTACATATGAATATTGCAGTTAATTTTGCTCTGGGTTGTGGTTAAAGACCACTGCTAGATGTTACAGTTATAAGCTTATTGCTGTTATTCACGGGACCCTGAGGTGTACAATTTACAAATTGGCTCTTAAAATTATTCTAGTTAGCTATACCAGGGTTATTTTCACCAGCGCTGAGACCTTACTTAAAGGGCTCCAGTTTGGGCAGAATTATTAAGGATTGAGCAGGCACAGTCTCCTTAAGGGATGCTTAGATGTGCTGGAGCATCATCTTCACGGTTATGATGCCAGAGCCAAAGGCAAGCTCAGGTCAATGTTGCCACGTGGCAAGTCCTCTTAGCTATTGCCCCAGAGAATCTTTCAGCACAAATCTGGCTGAACTCAGTGATGGATGACTAGTGAGCCAAAGACGGGAAAGGCTTTTGGGGGGCTGCCTCAACCTAAGACAGGAAATGTGTTTTGACCTGGATGCTTTCCCATGACGGGTAAGGGGTATTGCCTGACGTCCAATGCCACCCAAGACAGGCCTAGTCATAATTTATACAAAAGGGGGACCTGTAGGGCCCTGGTCTCCCTTATTCCTGTGGTGCATTTGTGGGGACAGTTTATGATCTACTAACTAAGCTTCTTGTGTGTTTCTGTGCTATGCCTGCCCCGCCTGGTGGTTAGCTGCAGGGCATTCACTCCATTGTTAATATGGTAATTTCCCACCTGCCTGGGCGGAAATCCTTGTGCTGCAGTTAGGTAGATAAGGACTTCCCAAAAGCTGAATAAAGTGGCATTCGGCTGATCTCCTTTCGAATGACCCTGGTCTCTCTGTGTCTTCTTTTCAATCTCCAGGCCCTTGCCCAACTCGCGTTCGGTACGGTGGCGCGCGAACTGTACCGAGGGTGTAACACCAAATCGGGTGTTACAACCCAGGTACAGAAAAATCCATATGCAAATTAGAAAACAGTGTGTCACTGCTAAGCTACCAAAAGAAGGGAGGAAGGGCCCTTTTTTATTTACAGAATGGAGGCGTCAACTGAAAGAATCTGGCTCCGCGAGATTGTCATTCAACAAGAACTTCTTTCAGTTAGGTCCAGAGAGGGTGTACTCAGCGAGACACCATCACAGACAAAGGAGAGAATCAAAGGCGGAGGTCATCGGAAGAGGCGCTCTCTTTTGACGTCTCTAACAGCACCAGCACTAATGCCTGACATAAAGACCTCTTCCCAGGAGCCAGACCTCAAATCGAGCAGGAGCTTTGATCACATTGCTGTGGTCATATTAGCAGTTGGACAGTCAAATGAACGGAAAGTCACAGTAAGACTCTGACTCTTAAGAAGCATTGGACCTTGAATAAAGACCAAACTCTTACGTTGCTTCATTGAACTTGCCCATATGTCGATTTGGATAAAGACAATTGCTCTGATCATTTTCTCAGTCTTTTCAGGAAATTGCATGACCATCAGCTTTATGTGTTTCATGTTTTCTAAATTAGTCAACTTGAAATAATATCAGAATAGAGGAGAGGGGCTGGAGAGATGGCTCAGTGGTTAAGAGCATTGCCTGCTCTTCCAAAGGTCCTGAGTTCAATTCCCAGCAACCACATGGTGGCTCACAACCATCTGTAAAGAGGTCTGGCGCCCTCTTCTGGCCTTCAGGCATACAGACAGAATATTGTATACATAATAAATAAATAAATATTTAAAAAAAAAAGAATAGAGGAGAGATTGTATTACAACAAAGGCAAGGAAGCCTTTGCTATTGTCTTGAATTCAGAGTGTGAGACACTAGATGGACAAATTGAACAAACACAGAAGCAAGACAGCCTTGCAGTGAACAACGGTCTCGAAAACTATACTGCCTGCGTGATACCCCGTCACTCTTTTCCTGGCTGTGTGTCCTTGGTCAAGTATCTGACTCAGTTACCTCATCTCTGAAATAGAGATAAGGGGTTGGAGAGATGGCTCATTCCATAAGGTACTTCCTGTACAAGAACACACACAAACAGGCAACCTGGGCTACATAGTGAGACTATGTCTCAAAAAGGGGATGGACAAGATAAGATTTGAGGGCTGAAGAGATTGTTCAGCAATTAAAAGCACTTGCTGCTTTTGCAGAGGACCAGGGTTCAATTCCCAGCACCAATATCATAGCTCACACACACACCTGTAACTCCAGATTCAGGGAATCTGGTCCCCTCAGACTCCAGGCACAAAACAAAACATGGTGCACTCACATACATGCAGGCAAAATACTTATACACATCCTAAAGATTCTTACATTTTGGGTTATGAGCCTGGCCTTTAATGGCTGAGCCATCATCTCTCCAGCCCTTAAAAAAAATTTAACACAAAAGCAAAGGAAAAAAAAGTGCCAAGGGGAGGAATGCACATGAGTGAAGACTCATAAACACATAGCACACAAATACACAAAAGCAGAGATGATCACATAAGAGCAATAATATACTATCACCAGTAGAAAATGCCTTGTTTGTTAAATGTTAAATAAATAGCACAACTCATAGATTAACAAGTGCATTAAATAGGCAATGTATTATGCCTAGCAAAGTGTTTGCCTTGGAGAAACTATTTTTATGATGTAGCCATTGGCCATGTATATTTATACTCATGTGAAATGCCCACAAAATACTTTTTGTTTTTTGTATTGCTAGTGAATTTTCCCCTGTTGAAGAGAGTCTTGCTTTTCAGACTCTATACAATTCACTGGGACACAGACAGTTGAGGCTGGTGAAGACAGGTTGGCAAGTACATTCTTGCTGAAAAAAAAACAAGGTGATCAAGAACCATGTGTGTGCGTGTGTGTGTGTGAGAGAGAGAGAGAGAGAGAGAGAGAGAGAGAGAGAGAGAGAGAGAGAGAGAGATTTATGAGAAGAAGCTTTTCAAAACAAAAGCCTAAGCCAAAGCTGCATTCATGGTAAAAGTGTGGGTTTAATCTAACACTTGAAATTTCACCCAGTGTGTGGAAATAAGGAATCTGGATAGGATTAGCTGGGTGCGTGGTGGGAGGAGGAGGGAACAGGGTCTTCCCCATAGCTACAGTGAAGGTGTCATCTTGGACTCAAGTGGGGAAAGCTCAGCTGTCAAGTTCATTCACGTGACTGTTAGCATGCTCAGTCTTGCTGGCTGGACACACAGTTCCTGGTTTCTCTGTAGTGGCAGTTGGCTTTCTCCAAAGCAAAGACATGGGAGAGGAAGCATAGAGAGGTGAAAGGGAGAGAGAGAGAGAGAGAGAGAGAGAGAGAGAGAGAGAGAGTTTTCCTTTATCTTATTCTATTCCTTAGAACTGAGTCAATATGAGTTCAGGCCACACACAAGAAGGGATTACAAAAGGGTATGAATAATGACTAACAGGAGAGGCAGGATCGTGACATAATTCTTTGAAATGATAAGTGTAATGACAACATTTGTTTCAGCAAGGTCTCCCTTGGTGTCTCTAGTTTAAACATGTGAGTAGATGGTGGCTTTAAAACTGCTCAGCATTTTGAAAGAACATCACATCTTTTTCTGTGATACAGATTTTTTTTTTTTGATTTTTCTAGACAGGGTTTTTCTGTAGCTTTGGTGCCCGTCCCGGAACTAGCTCTTGTAGACCAGGCTGGCCTCGAACTCCCAGAGATCCGCCTGCCTCTGCCTTCCGAGTGCTGGGATTAAAGGCGTGCACCACCACCGCCCGGCCTGTGATACAGATTTTTATATGGAGAGCTCTTTTTTTTTTTTTTTTTTTTTGGTTTTTCGAGACAGGGTTTCTCTGTAGCTTTGGAAACTGTCCTGGAACTCCCTTTGTAGACCAGGCTGGCCTCGAACTCACAGAGATCCACCTGCCTCGGCCTCCCAAGTGCTGGGATTACAGGCGTGCGCCACCACTGCCCGGCCTGGAGAGCTTTTCAAGGTTGAAATGATTACATTGTCACTCTTTGGCTTGAGTTACGGGTTGAAGTCACATATGCAAACCTTGACTCTAGCCCATTTCCTTCACAATTGAGCTCATCTCTGATAGACATCTTGGCATTTGTATCAGGTATTAGAGCAACTGTAATATTTAAACCATTAAACAAAGTTCTGGCATTTGAACCCTTCTAGGATGCCAACTAGCCTAGAATTTGGGAACTTTGCCTCTCGATGTTTTAAATTTACTGTCTAACTTAAGGAATAATGGTTCTTCAAGGTTGAGTGACCAAGTTCTGTTTTTAGAGGTCTCAGCAGAACCAAATGCCACCCAGGTTAAGAAAATCCTAATCAAAATCTGTCAGAATTTAAGATGGAGTGGGAGGTGGCTCATGCCTTTTATCCCAGCACTTGGGAGGCAGAGGCAGGCAGATCTCTGAGTTTGAGACCAGCCTGGTCTACAGAATGAGTTCCAAGACAGCCAGGGCTACACAGAGAAACTCTACCTTGAAAAACAAAACAAAGATAAGTTAATTAATGAGTTAATTAATTAATTAATTAAAATATGACAAGGTTTAATAAAGTTTGTGGTGGGGAGGCTCTTTCTAAGGTTGAAAAAGCAAACTGGTAATAAAGGGTGCATACTTTTCAGCCATAGTGTCAAATGCATTTGTTAATGAAGAAAGCCAGTGTGCCAGGACCTGTTGATTGCACCTGAGTGGAAACTCTAACCTATTATATATAACAACTGATCCAAATAGACACAGGTGTTGACAACACCCAACTGAGGCTGGGTGAGAAGCCAACAAACACTTGATTCTCAATTCTAGGCCCTATATGCTTTACCTTTGAAACAAGATAACAAGTAAAATGTACATGAGGTGGAAGCAGGAAGATCAGGAATTCAAGGGCATCATTGACTAAGTAGTAAGTTTGGGCTACAAGAGACTCTGTCTCAAACACAAACAACAAACCCAACAAAAACATTATCTTCCCCTTCACAAGCACCTTACAGTTATTGATATTTTAGCAACATGCGTCTTAAGATTTATTTTATGTGTGTTAGTATTCTTCCCACATTAATATATATGTACCACTTGCATGCCTGGTGCCCATGGAAGTCAGAAATGAGCATTTCATCTCCTGAAACTCAGCCATGACATAGGTGCTAGGAACTGAATCCAAGTCCTTTATGACAGAAGCCAGTACTCTTAACCTCTGAGCCATCATTAAGCCCCACAACTAACTCTTTTGCCTTTAAAAATTCATATTTAGGGCTCTGGTGCAGTCCCCACCAAACTGCAAGTAGATGAGATACCTGTCTTCGGGCTACACCCCCAACCCCAATCCGGCCACCCACTGGATGTTGTCTCATCAGGACCCACTCCGCTGCCCAACACCACCCTCTTCGTGGCTAGCCCTCCCCCGCAATCCCAGCAGACTACATAGACACAGGTGCAAACCACACCAGTTTGAAGAACAAGCACAGGCACCAGTCATACCAGTTGGAAGAAAAGATGAGCAAACGCCAGTGTAAGAATACATTCAACATGTCAACCTGTAGAAGAATGAAATTAGATCCATTTCTATCACCATGCACAAAACTCAAGTCCAAATGGATTAAAGACCTCAATATCAGTCCGAACACACTGAACCTGATAGAAGAGAAAGTGGGAAGTACTCTCCAACACATGGGCACAGGAGACCACTTCCTACGTATAACCCCAGCAGCACAGACATTAAGGGCCTCATTGAATAAATGGGACCTCCTGAGACTGAGAAGCTTCTGTAAAGCAAAGGACACTGTCACTAAGACAGAAAGGCAACCCACTGACTGGGAGAAGATCTTCACCAACCCCGCAACTGACAAAGGTCTGATCTCCAAAATATATAAAGAACTCAAGAAACTAGACCGTAAAAGGCTAATGAACCCAATTATAAAATGGGGCACTGAGCTGAACAGAGAATTCTCAACAGAAGAAGTTCAAATGGCCAAAAGACACTTAAGGTCATGCTCAACTTCCTTAGCGATCAGGGAAATGCAAATCAAGACAACTTTAAGATACCATCTAACACCTGTCAGAATGGCTAAAATAAAAAACACCAATGATAGCCTTTGCTGGAGAGGTTGTGGAGAAAGGGGTACACTCATCCATTGCTGGTGGGAATGCAAACTTGTGTAACCATTCTGGAAAGCAGTGTGGCGGTTTCTCAGGAAATTTGGGATCAACCTACCCCTGGACCCAGCAATACCACTCTTGGGAATATACCCAAGAGAGGCCCTATCATACAACAAAAGTATATGCTCAACTATGTTCATAGCAGCATTGTTTGTAATAGCCAGAACCTGGAAACAACCTAGATGCCCTTCAATGGAAGAATGGATGAAGAAAGTATGGAATATATACATATTAGAGTATTACTCAGCAGTAAAAAACAAGGACTTCTTGAATTTTGCATACAAATGGATGGAAATAGAAAACACTATCCTGAGTGAGGTAAGCCAGACCCAAAAAGAAGAACATGGGATGTACTCACTCATATTTGGTTTCTAGCCATAAATAAAGGACATTGAACTTATAATTCACGATCCTAGAGAAGCTAAATAAGAAGGTGAATCCAAAGACAAACATATAGGCATCCTCCTGAATATTAACCTTCATCAGGCGATGAAAGGAGACAGAGACCCACATTGGGGCACCGGACAGAAACCTCAAGGTCCAAATCAGGAGCAGAAGGAGAGGGAGCATGAGCAATGAACTCAGGACCGCGAGGGGTGCTCCCACACACTGAGACATAGGGGACGTTCTATCGGGATCTCACCAAGGCCAGCTGGCCTGGGTCTGAAAAAGCATGGGATAAATCCGGACTAGCTGAATACAGTGGACAATGACGAATACTAAGAACTCAAGAACAATGGCAGTGGGTTTTTGACCCTACTGCACGTACTGGCTTTGGGGGAGATTAGGCAGTTTGAATGCTCACCTTACTAGACCTGGATAGAGGTGGGCGGCCCTTGGGCTTCCCACAGGTCAGGGAACCCTGATTGCTCTTCGAGCTAATAAGGGAGGGGGACTTGATAGGGGAGGGGGAGGGAAATGGGAGGCAGTGGCGGGGAGGAGGCAGAAATCCTTAATAAATAAATAAATTTAATAAAAAAAAAAGAATACATTCAACAACTGAAAGAGCAATATGGCAGCACCAGAACCCAGTGGTCCTACAACTGCAAAACCTGAACATTCAAATGCAGCTGAAACACAAGAAAACCAAATTAAATTACTTTATGAAAATGATAGTGGCTCTTAAAGAGAAAATGGAAAATTTTCTTAGAGAAGTCAAAAAAAAAAAGACAAACAAACAATGAAAGAAATCAGTAAGTCCCTTAAAGTAAGCAAAGAAAGCCAATAGAAGAAACAATCAAACAGGTGAAGTAAACGGTTCAAGAACTGAAAACTGAAATAGAAACAATAAAGAAAATATAAACCATGTAATTCCGGGGAAGCAAACAGGAACTACAGATGCAAACCTCACCAATCAGTTGTTCAAGATACAATGGAGGAAATAGATTTATCAGTCAAAGAAAATTCTAAATCCAATAAATTCCTAAGACAAAATATCGAGGAAATCTGGGATACCATGAAAGACCAAACCTAACAATAGAGATAGAAGGAGAAGAATCCCAGCTCAAAGGCACAGAAGACATATTCAACAAAATCATAGAAGAAAACTTTCCCAACCTACAGAAGGACATGCCTATAAAGATACAAGAAGCTTACAGAACACCAAATAGGCTGGCCCAAAAAAAAGAGGCCCTTTCCACATAATAATTCAAACACAAGCATACAGAATAAAGAAATAATTTCAAGAGCTACAAAAGAAAAAGGCCAAATAATGTATAAAGACAGATCTATCAGAATTACACCTGACTTCTCAATGGAGACTCTAAAAGCCTGGACAGACAGTTTACAGACACTAAGGGACCATGGATGCCAGCCCAGACTACTATACCCAGAATAGCTTTCAATCAACATAGATGGAAAAAAAAGATATTTCATGACAAAACCAGATTTAAACAATACCTATCTACAAACCAAGCATTCCATAAAGTACTAGAAAGAAAATTCCAACCCAGGGAACTCAGTTATATCCATGAAAACACAGGGAATAGGTAATCTCACAACAGCAAAACCCAAAGAAGGGAAACACATATATTACTATCACCTACCAAAACCAAAAAATAACAGGAATTAACAATCGCTGGTCAATAACATCTCTTAATATCTTTTTTTTTTTTTTTGCTTTTTCAAGACAGGGTTTCTCTGTGGTTTTGGAGCCTGTCCTGGAACTAGCTCTTGTAGACCAGGCTGGCCTAGAACTCACAGAGATCCGTCTGCCTCTTGCCCCCCAAGTGCCGGGATTAAAGGCGTGCGCCACCACCGCCCAACTACATCTCTTAATATCAATGGATTCAATTCACCAATAAAAAGACACAGGCTGGGGGCTGGAGAGATGGCTCAGTGGTTAAGAGCATTGCCTGTTCTTCCAAAGGTCCTGAGTTCAATTCCCAGCAACCACATGGTGGCTCACAACCATCTGTAAAGGGGTCTGGTGCCCTATTCTGGCCTGCAGATAGGCACACAGACAGAATATTGTATGCATAATAAATAAATAAATATTAAAAAAAGACACAGGCTAGCAGAATGGGTACAAAATAGAATCCATCCTTTTGTTGCATACAAGAAACATACCCCAACTTCAAAGACAGACGTTATCTCAAAGTAATGGTAAGGAAAAGATTTTCCAATCAAATGGACCTAAGAAGCAAGCTGGTGTAGATATCCTTATAACTAACAAAATAGATTTCAAACCAAAACTAATTAAAAGAGATAAAGATGTACCTTTCATATTCATCAAAGGAAAAATCAATCAAGATGAATTCTTAATTCTGAATATCTATGCCCCAAATGCAAGGGCACCCACATTTGCAAAAGAAACAACACTAAAGCTTAAATCAAACCCTGCACATTAATAGTGGGAGACTTCAACACCCAACTCTCATCAATGGACAGGTCTGCCAGATAGAAACTTAACAGAGATATAAGGGAACTAACAGATGCTATGACTCAAATGTATTATTAGACATCTACAGAACATTTCACCCAAACACAAAAGAATATACCTTCTTAGCATCTCATGGGAGATTCTCTAACATTAACTACATACTCGGTCATAAAGCAAGTATCAATAGATACAAAAAATTGGAATAACCTCTTGTATCTTATCAGACCACCGTGGGCTAAAGTTAGAGTTCAACAACAACACAAATTGCATAAAGTCTACAAACTCATGGAAACTAAACAACTCTCAACTGAACCACCTCCGGGTCAAGGAAGAAAAAAGAAAGAAATTAAAGACTTCCTAGAATTCAATGAAAATGAATCCACAACATACCCAAACTTATGGAACACAATGAAAGCAGTGCTAAGAGGTAAGTTCATAGCACTAAATGCCTACTAAAGAATTTGGAGAAATTTCACACAAGCAACTTAACAGCGCACCTGAAAGCTCTAGAACAAAAAGAAGCAGACTCACCCAGGAGGAGCAGACACCAGGAAATAATCAAACTTAGGGCTGAAATCAATAAAATTGAAACAAATAGAACAATACAAAGAATCAATGAAACAAAGAGTTGATTCTTTGAGAAAATCAACAAAATAGGCAAACCCTTAGCAAACTAACCAAAAGGCAGAGAGAGAATATCCAAATTAACAAAATCAGAAATGAAAAGGGAGACAAAACAACAGACTCTGAGGAAATCCAGAGAATCATTAGGTCATACTTCAAAATCGGAAAATCTCAAAGAAATGGACAACTCTCTTGATAGGTACCACATACCAAAATTAAATCAAGAACAGATAAAGAATCTAAACAGACTTATTACCCCGAAGAAAATAGAAAGTTATTAAAAGTCTCCCAATCAAAAAAAAATGTCCATGACCAGATAGTTTCAGCACAGAATTCTATCAGAATTTCAAAGAAGAACTAATACCAATACTCCTCAAACTGTTATGCACAATAGAAACAGAAGGAATATTGCCAAATTCTTTTTATGAGGCCACAGTTACCCTGATACCCAAACAAAATATACAACAAAGTAAGAGAATTACAGATCAATTTCCCTCATGAACATTGATGCAAAAATACTCAATAAAATACTGGCAAACCGAATCCAAGAATACATCGAAAAAAATCATCCACCATGTAGGCTTCATCCCAGAGATGCAGGGATGGTTTAAAATCTGTCAATGCAATCCACCATATAAACAAACTGAGAGAAAAAATCACATGATCATCTCATTAGATGCTGAAAAAGCCTTTAACAAAATCCAACACCCTTTCAGGATAAAGTTTCTGGAGAACAGGGATACAAGAAACATACCTAAACATAATAAAGGCAATATAAAGCAAGCCGACAGCCAACATCAAATGAAATGGAGAAAAACTCAAAGCGATTTCATTAGCATCAGAGACCAGACAAGGCTGTCCACTCTCTTCATAGCTATTCAATATAGTCCTCAAGGCTCTAACTAGAACAATAAGGCAACAAGAGGAGATAAAGAGGATACAAATTGGAAAGGAAGAATTGAACTTTCACTATTAGCAGATGATATGATACAAGTGACCCAGCTAAGACTCCTAGCGATAGTGGAGAGGGTACCTGAATTGGCCTTTCCCTACAATCAGATTAGTGACTACACTAATTGTCATCATAGAACCTACATCTAGTAACTTATGGATGTGGATGCAGTGATCCACAGTCAAGCACTGGGCTGAGCTCCTGGAGTTTAAAGAGGGAGAATGGATCATATGAGCAAGAGGGGTTAAGATCATGATAGGGAAAATCACAGAGACAGCTGGCCTGAGCTAGTGGGAGCTCAAGGACTCTGGACTGACGCCTGGGGATCCTGCATGGTACTGAACTAGGTCCTCTGAATGTGGGTGACAGTTATGTGGCTTGATCTGTTGTGGGGAGACCCTAGCAAAGGAACCAGGACTTATCCCAGGAGCATAAACTGGCTTTTGGAGCCCATTCCCTATGGGTGGGATACCTTGTTTAGTCTTGATGTAGCAGGGAGGGGCTTGGTCCTGCCTCACCTTGGTATGCCAGTCTTCGTTGACTCCCCAAGGGAGACCTTGCCCCCTCTGCAGAGTGGATAGGAAGTAGGATGGGAAGAGGTGATAGGAAGAGACAGGAGAAGGTGAGGGAGAGGGAACTGGGGTTGATATGTAAAATGAGAAAAGTGTTTTTAATAATAAAAAATGCATAGTTAGTGCCTAGTCAGGTGTGAAAGTAAACGTAAAGGCTCTTGCCCCTAAGCTGATGACCTGGATTCTATCCACCCTTTGGAAACAGAAGGCAGAACCGGCCATCCAAAGTGTCCTCTGTCCTCTCTCTCGCAGTGCCCTGTGTGCACCCACACAGATACTACACACTAAATAATTAATGTAATTGTTAAAATTAGGGGCCACAGAGATGGCTCAATGTTGCAGGAGGTGTAGGTGTGCAGGAGGCAAAGGCAGGCAGATCTCTGTGAGTTGGAAGGCTAGCTTGGTCTACAAAGAGAGTTCCAGGACAGTCAGAGCTACACTGGAAGATCTTGTCTCAAAACAAAACAGTAAAAAAGGAGTACTTGCTGGGCATAGTAGTTCGGGACTACAATCCCAGCACTTGGGAGGCAGAGGCAGAAGGAACTCTGGAGTTCAAGGCCAACCTGGTCTACAAGACCTTGGAAAGAAAGAAAGAAAGAAAGAAAGAAAGAAAGAAAGAAAGAAAGAAAGAAAGAAAGAAGAGAGAGAGAGAGAGAGAGAGAGAGAGAGAGAGAGAGAGAGAGAAAGAGAGAAAGAGAGAAAGAGAGAAGAGAGAGAGAGAGAGAGAGAGAGAGAGAGAGAGAGAAAGAGAGAAAGAGAGAAAAGGGAAAAGAAAAGGAAAAAGGAAAAGAAAAGAAAAATGAAAAAAAGGAATAGAAAAAAAGAAAAAGAAAATAAGAAAAGGAAACTGGGCTGCTTTTGCAGATGACTAGAGTTTAGTCTACCTTGGACTTGGACAGCTTACAGCTGCCTCTAAGACCAGCTCTGGAGGATCTGATGCCCTCTTCTCAGCTCCCTGGACAACCTCTTCCATCTCACCCCACTCCCCATCACATATAAAGAGTGCACTCTTAAATGCTAATATCTCACTCCTGAGAAATTATGCGAACATTGTCAATAAGTTCATGTATTATCTTCAAGATTTTTCCCCATCCATACACAATTACATAAATCAAAATATTCTTTAAAGGGACAGGTGTTAAATGCTCATCTAGGGAGTTTAAGGCCTGAAAAAAAAATCCACATTAGAGTAAACCAAATCAAGGCAGTGAAATCAAGGCAGTGAATGGGACACATATGTTAAGCTACCACTATCTGCACTATCTGCTTCTGCTATGAAGGCTCCCCCTGTAAGAAACCCACCTGACTCCATTTTGAAGGCAGGAGCCATTATGCTGTATTGTTAAAGAAACAAATCTTTGTTTCCTGGAACAAGGCCTTCTCCAACCCATGACCTTGACTTGTTGGGGGGAGGGGGGGATACCATTACCCTCCCTGGCCCTTCCTGAACCCTCCTAATCACGTGGGAGTTTTTTGTTTGTTTTGAGATTTTTTTTCCTGGTATTTTCTTGTGATTTTGTTCCTTTTTTATTTTTATTTTATTTTTTTATTTATTATGTATACATTATTCTGTGTGTATACCTGAAGGCCAGAAGATGGCACCATTACAGATGGTTGTGAGCCACCATGTGATTGCTGGGAATTGAACTCAGGACCTTTGGAAGAACAGGCAATGCTCTTAACTTCTGAGCTATCTCTCCAGGCTGTGATTTTGCTCCTTAAAAAGAGGCCCAAGCGGTGGTGGCTGCACACCTTAAATACCAGCACTCAGGAGGCAGAGGCAGGTGGATCTCTGTGAGTTGGAGGACAGCCTGGTCTACAGAGCTAGTTCCAGGACAGTCTCCAAAGCTACAGAGAAACCCTGTCTCGAAAAACCAAAAAAAGAGGCGGGGGCAAGAGATGTATTTGGGGTGTTCTTTTAAACCCTACTTAGGAGGCAGTACCTGGCCAGCTCTCGGGTGCAACCCAATAAAAATCAAGCTTACTTCAAATTTGGTTCAAATTGTGGTAGTGATCTTATTCTCACCGTTGGGATTAACACCAATCTCCATAATTTCTTACAATGGAAACTCACTGCTGTTTAACAGAAATTAATATATTCTTTAGTAAGCTAACTAAAACATGATGGCTTCGTTTTACATACTTTGAAGATTAATACATGTATGTAACTAGAAAGTTAATCTTACCAAAAAATACTTAGAAGCAAACAGTCTATTTTAGAAGCTTTCTTTTGAAGTCATGGACGTACTTGAGGGTTGCCATTCCCAATTGCTGTCCACAAACCACAAGCTAGTCAAGTAGGGGTGTTGGGGAGACAATGTTGAACAACTTAACAATAACCCACAGCCTTCGGACCAACTGGAAGCTAAGGCAAGTCTCTGAGTATTTATAGTTCCATTCTAGGATCTTTCTAAGTAAGGAGATTTTTCAGGGCTTTATGCCATAACCATTAAAAATAAAACACAAAAAATCACCACACCAAATGCGATGAAAATGAAACAAAATTACACTCTCACAAGTAATGACTTTGAGAATTAAGTTAATCACCGGGCTGTTTTGGATTTCATTTTTTTTTTTTTTACAAACGCATTGTGGGTAGAACCTAGCTAAATGTGAAAGTAAACCCGGAGGCTGTGGGCGGCTGTAAGAGTCCCTGCTGGAAACTCTCGCTCTGCGCCAGTAGGTAGGGCAAAACGAGGACACTAAGTCTTGAGACTCAGAGCCTGCTCTGACGGGCACGAGGGGCGGGAGGCAGTGCCACTGAGGACTGGAAGTGTCCCGAGGTCCAACAGCGTCTTGGTGAGGGCGGGGTCTAGCGTGTCCCCCAAAGAAGGTGGTCCACGCTTCGGTCGCCGAAGGTGGAGATCAGCAGGTGTTTTCAGCATGGCTCCCAGCTTTTTCTCAGTAATCTCAGTTGCTTTCTGTGAGGTTCTGTGCGTGTAAAATCCCCTTTATGAAGGGTTTTTCCTTTTACATCACTCCCTATATTACTCATGGCTTCTCCACCCCCTGTTGAACTAAGAAAATGACTTTTCACAAATTTAAATATTTATAACGAGAGTCCAAGGACAAAGGGAGCGTTTGCCTATACTTAAGAGTTATTTATGCACATAAAAACTGCCAATATAACACGAAGTTACCCATTAGAAAGGGCATTTCTCTGAAGATGTGGGTTGGACCTGGGTGATTTTGCCAGCTACAAACTAAACCTTGAAACTAAAATATAAAGCAGAGCTCATACCCAAACCTTGGAGGGTGTTCGAATATCTAAATTCTGTCTCAGAATGCATTTGTCTTTTCTGTTTGTTTACTTAATTCCTTTAGAACTGTGGGGCTGGGAAAGTGTCTCAGAGGTAGGGTGCTTGCCTAGCATAGATAAGTCTTTGAGTCCCTAGTCAATACACACACCCACACCTTTAGGGGGATTTTTGTTAGAGTTCTTTTACTGATTCAAAATAAAGCAATTTATTGAAAATATTTCTTAAGGTTTTCCTAGTAGGCTGATGTTCTTCCTGTGAAGGAAAAGCCACAGAGTTTTTCAGAAAAAAAAAAAAAAAAAAAAAAAAGCCCATTAGGGTTGAGTTGGTAATTTCAAAACCATGAATAAAACCCTAAATTTAAATTAACATTAAAAAGTTACCCTGGATAAGATGGTAGTGCAGGGGGCTACAGAGATGGCTCAGCCTTTGCGGTTGCTGCTGCTTTTGAAGAGGACCAGAGTTCAGTTCCCATCAAGCAGTCTATAACCACTAGGAACACCAGCTCCAGAGGCCCTGACACCTCTTCTGCTCCCCAAAGACCTGCTCTCACTTGCATATATCCACAGAGACACATAAACATAATTACAAATAGAGAAAATAAAACCATCGGCTGTCTTCGGGAGGACCCAGTTTGGATTCCCAACAGCTCACTACTGTCTGCTAGCTCTAGTTCTGGGAGATGCAACACCCTCTTCTGGCTGCTTCAGGCATTGCATATATGTAATACCCAGGCAGACATGCAGGCAAAACACCTCTACACATAAAATAATAAAAGTTTTTAAAAATTTAAATTTTTAAATGGTGGGGCCAAAAGCTTAGGGATTTCTGAAGACTAAGATAGCTAACTCAATGATTTTTCAAACTTACAACTAATTTAGCAAAAATATTAGGAATATTGTTAAATGTTGTGTCTTATTTTCTTTTTTTATTATTTTATTACTTTAAAAAAATACCAGTCCAAATTCCCATTCCGTCCCCTCCTCCCACTTCCTCCAGACACTCTCCCACCCCTGCTCCCTCTAATCCTAAGAAAGGGCAGGGCACCCTGCCCTGTGGAAAGTCCAAGGCCCTCCCTACTACATCTAGGTTGAGCAAAGTATACATCCAAAGAGAATAGGGTCCCAAAAAGCCAGTACATGCAGTAGAGACAAATCCAAATGCCACTGTCAGTGGCCCCTCGGTCTGCCCCAACTGTAACCACATCCAGAGGGACTAGTTTGATCCCATGCTCGTTCACTCCCAGTCCAGGTGGAGCTGGTGTGTTCCCATTAAGCTCAGGCAAACTGTCTCAGTGGGTGAACCCCTCATGGTCTTGACCTCCCTGCTCATATCCTCAGTCCTTCCACTCTTCAACTGGACCTTGGGAGCTCAGTCCAGTGCTCTGATGTGGTTCTCTGCCTCTGTTTCCATCTGTTGTTGGACAAAGGTTCTATGGTGATATTTAAGATAATCATATGTCTGACTACAGGGTAAGGCAAGTTCAAGCACCCTCTCCTCTATTGCTTAGGATCTTAACTGGAGTCATCCTTGTGGATTCCTGTGAATTTTTCTAGAGCCAGGTTTCTTGCTAACCCCTAATAATGGCTCCCTCAATCAAGATATCTCTTTCCTTGCTCTCATATCTGTCCTTCCTTCATCTCGACTATCCTATTCCCTCAAGTTCTTCTCAACCCTCCCTTCTCCCCTTCCTTCTACCCTCTGCCCCCATGCTCCCAATTTTGTCAGGTGATCTTGTCTGTTTCCAGTTTCCAGGTGGGACTATATATGTTTTTCTTTGGGTTCACCTTATTACTTAGCTTCTTTAGGATGATGAACAATAGGCTCAATGTCCTTTGTTTATAGCTAGTATCTACTTATGAGTGAGTACATACCATATTCATTTTTTTGGGTCTGGGTTACATCACTCAAGGTAGTGTTTTCTAATTCCACCCATTTGCATGCAAAATTCAAGATGTCAATGTTTGTTTGTTTGTTTGTTTTTTAACCACTGAGCAGTACTCTAATGTGTAAATGTGCCACACTTTCTTTATCCATTCTTTAGTTGAGGGGCACCTAGGTTATTTCCAGATTCTGGCTATTACAAATAACACTGATATGAACATAGTTGAACAAATACATTTGTAGTATGATTTAGCATCTTTTGGGTATATTCCCAAGAGTGGTATTGCTGGATCCTGAAGTAGGTTGATTCTCAATTTTCTGAGAAATTGCCATACTAATTTCCAAAGTGGTTGCACAAGTTTGCATTCCCACCAGCAATGGATAAGTATTCCCCTTATTCCACATCCTCTCCAGCATAAGCTATCATTGGTGTTTTTGATATTAACCATTCTGACAGGTATAAGATTGGTATCTCAGAGTTGTTTTGATTTGAATTTCCCTGATAGCTAAGGAAGTTGAACATGTCCTTAAGTATCTTTGGGCCATTTGGAATTCTTCTTTTGTGAATTCTCTGTTTAGTTCAGTATACCATTTTTTAATTGGGTTATTTAGAATTTTAATGTCTGATTTCTTAAGTTCTTTATACATTTTGGAGATCAGTCCTTTGTCTGATATGGGGTTGGTGAAGATCTTTTCCCATTCAGTAGGCTGCCTTTTTGTCTTATTGAGTGTGTCCTTTGCTTTACGGAAGCTTCTCAGTTTCAGGAGGTTCCATTTATTTATTGTTGCTCTCAGTGTCTGTGCTACTGGAGTTATATTTAGGAAGTGGTCTCCTGTGCCCATGCATTGAAGACTACTTCCCACTTTCTCTTCTATCAGGTTCATTGTGATCAGATTTATATTGAGGTCTTTAATCCATGTGGACTTGAGTTTTGTGCATGGCGAAAGATATGGATCTATTTTCATTCTTCTACAGGTTGACATCCAGTTATGCCAGCACCATTTGTTGAAGATGCTTTCTTTTTTTCCGTTGTATAATTTTAGCTTCTTTGTCAAATATCAGGTGTTCATAGGTGTGTGGATTAATATTTGGGTCTTCAATTCGATTCCATTGGCCAATTTCTCTGTTTTTATGCCAATATCAAGCTGTTTTGATTACTGTAGCTCTGTAATAGAGCTTGATGTTAGGGATGATAATGCCTCTGGAAGTTTCTTTATTGTACAGGATTGTTTTGACTCTCCTGGTTTTTTGTTTTTCCATATGAAGTTGATTATTGTTCTTTCAAGGCCTGTGAAGAATTGTGTTAGAATTTTGATGGGGATTGCATTGAACCTATAGATTGCTTTTGGGAGGATTGCCATTTTTACTATGTTGATCCTTCCTATCCAAGATCATGGGAAATCTTTCCATTTTCTGGTATCTTCTTCAATTTCTTTCTTCAAAGACTTAAAGTTCTTGTCAAATAGGTCTTTCACTTCCTTGGTTAGAGTTACCCCAAGATATTTTATGCTCTTTGTGGTTATCCTGAAAAGTGATGCTTCTCTGATTTCCCTCTCTGCTTCTTTATCCTTTGTGTATAGGAGGGCTACTGAATTTTTTGAGTTGATCTTGTATTCTGCCACATCATTGAAGGTATTTATCAGCTGTAGGAGTTCTCTGGTAGAGTTTTTAGGATCACTTATGTACACTATCATAACATCTGCAAATAACGAAAGTTTGACTTCTTCCTTTCCAATTTGAATCCCCTTGATCTCCTTATGTTGTCTTATTGCTATCGCTAAAACTTCAAGAACTATGTTGAAGAGATATGGAAAGAGTGGTCAGCCTTGTCTTGTTCCTGATTTTGGTGGAATCGCTTGAGTTTCTCTCCATTTAATTTGATGTTAGGTGTTGACATGCTGTATATTGTTTTTCTTGTATTTAGATATGATCTGTATCCCTAATCTCTCCAAGACCTTTATCATGTAGGGGTGTTGGATTTTGTCAAATGTTTTTTCATATGATCTAATGAAATGATCATATGTTTTTTATTTCAGTTATTTATATGATGGATTGCTTTATTTATTTATGTGTGTATGAGTGGGTATGGATACCTTTGGGTATGGTGGCCATAAAAGAACATGAGATTCCTCAGAACTAGAGTTGAAAGGTATTTTGTGGGGCGCTGACTTGTTCTGTGGGTGCTGGGATCTGAGCCCTTATCCTCATGACTGTAACAGTGTCATTTCGCCATCCCCTAGACCCTGAGTTCTCAAGATAGCTAATTAGGACTAATGACAACTTTATAACTGTGGGAATTTTGTCAAGTAACTGAAATGGGAATTTAATACTAATCATAGCAGTTTATAAGTTACTAAAGTACTAAGAACTTACACATGCCTTCCTATTACATCTGCAAGTTTCAGGCCAGCCAAGTCTACATTGTGAGACCCTGTCTAAAAAAGAAAAACCCAACAACTACAACCACACCACAGATTCAATACTATGTGGCCTGAAATTTCCTCTACCATAGAAATTTACTTTAAATTGTTTTCATGTGTATGGGTATTTTGCCTGCATGTATTTACACGTGCCATACACAAGTCTGGTAAACACAGAAGCCACAATGTAGCTTTGGATTCCCAAAAACTGGAATCACAGAAAGGTGCGAGCTGCCATATGGGTGCTGGGAATTGAGCCTGGGTCTTCTGGAAGAGCAACCAGTGCGCTTAACCTTTTAAGCAATCTCTAGTCCCTTCTATATTACCTTTTAACTTAGTCTCAGACTGGGTCTTAGGAAGAGCAAAAGGCATCCAAAGTCTTTGTCACAATGTCACAGGAACTCTAACCCAGTTCTAATAATGCGCCCCTTCAGAATCTCTCAAACTGGACCGCTAGAGTCTGCATTGCTCTAAACACTACTGTCTTCCAGGCTCCTACCAGCATGGCCATTTGAGCTCAGCTTAAAGGTCTGGTAAACTGCTTTTCCAGTCCAAAGTTCCAAAGTCTTCCACCACATTCCTTAAAAAAAAGAGTCAGGTTCTTCATAGTAGCATCCTGCTCCTGGTACTACTTCTGTATCAGTTACGACTGTGATAAAACACTTCTGTCATAGTGGGAAAGCATGACAGCAAGCAGAAGGCATGGCTACCAGAGCAGGAAAGCAAAAGCTTACAAATAAACAAACAAAATGGTCAAAAATAAAATGGCAGCAAAAAGGCAAGCAACAAATAAACAACAAAAATAAATAAATAAAGTAACCTAAAAATTAAAGAAAAGTTTATGTGTGTGACTGTTGGCCTGTTTGTGTGTTTACGCACCACATGTGTGCCTGGTGCTTAGAGGCCAGAAGGGGGGTGTCAGATCCCCTGGAACCAGAGTTACAGATGATTGTGAGCAAAGCCACATGGGTGCTGAGAACTGAGTCTGGGTCCTCTGCAAGCGCAGACAGTGCTCCAGACTGCTGAGCCATCTCTCCAGCTTCTGATTTCTGCCAACTGTTGTAATACAGGATATAATCAAGGATCATGAGTTTGAAAGCTTTCCCAACTTCCTCTTCAAATGTAATTGGATTTTGTGTCTTCCTACATGAAAATATATCAAAAAGTTGTAGGGAGCAGGACAGGATTAGGTCCTGGACAGCTGGTTAAGAAATGGTTCTGAAGATGTGGGGAAGGTGTTGGGACCTTTGGGTCTCTGAACCACTTACAGCCCCGAGGCTTAGTGATCTAACAGAATTCATCACATTGTGTATTCTAGCAGTGGCTTGCAGAGATGCTCTGAAGGGATTACAGAGGGCTCTATAAGCATACACTTTAAGAGAGGCATAACACAATTCGCTTTCTAGCCCAAAGCCTAGGAAATAAATAGGCAGGAGTTCAGACAAGTGCTAAATGGCAGTTGTTTCTGCTGAATCCAAGTGGCCTGAAAAAAAAAAATCAATTTCATTCTCATCCAAGGAGGGCTTACCTTTTGGATTCTTCCTGATTTATTGAATAGTAAAGCAAATGACTTTGTCAGCTTTAAAAGTAAACAAGGCAAAAATTCAGTACAACCTTCCAAAGTCAAGTACAACAAAATTAGGAGAAAGTATTTTGGAATGCTGGATTGAGCACTATGACGCTGCTTTTCAGAATTCTTATTTGATCTGATTTGCAACTCTAACATATGTCTGACTTGTCTGGGGCCTCTTCTGCTTTGGACGCTTTTGTCCCGGCCCAGCTGGCTGCCTTTCCCGGGTTCTGAGAAATACTTCCTCACCCAAGTGTGCGTCAGGGTTCAGTTTTGTCAGCACATAGAAGGAAGAGCTCATTCGAGAAAGAGGTGTGAGGGATGGGGAAGCAAAAGCTGGGTATGGTGGTGCACACCTTTAATCCCATCACTTCGGAGGCAGAGTCAGGTGGATTTCTATGAGTTTAAGAGCATCCTTGCCAGGCAGTGGTGGCACACGCCTTTAACCCCAGCACTCGGGAGGCAGAGGCAGGCGGATCTCTGTGAGTTCGAGGCCAGCCTGGACTACAATAGCTAGTTCCAGGACAGGAACCAAAGCTACAGAGAAACCCTGTCTCGAAAAATCAAAACAACAACAAAAAAAAAATCAAAAAAAAAAAAGAGCATTCTTACCTTTTTCGTGTCAGGCAGGGCTGAGAGAGAGAAGAGAGAGTCAGAGACAAAGATGGAGCGACAGACAGAGACAGACAGAGACAGAGAGAGAACTAGATGTTGCCGTACAAGTTTCACTGGGAGTTTAAGGCAAGAATGTGAGTTGAAATCTAGAGTGGGCTACATAGAGAAACCCTAAAAAACGTGGGGGAAAAAAGTACAAAGAAGAAGGTAGATGCCATTCATAATCTAATTTTTTTATAGCCATAGTGTCTTTTTTTTGTTATGGAGTGTTAATCCCAAAGATAGGAGGAGAAAGACAGCTGAACCAAATCATCATAGCCAAATTAATTAAGGCAAGCTTTTTTACTCATGTACACAGGCTGCTCCCACTAAGTCAGGGTTTGAGAGGTCAACATTGGATGTGAGAAAAACAAGGCTTTTATAGCTTAGGGGTAGGGCGTTTCCAAATAGGGGGTTTGGTGGGCAAAATAGGCAGGGTTACAGAAGCAGAGCACGAACATAACAAGTTATTCCCTACAAACATGGTTCCAAGGTGTGCAAAACCTTTGCAACCATGGTTCAAAAGGTGGTCACGTGTACCCGTCCAGCAGGTCCAGTTATTCCAGGGTCTGAAGAGGCACTACCTGAAAGAATGTGGGCGGGAGAGAGAAACGGAGACCAAGCAAAATTCTTGTCAAGGTCTCAGTTTATTAGCGTATGGCAGCGGCTTATATAGCCCCTGAATGAGGAATTTGGGTTGGGGGGGTTGCCGGGATAGCAAAGGTCACTAGTCAGCACACCTGGTCAAACAGTTCTCAAGGTGATTGGGATGTGGGGGCTCCCTGCAAACATTCTTAGGACAATGGTCCCTGCTATCAAGATAGTTGGGATGTGAGGCAGGTTCCATTAGCAAACAGCTCTCAAGGTCGTGGGGCTTTCTGCAAACATCCTTAGGACAATGATCCCTGCTATCATCTTTGGGACAAGGGTCCCTGCCAGTCACATAACCTTTTCAAACCAAGATAAGGTGGAAACAGCGTTTGAAACAAAGAACAGGCAGCACAGAACCATTTTAGTTAAGGTTTCAGGTGAGGCATAGCCCAATCCTAGAGAGGATTAGTTGTAAGCAGGAATGAACCTAGTTAATCTTTACTATAAGATGACGTGGGAGCCTAAAATGGAGGCAGACTGATTCTTCAGCAGAATGATTTAAATGCTGCCCTTAGGAATAATGGCAATGGCAACTTAGGATATGCCAGAGAAGAACCATGGCAGGAAGACCACTCAAGAAGATGTTGTAATGACCACTGGGCCAAAAGCTAATGGTAGCAGTTACTGAAAAGAGAAAGAGTGGGCCTGGAGAGAAGGCTCCATGGTGAGAGCATCTTCTGCTCTTCCAGAGGACTGAGTTCAGTTCTAAGCATCCATACCAAGTGGTTTACAACTTCATGTAACTTCAGCACCAGTGGGGACATCCAACACCTCTGACTTCCACAGATGAACACGTACAAACACATAATTAAACATAATAAAGATTAAAAATAAAAGCTCAGTGGTTAAGAGGACCAACTGCTCTTTCAGAGGACCCAGGTTCGACGCCTATCTCAGCACTCACATGGGCTAACAATCCTCTACAGCTCTAGTTCCAGGGGATTTGATGCTCTCTCCTGGCCTCTGCAGGCGCCACGCAGCATATATCACAGACAAACATGCAAGCAAAACACCTGTACACATAAAACATAAATAAATAAACTTTTAAAATAAACAAATGGATGAGAAAAAGTTATGTGTGAAGAAGTAACTGGAAATGAGGAATCAGTAAATCTTATGAAATTAGATGCAAGAGGAAGAAAGAAAAGGCAATGGTGAAGCAGATTCTGCTGAGTGATGGAAGGGTATGTTATTCATTTCACCAAAATTTATTGAGTGCTTACTATCCTCATGGAGCTTAGGGATTAGTTAGGGGAGACAAACTAAAAAGTCAGATAACAGCTGTTCATTGTCTGTTAGGTAGCTGAGTGTTGTAGAGAAAACTCACTAAGGATGCATATGTGTGAGTGTGTGTGTGTGTGTGTGTGTGTATGTGTGTCTGTGTTGTATGGCAAGTATGCGTGCATTTAAACATGTGGTGCTATGGGTTGAACCCAAGATTTTATGCATGTTGGTCTAGACCTCTACCACAGAATTGCATCCCTAAGAAGAAGTCTTTTAGATTTAATTAAAAAAAAATTTTTTTGAGACAGTTGCATACCCTGCTTTAGAGAGGAATTTTAAATAAGAAAATGGGGGGGGGGGGAGTGGAGGCTGGAGAGATGGCTCAGCGGTTAAGAACATTGCATGCTCTTCCAAAGGACCCAAGGTCTATTCCCAGCAACCACATCTGTAATGAGGTCTGCTGTCCTCTTCTAGCAGGCATATATGCAAACAGAATATTGTATCCATAGTAAATAAATAAATATTTTTTAAAAAAAAATGGTCAGGCCTAGAAGCACGTAATTTAGGCAGGTTGGAACTCAGTTCCAGGACTGCCAAGACTACACAGAGAGAGACCCTGTCAAAACAAAACAACAATAAAAAGTAATAATAAATAAATAAGCAAATAAATAAGGAAAAGAAGAGGGCTGCACGGTTACTTTGTCCTTGCTGAGGAAGGAAGGCCTTAGGAAGGCAGTCCAGCATAGCAAGGGCTGCCGCATCCTGGGGACTGGGGAGGGTGAGAGGGGAAGCAGAAAACCTCCCCCTGAAGCCTAGTGGCAGTGTTAGTGAGCCCTAGCTGGGTGGTTTAAGAGATGTATTTATTGTATATGAGTTCCTTTATGCCAGAATATGGGTGCATTTATGCCAGAAGAAGGCATCACATCAGATCCCACCATGTGGTTGGTTACTGAGTTCCGACAGAACTCAGGTCCTCTGGAAGACCAGCCAATGTTCTTAACCTCTGAGCCCCTGGGGCTGTCAGTCTTAAAACCAGAGACGTGGGCGCAGTTGTTTTCTCCCAGAGGGCGGGAAAACAAATTTATTCCAGACCTCTCTCCTGGCGTCTAGTGAAGATCAACAAATTTCCGAGTCCTTTATCTTGCAGATCAACCGCCCGCCCAACGTCTGCCTCCCTTCCCACACCTCTTTTCCTTTCTTCTAGGATGCTTAATAGATTTCGGGTTCGTTCTGACTCAAGTGACTTTGTCCTAAGAGTCTCTTCAGTCTGAAAGGAGCTTTTCCCGAAACAAGCTCGTTCTCTCGGACTCTAAGTGGACCTGTCTTTTGGGGGTCGACATTCATTCCATCTCAGGGGCTCCGAATGAGGTACGTTCTGATGCAGACAACTAAAAACCTGACCCTCCTCTACGGTTTCATCAACAGGCGCCATCACCACCTCATTTTGTACAGACTTGTGAGGGTTGAAGCAACCTCACTAAACCCAGCTTCATAGCCTCGTGCTATGTCATTATCTAAGGCATTTTCTCAGAAGAGAGAGCTACAGGTGAGTGATAAAAACCCTGATAAATAATCAATCAGTCCTGTTGCTGTTTTCTCTAAAAAGAGGCTTTATTTGAATGGATGGAGGGAGGGAGGGAGGGAGGGAGGGAGGGAGGGAGGGAGGGAGGGAGGGAGGGAGGGATTAATTTAAATCTAACCCATGCTCAGTGCTGAAATTCAGGAGAGATTTCGCTATTCACTATGTCTGGAGCTGAATTGGTGGCAATTGCCTGTAATTCCAGCACTAAAGAAATAGGAGCCGCTCTGATTGGTTTAGAACTCGTGTTTACCAGGCTGGCTTTGAACTCACAGAGATTCCCCTGACTTTGCTTCCCATGTGCTGGGATTAAAGGCACAGGCCACCATTTCCTGTCATGTTTTTCTCTTTCTTTTCTTTTCTTTTCTTTTCTTTTCTTTTCTTTTCTTTTCTTTTCTTTTCTTTTCTTTTCTTTCTTTCTTACAACTTAAATTAACCTGTTCCTATTAATCTATGTGCTGCTTTTACCTCTCCTGCAAGTCCTGCTTCCTTTCTGTTGAAATGACTGGAGACTCTTCTCACTCTGCCTTTCTTCCCAGCATTCTCTCTGTCTTGAAAATCCTGACTAGCCATTGGCCAATCAGCTTTTTATTGGCATTGAAAGCAATACACATTTACAGTGTACAAAGATTGTTCCGCAGCACAGTAACCTTCTGGGGACCCACTATGAGCAATTGATTATACTTGTTAAGTGGGGTGACATCGCACAGGAGGTTGAATTTGAAGTTCTGCTGGCCACTATTCAGACAAGGTTAAGCTCTGCAGATTTTGCCATCACACAGAATTATTGAAGCCATGGTTAACTTCATCTGAAATTCTATAAGATAGAGACCTCACAAACAGGGTAACTTCAAAGAACAAAGCCATATGGCTACACATTGGTGGGTTTTTATAATTCTACAGTCTAGAAACATGTACTCATGTCAGTCTTTGTTTTACTTTTGCCTGGCATTTTGTATGTCACCTTTACTACCCAAGGATGATGTTGTAGGATGGGACTCACTGAAAGGTTAAACACTACACTTCTCAGTGGTGCTAAGCCCCAGGGCAGAGGGATATTATAGAGGGTTTTTGTTTGTTTGTTTGTTTTTGCCTGTAGAGTTGCATATTCTGCATTATTTGAATTTTTACAATAAGCATATATTGCTTTTGCAAAAAAAAGATATATTAATATTCAGAACTGAGGTTGGTGACACTGACAAGAAGAATAGTATTTCGAAGCCCGTGAGCGCAGTCTAGTGATAGAGTCATCCATCACAGGTGATTCCTGCTTGTGTATGTGAGGGTGTGAGCCACCACACTGTCTGAACAGGAAAAGATCTGTTACCCCTTGAAAGTCCACCAGATGGGGTGGCTGAGGTGTGTTTGCATAGATGAGGAAAATCTTAAAGAAGATGCATGATGGAGTTGGGCATGGTGGACCATGCCCCTGGTCCTCAGGAAACAGATTGAGTCCACCATGGTCTACATAGCAAGTTCCAGGCCGGCCAGGGGTGAGATCCTGACTCAACCACAACAGAGATGAGAGCTAGCCCTGCAGCTAGAGGCTGTGCTTCATGCCATGGCTAATGACTCTGCAGTCTGGGAGCACAGCTCAGCGGGAAATGTATTCTGTGCACGAGGTCCCGAAGAAAGAAGTTAGAAGGTTATGCTTAGGTTCTTGAATCATGACTGCTGGTCCAAATGGGAACAGGACCTTTGGAAGTTCGTTTTACTCTCAGAAGCGGCCTTCTCACACTGCAGGGTTCATTGCGCCCCTTTTCCCGAGTAAGCAGGTCTTCGGAGACCATTCACAGTCAAAGTCAAGTTTTGCTTTTCTTTCTGGACTAATGCTTCGATAAAAATCAATAAAAATGAGTTACTGGAAAATAAAATGAAAACAAAACCCCAAACCACAAGAAACTGGAGATAATGGCGCATGCCCAATATCTGGGAGGCAGAGGCAGGAGGATCGCTAAGTTCAATACTAGGTAGGTCTATGTAACCAAGACCCTGTCTCAAAACTCTATCCCCCCAATAAAGACCTGACCAAACAAACAAAGCTCTTTGGAGGTGGAGGCAGGAGGATTATACAGAGTAATCTGAAATTAAGGGGAGGGTAATGTTGCCAGCCTCTACTGCTTATGGTATATCTCAGCCTTTCCGCCTATTCTTTGGCAGCAGGGAACATTTTTGGACCTTTGTCCACAGATTGTGCTGTGGGAAGATTAACCTAAACATGCTAACTTGAACTCTGACCCAATAGAATTGTCAGTAAAATTACAATCAGATTTTCAAATGGTTTAAAATTTGAGATGTCCATATAAACAATAAAGTAGAAACAGAGGGCGAAGGTACTGCAGGACATAACTAAACGAGGACAGGTGTCCTGGCACAGGCTTTTAGTCTCAGTGCATAGGCAGGCAGATCTCTGTGAGCTTGGGGCCTCCTTGCTCCCCATAGAGAGTTCCAGGTTAGACAGGGCTAGCTACATAGCTAGATTCTGCTTCAAAACAAAACAATACAACCAAAAACACCAGAAAAACTCACTGCCACCATCACTACCACCAACCACTACAACAACAACAGCAAACCAAATAAAAAAAAAGATGCAATTCCATGAACTATCCCCCAAACTTGGCAGTGGAGTTTTGTGCATGGTGATAGATATGGGTCTATTTTCATTCTTCTACATGTTGATATCCAGTTATGCCAGCACCACTTGTTAAATATACTTTCTTTTTTCCACTTGATATTTTTTGCTTCTTTATCAAAGATCAGGTGTTCGAAGGTGTGTGGATTGATATCCGAGCCTTCTATTCGGTTCCATTGGTCCTCCTGTCTGTTCTTAAGCCAATTCCAGGCTGTTTTTAGTACTGTAACTCTGTAGCAGAGTTTGAAATCAGGGATTGTGATGCCTCCAGAAGTTCTTTTATTGTACAGGATTGTTTTGGCTATCCTGAGTTTTTTGCTTTTCCAAATGAAGTTGAGTACTGTTCTTTTGAGGTCTTTGAAGAATTTTTCTGGAATTTTGATGGGCATTACATTGAATCTATTGATTGCTTTTGGTAAGATTGCCATTTTTACTATGTTAATTCTTCCTACCCAAGAGCGTGGGAGATCTTTCCACTTTCTGGTGTCTTCTTCAATTTCTTCCTTTAAAGATTTAAAGTTCCTGTCATACAGGTCTTCTACTTGTTTGTTTAGAGTTATTCTGAGATATTTTATGTTATTTGTGGCTATTATGAAGGGTGTTGATTCTCTGATTTTTTCCCCAGCTCTTTTATAATCTGTGTACAGGAGGGCTATTGATTTTTTTGAGTTAATCTTGTATCCTGCTACATTGCTGAAAGTGTTTATGAGTTTTAGAAGTTCCTTGGCAAAATTTTTGGATCACTTATGTAAACTATCATATCATCAGCAAAGAGTGAGAGTTTGACTTCTTCAATTTGTATCCCCTTGATCTCCTTTCGGTGTCTTGTTGTTCTAGCTAGAGCCTCAAAAACTATATTGAATAGATATGGAATGAGTGGACAACCTTTTCTTGTTCCTAATTTCAGTGGAATCACTGGGAGTTTCTCTCCTTTTAGTTTGATGTTGACTGTTGGCTTGCTGTATATTGTCTTAATCATGTTTAGGTATTTTTCTTGTATCCCTGCTCTCTTCAAAACCTTTATCATGAAGGAATGTTGTATTTTGTCAAATGTTTTTTTGGCATCTAATGACATGATCATGTGGTTTTTATTTTTCAGCTTATTTATATGGTGGATTACGCTGAGATTTTTTTTTTTTTTTTTTTTTTTTGGTTTTTCGAGACAGGGTTTCTTTGCAGCTTTGGAGCCTGTCCTGGAACTAGCTCTTGTAGACCAGGCTGGTCTCAAACTCACAGAGATCCCCTGCCTCTGCTGGGATTAAAGGCGTGCGCCACCACCGCCCGGCAACTGACAGATTTTTGTATGTTGAATCATCCCTGCATCTGTGGGATGAAGCTCACTTGGTCATGGTGGATGATGGTTCTGATGTGTTTTTGGATTCGATTTGCTAGTATTTTATTTAGTATTTTTGCATCAATGTTCATGAGTGAGTTTGGTCTGTAATTCTCTTTCTTACTATTGTCTTTCTGTGGTTTGGTTATCAGGATAATTATAGCCTCATAAAAAGAGTTTGGCAATGTTCCTTCTATTTCTATAGTGTGGAATAATCTGAGGGGTATTGGTATTAGTTTTTCTTTGAAAGTCTTGTAGAATTCTGAGCAGAAACTATCTGGTCCTGGGCTTTTTGTGGTTGGGAGACTTTTGATGACTGTTTCTATTTCTTCATCAGTTATAGGTCTGTTTAATTCGCTTATCTGGTCTTGATTTAATTTTGGTAAGTGATATTTATCTGGAAAGTTGTCTATTTCCTTTAAGTTTTCCAATTTTGTGGAATACAGGTTTTCAAAATATGATCTGATGATCCTCTGTATTTCCTCCGTGTCTGTTGTTCTGTCCCTCTTTTCATTTCTGATTTTGTTAATTTGGATATTCTCTCTCTGCCTTTTGGTTAGTTTGGATAAAGGTTTGTCTATTTTGTTGATTTTCTGGAAGAACCAACTCTTTGTCTCATTGATTCTTTGTGTTGTTTTCTTTGTTTCTATTTTGTTGATTTCAGCTCTCAATTTGATTATTTCTTGCCGTCTAGTTCTCTTAGGTGAGGTTGCTTCTTTTTGGTCTAAAGTTTTCAAATGTTCTGTTAATTCACTAGTGTGAGATTTTTCCAGCTTCTTTATGTAGGCATTTAGTGCTATGAACTTGCCTCTTAACACTGCTTTCATTGTGCCCCATAAATTTGGGTATGTTATGTGGTTATTTTCATTGAATTTTAGAAAGTTTTTAATTTCCCCCTTTATTTCTTCTTTGACCCATTGATGATTCAGGTGAGCATTGTTTAATTTTCATGTGTTCCTGGATTTTCTGGAATTAGTATTGCTATTGACTTCTACTTTTAAAGCATGGTGACCTGATAAGGTACATTGGGTTATTCCAATGGTGTTTTTTTTTTTTTTTTGTTTTTTTGTTTTTTTTTTTTTGTATTTCTTGAGGTTTGTATGTTACTGAGTATGTTGTCAATTTTTGAGAAGGTTCCATGGGGTGCTGAGAAGAAGGTATATTTTTTTCTGTTTGGATGGAATATTCTACAGATGTCTGTTAAGTTCTTTTGAGTCATAACATCTGTTAGTTCTCTTATCTGTTCATTTTTTGTCTGATTGACCTCTCCAATGGTGAGAGGGGAGTGTTGAAGTCTCCCACTATTAGTGTGTGGGGTTTAATATATGATTTAAGCTTTAGTAGCGTTTCTTTGACATATGAGGGTGCCCTTGTATTTGGGGCATAGATGTTCAGTATTTGAAATTTCTTCTTGATGGATTTTTCCTGTGACTAATATGAAATGTCTTTCTTTGTCTCTTTTGACTGATTTTAGTTTGAAGTCTATTTTTGTTAGATATTAGGATAGCTACACCAACTTGTTTCTTAGGTCCATTTGATTGGTATATTTTTCCCCAACCTTTTCCTCTGAGATGATGTCTGTCTTTGAGGTTAAGATGTGTTTCTTGTATGCAAAAGAGGGATGGATTCTGTTTTCATATCCAATCTGTTAGCCTATGCCTTTTTATAGGTGAGTTGAGTCCATTTACATTAAGTGATATTAATGACCAGTGGTTGCTATCTCCTGTTAATTTAGTTTTCATTGTGATGTTTTTTGTGCATTTTTTTCTTCTTTGGGATTTGCTGTAATGAGATCATCAATTGTCTGTGTTTTTGTTGGTGTAGCCATCTTCCTTGGGTTGGAGTTTTCCTTCTAGTATTTTCTGGGTTTGTGGCTAGGTATTGGTAAAATCTAGATTTGTCACGGAATATCTTGTTTTGTCCTTCTATAGTGATCGACAGTTTTGCTAGGTATAGTAGTCTGGGCTGGCATCCATAGTCTCTTAATGTCTGCATAATGCTTGACCATGACCTTCTGGCTTTCATTGTCTCCAATGAGAAGTCAGGTGTAATTCTCATAGGTCTACCTTTATATGTTACTTGGCCTTTTTCCTTTGCAGCTCTTAATATTCTTTCTTTACTCTGTATGTTTAGTGTTTTGATTATTATGTGGCAAGAGGACTTTTTTTGATCCAGTCTATTTGGTGTTCTGTAAACTTCTTGTATATCTTTCTTTAGGTAGGGAAAGTTTTCTTTATAATTTTGTTAAATAAATTTTCTGTGCCTTGGAGTTGAACTTCTCCTTTTTTTATACCAATTAATCTAAGACTTGGCCTTTTTATGTTATCCCATATTTCATGGATATTTTGGGTTAAGCTTTTGTTAGATTTAATGTTTTCTTTACCTGATGAGTCTATTTCCTCTATTGTATCTTCAGTGCTTGAGTGAGATTCTCTCTTCCATTTCTTGTATTCGGCTGTTCATGTTTGTGTTTGTGGTTCCTGATCTTTTTCTCATGATTTCTGTTTCTATAATTCCCTCGGTTTGTGTTTTCTTTATTGTTTCTATCTCAGTTTTCTTTTATATGCTTATTTATTTTTCTTTGTTTCTTTAAGTGATTTGCTGATATCTTTCATTTTTTGTTTGTCTTTTCCTCCGTTTCTTTAAGGTAATTTCTCAGATCATCTTTAAAAATTTCAAACATTTTTTTGAGGTTATTTTTTAGATCATTTTATTCTTGTTCATCCATATTTGGTTGTTCAGGTCTTGCTTTTGTAGGGTTTTACTGGTATTGTGTTGCTCTATGTGGTGTAGTGTGTGATCTTACCTTTTCTACTCATCTTTTCCTCTAAGAGGTTGGGGCTGTCTGAGATTCTGTTGAGTAATCATCTAGACAGTCGGGTGGTGGTGGCGCATGCCTTTAATCCCCGCACTTGGGAGGCAGAGGCAGGTGGATCTTTGTGAGTTCGAGACCAGCCTGGTCTACAAGAGCTAGTTCCAGGACAGGCTCCAAAACCACAGAGAAACCCTGTCTCGAAAAACAAAAAATAAATGAATAAATAAAAATTAAAAAATTTTTTTAAAAAAAGTAATCTTCTAGGTGCTAGTGAATCCAGAGCTCAGATGGTGTTCCTCATGGTACAGTCAGTGCCACAGTTCTAGTTATCTGTTGGTTATTCCTGTTCCTGGAGATAGCTCAGTGCTCCTGTGCTTTGCTCTGCTCCCTTGGAGTTTGCTGTCACAGGCCACTTTGGCCTAGGCTGCTGTATTTGATCTGTTTCTATAAATCTTAGTCTGGATCCCCTCGATCTGTTCTTGTGGAGATGATGACTCTGGATCTGATTGCTGGCTCAGTCCTGATCTGCCAGTGTCCCAGGTCTGGGTTGGCTCCCGTTGCTGGATTTGCACCTGGCTTCTGATCCAGGTGGAGCTTGTTTCCTCCGGTTCTCTCTGTCCTAGGAGTCTAGTTCAGTTCCTCTCTTGTGGAATGTATTGCCCAAGGTGAAGTTCCTTGCCTCAGGGAAACTTTTGGCCTAGATACCGGCTTTATCCTGTATCTGTAAATACTGGTCTGGACTCCCTCCTGCAGAAGTCCCTGGATTGGAGTTGGATCTGAAAAGGTTTCTGGTTCCTATTGCCTAGGAGGTCCCAGGCTCGGGTGTGCCTGAACCACAGAGGACCTGCTTACTCCCTCAGAGGTCCCAGGCTCAGGTGTGCCTGAACCACAGAGGACCTGGCTTAGGCCTACTCCCTCTCATGCCTGGCCCTGCTGAGATCTCTGGTTCCTGCCTACTCCCTTGGAGGACCCCAGTTCACTCATGCCCAGGCTGACAGAGTTCATAGACTCTCGCCAAGACCCACCAGGGTGTTGGCTTAGGTCTGCTCCCTTGAAGGTCCCAAATTCACGTCCAGACCCTCAGCAGTCTCTGGCTCTCTCTTGCTTCTATTTTTAACTCAGCTACTTTCCGCAACTCAACCATGTCCCAGGCCCTGCCACCTGTCCCTTTTGTGGGATGGCAAAGCTGAAAGGCAGAACTGAGCTCCTATCCAGGGATCAATATGACCAGGAAGAAGGAAGAAAGAATTCTGAAAAAGCATCTAGAGCTACTGAAGAGGCAACCACATCAGGCTCTGGTGGGATTTACTGAGAGAGACCTTGCACAGAAAACCTCAATGTCATATTAAGCCGTTACTGTCCAAAAAGCCCTTCCCCTTCTGCTCCAGTATCTGATGCTGCAGACCTCCCCAAAAGAATCACAGGATTGATCCCTGAAGCTGGGAGTGAAGTTGCCAGGCTTGTCCCCAGACATCAGAGATGACAATCTGAGAAGGAAGGAGCCCTGAGGCAGGGAGCTGGTGGCAGATGCCTCAATCAGGGAAAGCAGCCCTTTGCTAGTTGGCATCTAGAAGGGGCTATGTGGACGGCATGCGTACACAGCAATCCTGAAGAAGTGCTCCATCATGTCACAAAACTGTCTTTCTTGAGATTGCTTCCCTTTCTTTCATCATCGGCACGTGTGAGTCATGACCTCCAGCTCCCTGAGGGAGTCCTGAGTGATTCTGAAATTCTGAGGCAAACCGTGAAAGGCCAGCTGGACTTGCTTTCTGAGTAAGGAAGTGGCGGGTGCCAGGGAACCAGCTGCTCAGGGGCTGAGAACCAAAGAGCACCAAAAGGCGGAACAGCGGCTGGAAAGTTCCTGTGCCCCAGGGAGGGAGGGGTGGGGGAAGGATGTAGAAACAATAGCTGTTTGACGGCTGGCCCCTACCTGAGGGAAGAACTCTGTTCTAATTCAGCGTGATTTCCCCTCCCCTCCTGTGCGAGTCTCTTTACTGCCAGCTGAAGGACTAGAGGGAGATTGTTTATTGGTCTCTGGTCATCTTCTGTACCTGAGGCATGGGCAGACCCCAGGTGAAGGAAGACAATGGAAACAAAGTCTCTCCTACACACTGGGAGCCAAGCTGGCCAGATAAACTAGAAGCAAAACATTCCCACAGACGGGGCCAAGTGCTATGAAAAAAAAGTTGTCTTTTTTTTTTTTTTTTTTTTTTTTAATCAAGGCTATGGGAACAGAGAGTGAAGTTGTTACTTCTGCCTGAGAACAAAGACATGGCCTTTAGTTTTCTGTGGGCTCCTGATACAGATGCTCCATATTGGGTACTCAGCATTCGGAGATACAGAAGCTGCTGTTAGGCCCTCATCAGGTAGCAGACACACTGTCAGCTTTTGTCTTTCTCACCTTCATTCATATTATCTGGTTACTAGTGTCAGGCTGTGTGGTCGCTAACCTGAATCTTATACAATGTACCTTTCATTTCTATAAGTAATTCTTTCTCATAAATGTTCCTATGGTCATTAAAGCTTCATACTAGACATATCTAGAGGATGAATCCAGCACACAATTCCAGTTTCAAATGAACAATCCTAACACTTTTCCATGTCATCATATGAGATGTTTTCCAGTGTGCAAAGGAAACTGTGTGATGAGCACTGCCTATGCCTCTTCCCCCATATTAATTTTATCTTTTCCCTTCCTAAACCTGGCTACAGCTGGGAGTGCATACCTGTAATCCCGGCTACCTGGGAAGGCTAAAACAGGAGAATGACAAGTTCAAGACCAGTCTGGCTGACTAAAGTGAGATCTTATATCAAAATAAGAAATGAAAAGGGGCCAGGCAGTGGTGTAAGCCTTTAATGCCAGCCCTGGGGAAGCAGAGGCAGGCGGATCTCTGTGAGTTCGAGGCCAGCATAGTCTACAGAGTGAGTTCCAGGACAGGCTCCAAAGCCACAGAGAAACCCTGTCTCAAAAAAGGGGGTAGATGATCACTCAGTGGTATTTATTTGTCTAGTATGTTTAAGACTTTGGGTTCAAGATTCACCTCTGGGGGCGGGAGATGGGGTACAGGGAGAAAGAAAACTCTCTCTAGAGTTGTTGTATTCTTTTCAAATGAGCCCTGTGACTCAGATTTGCCTTACTAGGTATTTTGGAGACATACATACACACACACACACACACACACACACACACACACACACACACACACACACATATATATATATATATATATATATATATATATATATATATATATATGTAGTCCTGACCCGATCACAGAAGAAGCAAGATGTGACTGCCCCACCAAATAAGGTACTGAGCTACATGGCTAACATAGATAAGAATAATGGCTAATAATGGGCTATATAAGTTATAAGAGTTAATAAGAAGCCTGAGCTAATGGACCAATCCGTTTATAGCTAAAAAAAAAAAAATAGACATTAACAAAAGCTAGTCAAACAGGATCTTTAAAATCATACAACAGAGCCAGGCAGTGGTGCTGCATGCCTTTAATCCCAGCACTCAGGAGGCAGAGGCAGGCAGATTTCTGTGAGTTCGAGGCCAGCCTGGTCTACAAGAGCTAGTTCCGGGACAGGCTCCAAAAGCTACAGAGAAACCCTGTCTCGACCCCCTCCCCCCAAAATCATACAACAGAAAGTACAAAAGGCACAATTTATACTCTAATGGTTGGGCGAGACTTCCTATTCACTGCTCCGTAATCCCTAAGCATCACCATGGAGGAAGTGGTGGTGATGTAATTTTGCAGTCAACATTTCTGGGTCTCAGAAATGCATTAAGCTTAATGGAACGTAGCATTTTCTTTAATTCAGAATGGGAAAATATAAATTATAGCTTTTGAATCAGAATCAGTTTAATTCTTTGAACGAATCCCTGGGGGAAAGTATTCTAAGCGTATTACGTCATTTTATAGAGGAAAGTGATCAGAGTGTAGCTAGTTTACCACAGGGCCCTAGCCACCCAGGCTCGGCTACCTTAGCTATAAAAAGACAGACTGGGGGTGTGTGGGGGCGTGAATCCTTTCCCACACCAAAATACACTACAGGAGTCTAATAAATGGTTTAAATGAGTAAAGGTTCTGTCTAGAAAGCCTGGTTTTTTAGAAATCACCCAGATGATCAGCTACTGCTCTTCATCGACAATGGGTTTAGATAAAGATTCCGAACTTAGTCTTTCTCTTCTGGTCGCAGGCGCTTTGGGAGCCGCCGGTTACCGTCCAGCCATGGCCAAATCCAAGAACCACACCACACACAACTAGTCCCAGAAATGGCATCAAGAAACCCCGGTCACAAAGATACGAATCTCTCAAGGGGGTCGACCCCAAGTTTCTTTTTTTTTTTTGGTTTTTCGAGACAGGGTTTCTCTGTGGCTTTGTAACCTGTCCTGGAACTAGCTCCGTAGACCAGGCTGGTCTCGAACTCACAGAGATCCGCCTGCCTCTGCCTCCCGAGTGCTGGGATTAAAGGCGTGCGCCACCATCGCCCGGCTGACCCCAAGTTTCTGAGGAACATGCGCTTTGCCAAGAAGCACAACAAGAAAGGCCTGAAGAAGATGCAGGCAAATAATGCAAAGGCCATGAGCGCACGTGCGGAGGCCATCAAGGCCCAGGTGAAGCCCTAGGTGGTGAAGCCCAAGGTGACAAATGGGCCCCAGCCGCAGACTCACCCGTCTGGCATTCATGGCTCATCCCAAGCTTGGGAAGCGGATTAGAAGCTACATGGCCAGGGGTCGTAGGCTCCAAAAAACAAAGCTCAAGGTTCAAGCCAAGTAAGAGGCTTCAGCTGCAGCTCAGGCTCCCAGAGGTGCCCAGGACCCTGTGAAGGCCCCATAAAAAAAAAGGTCTCAGTCTGCCAATGCGAAGACAGATGGACTGGTGTGAATATCTATACAGTATTTGCAGATGTTCAGGACCTTATTGCTGTTTTTATAAATAAACTTGAGGCAAGTTCTGTTAAAAAAAATTCCAAGCTTAAAAAAAATAGAGATTAATGAACAAAACACCTAAAGAAGAAAAAAACCTCCATAATAAAAGCAAGGCAAACCTCTGAGCAGTACATTTCATTTTATTTTTAAATTAATTTATTTATTTGGCACAGATGATTGTGTGTCTTTGTGTGTGTGTTCGAGTGCCCGTGTCTATCCCATAGTGTGTGTCTATCCCATAGTGTGTGTCTATCCCATAGTGTGTGTCTATCCCATAGTGTGTGTCTATCCCATAGTGTGTGTCTATCCCATAGTGTGTCTATCCCAGAGTGTGTGTCTATCCCAGAGTGTGTGTCTATCCCAGAGTGTGTGTCTATCCCAGAGTGTGTGTCTATCCTATAGTGTGTGTCTATCCCATAGTGTGTGTCTATCCCATAGTGTGTGTCTATCCCATAGTGTGTGTCTATCCCATAGTGGTGTGTCTATCCCAGAGTGTGTGTCTATCCCATAGTGCCCATGTGGAGGCAGAACGGGCACTGACTTGTAGATGTCAGTTTTCTCCTTCTATCATATGAGTCCAAGGACTGAACTAGGTCATCACCTTCACATGAGTGCCCTTACTTGCTTAGCCATTTTGTTGGCCCAGCAGTGAGTTTTAAGTATCTCTACATCGACTTTGAAAAACTTAACTTGGCCTGCTTTCTTTACACATTTAGCTTGTGTTTCTGGCATAGCCGGATATTCACTGAAGGAATGTCAATCCCCAATTTTTATTGCTACATGGAATTTTCTTTTTCCATGGCAGGGTGTGGTCACTTCGTGTCCAACACTGATTCTAGCATTCAGGATGCCAAGACAAGAGGATTGCTGAAGGTTTGAGGCCGTTCTGAACACAGTGAGTAACAGACCAAGAAGGGTTAGACTCTGTCTCTAAACAAACAGCCCCCTGACTAAACAACACTAGCAAAGAAAACAGCCCTAGTCACCACTACCCTATTTTATGGATGGAGTTGTGTGCTTGTAGGACTCAGCCTTGAAGAGGTCTGAGTCTGAGATGACCCAGGCACCACCCAGGAACAGAGCATCCAAAGGAAATCTCTAACATCCCAACCATTGTAGATAGGATCACCTGCCAGCATACACCCATCGCTTTCCACCAGGACACCCCTAGACAAATGTCAGTTAATCAGGGGTCCTGAATCTTAGAAATCCCTCACCCCCACCTTTGCTCCGACCACTCCAATATGTTGGACACATGGAGAGACAGAGTTTGCAAACTTGTGTAAGAATAAAGTCTCTTTGCTTTCATACAGGACTCGGTCTCCTAGTTGGTTTTGGGGGGACTCCATGATCTAAGCATAACATTTAGGGGCTCTCCGAGATTCCCCCAGGCCCACTGCCCTTGCAGTAGTAGAGCCTTCAGTTGGTTGGTAACTTTTCTGTTTTTTTTTTTTTGTGTGTGTGTGTGTGCACGTGTGTGTTTCTTTTCTCATGTCTTTCTGTTTGGATATCCTGTAAATGGGCATCTATGACCATCTACATGGACGCGTGAAAAGATCACAGGTGGGGTACTTGGGGAGACGTGCCCAGGGCCCTTTTGTATGAGAGTAGGTCTCTATGGTTTCTGTAGACAGATGTGTGGGATGCTCCTGGCGTCTCAGCTCTGTAGACTGATGGGCAGATCACAAAACAGCTTGAGGCTGTTGTCTGGCTTCGGTTTGGTTTTGCTTCAGGGCACCAGGAGGACTCTGTATTGTTTTGTGTGTTGTTTTGTTTTTGTCTTTTGTGCGTCCTCTTTCTGACTTACAAGACTAACATGACAAGACAGACTCAAATCCCGACTTCTTTGAATTTGATATTGGGATCACTTACAGAACTTTAGAAATAGGACCATAAGCATAGGGGTATATTTTCCTAAAAGGGGTAAGACAAATAACCTCTAGTCACCTTAAACATTTTATTGAAAGGAGTCAGCCTTGGTCTGTAGTGTGGGAGCAACACGAGCAGGTTTGCCGTACCAGCAAAAGGCTGCTGGGCAGCACTTGTATGGATGGGTGGTAGGGCATACAGCCTTGTTGTTACAAAGTAGCAAGGCTGCCAGCCACAGCTGTAGGGGGAAGATGTGCCCCAATAAGATTTCAAACACTGAACAGAGAATCTGGAGTTAATTGCTACGGCTGGAGAAGTTAACAATCTTTTTTCTCCCATGCTGCATGCCACCCTGCCCCCTCCCATGCTGGTGGATAAGTTCCTTCGGTCTGCCCTGGGTGCTGTGTACCTCGACTTCTAGCCAAACCTGACCAAGGTTTGGCTCCGGGGGCCAAGGGCACTGGCTTTATAGGTGTTAAACTGCAGTGGCTGTGTTGTGACACTATAGCCAGACTTCTGTCCACCAGAACTGCTTTGGTCATTCAGATCCAATGGGTTATAAATATCTGTCATCATTTAGAAGGGCTGGTTACAAATTACTATTAGGGTATGGGAAAAAAAAACAACTCTGTTAGTCTCAGATATTTCATGTTGGTACAGAATGTTATGTGATGTAAATTTAAAGTTATTTTGGTTATAGTATATGCATGTTTCTATTAAAAATATTGTAGCCTCTGAGAGAAACAACAAGAAAGACTTTGGTAAGAGTTTTTATGTTGTCTGAAAGACTATGGTATGTTGTCTGGAAGATGAGAGAGAAAGCAGGAGACTGAAAGAATGAAGAGAGGAAAAAAGGATTGAAGGTATATAAAAAGTTATAGCCGGGTGATGGGGACACACACCTTTAATCCCAGCACTCGGGAGGCAGAGGCAGGTGGATCTCTGTGAGTTCGAGGCCAGCCTGGTCTACAAGAGCTAGTTCCACGATAGACTCCAAAGCTACAGAGAAACCTTGTTTTGAAAAAAATCAATCAATCAAACAAACAAAAAACCAAAAAAGTTATAGGTCAGAAGTGAAATGTTTGCTGTGGTTTCTCATACCTGCAAATACTGAATATGCTTGTTTTGGTGAAAAGTTTGTCTATGTAAGTTTTCTTGCAAGCATGGAACTGAGACAGAAATGGTCTGGATATTTTTGCTGTCTCTGCCGCCCATCAGTGCTGTGGCCACATTTACAGGCCTGACTTCAGAATTTATCTCTGAGCTCTGGTTACTGAATTTGGGCTAGCAGAGATACAGATGACTTTTTGGTATAGACAATGTTGAACTGTTTTATGCTGTTCTTACTGAAAAGCTGGCTGCAGAGTTGGAGGGTGGCTCTTCTTTTATTAGACCCATATTTATTGAAAAGTTTCCTCTGTCACTCTGTCAATATGAGCCCCTGACACAAAGACAAGGAGAAGACAATAAAGCAGAACAGTTAAAAAAATTTGAACTTGGTTTATGTGAACATTCTGTAGCTTTAGATTTATAAGTTTATTTTATTAGATACAATCAAAAATGTGTTAACATTAAAATAAAACTAGTTACAAGTTAATTAGTAACTCTGGGAATTAATAATTTAAAATCTATGCATGGATAATTTTTTTAAAAAAAACCATAAGACATGATTCTATTTTAAATTTTGGATTGTCATTTTGCTAAAGTTAAGAAAAAATGGATGCCACATGATTTCCCACCATTTTGATTAAAGGTGACCACGTGGGTGGGTCTGAATAGGAGGCGGCAACAGATCTCTGAGATAGTTTGGATTGGGATAGGTTTTTGTATGGTGACTCAAGTCCCATTCTGAAAACGGGATTTAAAAAATACATATTGAATTTAAGATATTAAAACTGCACCTCATTGTTATTATACTAAAAAATGTACCTTGCTCTGCCAGTTAGACTGTTAATTTAAGAGTGTCACCTGGGTAATAATGGTTATAAAGACATAAGGGATTATAGGACACAGCTGAAGTTTACAAATGTATGGCAGGACTAGAGTCCCAAAGAATGTGCAGTTGCAAGAATGGATCTTAACAGTTTTAGAAATGCCAGTGCCAGGTGGTAGTCTCCAGAGGTACCAGCTACAGTGAAGTAGAAGAGCCCGAGATCTAAAAGACAGGCTATGTGTATCCCAGCAAAGATAGAACAAAAGAGGTACTTTAGTTTTGATATTGCAGGAAGGCATTCAAGAGATTTTAATTTTTATACATACATACATACACACACACACACACACACACACACACACACACACACACATATATATATATATATATATATATATATATATATATATTTTGATTTTTCGAGACACGGTTTCTCTGTGGTTTTGGAGCCTGTCCTGGAACTAGCTCTTGTAGACCAGGCTGGTCTCGAACTCACAGAGATCCGCCTGCCTCTGCCTCCCGAGTGCTGGGATTAAAGGTGTGCGCCACCACCGCCCGGCAGATTTTAATTTTTAAAGAGCAGTTAGACTATGGGACATGAATGTTTTATATTGTTAATATTTGGACTTAAAAAGCTAAAAATTGGGGTCACAGCCATAAGCACAAAAATGCTAACCAGAAACTGGGATGTTCATTTCTTGTAATACAGCAAGACAATGACCTAAGCAGTCTGCCAGGAGCAGTGTCTCAGCCCATTGAGTCTTGACCCTTGGGTGGTTTAAAAAAAAAAAACTCGGGGGCTGGAGAGATGGCTCAGTGGTTAAGAGCATTGCCTGCTCTTCCAAAGGTCCTGAGTTCAATTCCCGGCAACCACATGGTGGCTCACAACCATCTGGAATGAGGTCTGGTTCCCTCTTCTGGCCTGCAGACATACACACAGACAGAATATTGTATACATAATAAATAAATAAATAAATAAATATTTTAAAAAAACCTTTTAGAGGGGTAACCTAGGACCACCTGCATGCCATATGCTTGCGTTCAGATTTATAATGAAACTGCACTTGTAAAATAACGATGGAAAAAATTTTGTAATGGGGGTCACCACAACGTGGAAAACTATATTAAAAGTTCAAAGCATTAAAAAAATTAAGAATCAATGGCTTAAAAATGTCTATCTTTACTCAAAGTCTATTCAGTCGTAAGGATGTATGTCTAGCCTCCTTGTCTTTGCTAATTCTGCTAAGCTTAAGCTATTTGAATAAAATGAGTCATAATTTTTTTTTGTATAATTCAGCTGGAAAATTGTTGTTTTCTAAGGCTCATACTTAACAGAGATAAAACTACAAAGTCCTTTCCCCAAGGTCGGGCATTAGGATAAAGCTCCCAGTCCTTCAGCATGTGTGGAGAAAGTTCTTACTCCCTAAAAAGTGTGTCACCCTCCTTATCTCTGGGGAAAAGAACTTGTGGCTCTTCCCAACACAAGGCTGTGGCGCCTCAGAACTTGTCAAGGGCAATGCTAGCGCCTAGGCTCCCTCCTGTTCCCTTCACCCTGGGACTTTTCCTTGACTTAGGAGGAGACAGCATTAACAGTTGGATAAACTTGTTCTGTTTTTACTCTTTATTAGCTTCAATTCAAAATCATTATTTTTTTTAAGGCTAAACCTGACAAAATGTAAAGTCTTATGAAAACTGCTAACTTATTATAGACTGTTAGGTATAACAAGTTAGTCATCATCCTTAAAGTACTGATATAAATAATTACAGGAATAAGCCTTATTTAGGTCCCTGTATATGTTTTCAAAGTAAAACTTAAAACGAGTAACTAGAAACAAAGTTTGTCTAAGCAGACATACCTAGGCAGCTCTCATGCTTCAGAGATCTGCAGAATATGGCATTTAAAATAATGATTAAAAAGTTTATATTAGACAGAGACTCCAAGATCCTAGCAGTAACCCAAGGTCTCCAAAGAGGATTATGGGACACCATGAAGTCTCCACCTGGATTATGATGACACTGACCACTGGGCGAGATGCCCCAGTGCAACACCTGCTGCCAGGACGTGGTCCAGACTGTGGACAAACAGCAGGACCTTGGAGAATTGATTGCACCACTTTTGCCTAGACAAAATAAGGTCAGTCTTTTCCATGTCTCTCTTCCACAGGGGGGAAAAAAATCACCTTATGGTCCTGGCTAAGACTGTAGGACTGCTATTCTGGATACTTCTGCCTCCAGTGCTATGGAGACCTGGGTATGACTAACTGTATATGGACTCTTGTCCCTGTCATTTTTAATAGATTCAGAAACTATTTGGTCTGTTCTCAGGTATACTTTATTTATTCTTCTGTGATCTCTGAGAGTATTGATGGCTAGGCTAGCTATAACTTTGTTAGCTTGGCTTAGCAGTGCAGACATTCAGATCCTTCCATGAGGCTATAGCCAACTTGTTAGCTCATTGTACGTGTGTGATAATACATACACACGTATCAGGCCTTGCTTTTTCTAAAGCTACTAGGTCTCTTTATTTAAAAAAAATGTTTTAAGATATATAGGTCTGAGGATATAAAAGCTTATAATCTTTGAGGGTCTAAAATGTTTTAAAATATAAATACAGGTTAAGATATAAAAAATGTTTCTGATTTCTTTCTGCTTCTATGGTATGGTTCTGATAAGCTGATAGAGCCATGACTACTTACTGTTTGGGTCACAAGCTCAAGATTTTAGATTTATTCTGGTTGCCATCTAAATATGAATTTAAATATATTTCTCATCAGGCCAAAGACATCTCTGTTTAATCCATACCTGGCTCTCGGGACAGCAGAAAAATATACATGCTTCTAACCAAAATCTATATTTTTTTCTAGGACTCAATATGAGTCTATTCCTGCTGTTTACAGATATTGGTTATCTGCTTTTTCCTATGACATAGATTACAATATGGGCCTGAAATTTGTAAATATATTATTTTCTTTTAAGTACATAAGTTTTAACTTCTGTTCCTAGTTTAAATTTATCTCAATAGGTTTCCACTGTCTGGCAGATAACAACTAATCATCACTTGCTGATTACAACCTGTTCCAAATGACTGCGAGCTCTGGACTTGCTGAGAGCTGATGTGGACCAGTCCAGCCTATGTGAATGCTCCCCATCCCTTCAACAGAGTCTGTGAACCAGATGCTTCTGACGAATGTCCCATTGCCTGAATTCCCTCCTTACCTTTGCCCAGTCTTTGATCCATTTGGGACCTAGATAGCAAAGCCCCAATGTCAGCTTGAAGTAGTTGCAGAAAGAAAAAAGCATCCCAAGCTCCCTGCCCAGAATAGGTTGAAATGCTGAGTCAAGGGGGAACTCCCTGGCATGGGGGACAAAAATGGCTACCAATAATGCCCATTGACATACCAATAAAAAAGATAGACCCAGAGTTGTAAATTAATAGATTTATTAACTGAAATGGTTCTACAATAAAAAAGACTCTTTGGTTCTTTATGCAGAATCACAGAACCAAAGAGGACATTCAGGATTAGAATTATAATGTTTTTGTACTCAAAGATCAGAGCTACAGGGCCTGGTAGGATGGCCACTGTCCCAGAAAAATCCTTTAGCTAACAGTTCTTAGGTCCCAATAATATCTCCTTAAACCCATGGGAAAGCCGATTGGGTCCTGTTATTGGTACTTGTGAAGGGGGAATTGTAGGACCCAGTTCAATGGAGGTCTGTGTCTCAGTAGGTTACCCTGGTTCCAAGAAAAGACTACAAACTGAGACTACCCAGGCACCACCCAGGAACAGACCTTCAAAAGGAAATTCCCTACATTCCAACCATTGTAGATAGGATCACCTGCCAGCACACACACATCATTTTCCACCAGGACACCCCTAGACAAATGTCAGCTAATCAGGGATCCTAAACCTTAGGAATCCCTCACCCTACCTTTGCTACTGCAGAAACCCAACCTCAACTGAGCTTGGGACTCTCTGACCACTCCAATATGTTGGACACATGAAGAAACCAAGTTTGCAAACTAGTGTAAGAATAAAGGCTCTTTGCTTTTATATACAGGACTCAGTCTCCTAGTTGGTTTTGGGGGTGTAATGGTTTGTCCTGTCCCTTTAAGAGACAAGCCCCGCCCACTCCTTCCCCCCATCCACTGAGGCAATCCGATCTTCCACTTCCAGCCTGAGCTCCTTCCTTTCCATTTCTCTCCTGAAGAGGTAGCTGCTGCTGTGGCTCCTCTCCTCTTCCCTTCCCTTCCTCCCCCCTCTCTTTCTCTGTCTGTCTTGCTCTCTCTGCCTCTCTCTGCTCTTCCCTTTTCTCCCCTTCCCCCTCTTCCCTTTCTCCTCCATAACCCACTAAATAAATACCCACATTCTCTGTATGGTGCATCTCTGTCTCTCACCCACCACACAGCTCCCTGCCTGGGACCAGCTGCCTTTCTCAAAGCTGAAAAATGCTCAAAGATCCTGGATGTGGTGGTGCACACCTTTAATCTCAGCACTTGAGACAGAAGGGTCTCTGTGGTTCAAGGCCAACCTGGGCTACAAAGTGAGTTCAGGATAGTGAGACCCAAGTCTCCAAAGAAAAATGCTGGAATATTGAGTACTGGCCATTATCAAGAGGCAGGAAGGAGACACTGTGGTGCCCTCAGGCCCCAGGTGGGAACTGGTACTACATTATTAGCTCTGCTGTGTTCTGTGCAGTCAAGCCTATGGGGAGGCCTTGGTGCAGAAGAGAATTTGGGTTGAGATTGTCACTGCAGTACACAATCTAGCACAGTGCTTCTCAACCCGCGGGGGAAGTGTTGCACCACCCTTTCACAGGGGTCGCCTAAAACCACCAGAAAACACAGATGTTTACATTAAGATCTATAAAGGTAGCAAAATTAGTTATGAAGTAGCAGCAAAAAGATTTTGTGGTGGGGGGGTCAGCACAGTATGAGGGACTGTACTAAAGGACTGCAGCATTAGAGAGGTTGAGAACCACTGATCTAGCACAGTTACTCCCCATGGATCTACGATAAGCAACGTAGTTCACTTTAAACCCAAATATTAGCAACTTAGGGACACTGAGGGATTCTTCCCTCTGATGGTAACAAGGTTAAGTTGTAGAAAACATTATTCTTCAAAATAGTTAGTGATATGTTGGGAGCCAGGAAAGCCCTGAAGCTTCCAATGTTTTTAATTTTTAAATTAAATTGAATTTTATTTCATTTTATTTGTGTCTGTCTGTATGATGAGCATATGAAGCTGACAGGAGAACTTTATGGAGTTGGCTCTTCTACCCTTATGTAGGTTTCAATGATCCAACTCAGATCACCAGGTTTGCATGGAGGGTACCTTTAGCCACTGAGCCATCTCACTGGCCCCAAGGTTTCTAGATCACAGGGCAGGTCTTCAGTCTGGGGTTACAGCTCCGGAGTCTGAAGGATACATCTCCTCTCCTCTTGGTTTGGAACCATTTATTTCAAATGCTGCCCTGCATTTGGTGATGCCCAGGATTTGGGAGGTTTCCCAGGGAATCTCTCTGAGATCCTCTCCTGTGATTTGACAAATTGCCAGAAGACAGATGAAACCTCTGGATCTACAGGGATTTCATCATAGTGGCACTGCTGCTGCTGGTGGTGGGGCTTGGAGTGCAGATCTGGGAACCTGACCCCCAGAGCAACTTGCTCAGATGAACGCAAGGATCAAGACACAAACATGGACAGAGCATGTGGTCCTGATTTATTTCAGGGAGCTGGAGGCTTATAGATGATCCTCTGCCTCAAAGGAGACAGAGAGCACCCTTAATTAGTTAACATCTTATTAACGTCTGGCACCATCTGCTCTGAGTGGAGCTCATCAGGAAAACAGATAGGGCAGGTTGTTTATGTAACACATATTTATTAAATGTCTTCTATGCACGGGGCATAGTACAAAAATCACAGAACTACAAGGAGAATAAAAGAAATAGGATCTATTCTATCAGGCCTTCCCCAGAATCAGTTCTTTTCTTTAAGAGAGAACCTCCTTTCCTCATCTAGTAAACCTGAGAGTTAAGGAGCTGGTAGATGTGAAGGAAGCAGTCAGCACTTGGCATTTATCAAATATTCCAAAGTTGTTGGTTTCCCCACTCCCACCTCTGCCTCTCCTGCTGGAGCTTCTACTGTTCCAGCTTTTGGTTACTTTAGAGAAACTGACTCTTTTCTTTCAGGATAGTTCCATGGACTCCCAACCTTTGCCCCTTTGCTGTTATCTTAACACAAGGATCATAAGAACATCTGAACTTGCTCTTGTGGTTCATTTTACACTGGTACCAAAACGCTCACTGCAGGACAAATGTTTATTTGGTTAGGAAATCCACTAAAAAACTCTGGATGTCCTGCAACTCACTATAAGGACCAAGCATTGACATTGATCTCATAGAGATCCATCTGCCTTTGCCTGAGGTGAGAGGCATGTGGTACCACCACGTACAGCCCATATGGTTTTAGTATATAAAAGCTGTTTGGGCTGCAACAGGGATTTCAATTTGTAGATTTACCATGGTTGTGCTGCTAAACCATGTTCGGGTTTATTAATTTTATATGCATTTGAGTCTTTGGTTAAAAATGGTTAGTTGATGTGAATGGGGAAAATTCATGAAATGCAATACAAATTTAATACTAAAGTAACTTTTAGATTACTGGAATGTCAGGGTTATGATCTAAATCTGTTTTTTAAAAAAGAACCTCCAAGAGAGCATACATAGAACAAAAAGAAAAGACAGAAAAGGAAAAGAAAATAGAGGTAATGTCACTATACTTTTTACATAGTTCAAGGGGAATATCTACTGTTTTCCCTGGGATTCAGGCCTTTATGCATTCCGTGAAGTCCTAGAAAGGTTGGAGACACAGTAGGTCAGGAGCAGGTTAGGAAGTGTACTTGAGCTCAATGTGCAGCCAGAAGGCAGTGATAAGGTGCTAACCGGGTGCAATTGCAGGCAGCCAACAAGCTTTAGCTGACTGGGTCAGGCAGGGAGGAAATCGGATCTTATTGTCTTTCACTGAAACCTTAACCCAACAGAATCCAGGCTCTGCTTCCCCTGCTGATCTGCCAACCATGCTGATGTTTTCTTTGCAAGGGCTTTTCCTGAAATCATTGATGGGATGGCCAATGCTTAGCAGAAGGCTGCTTGAGGCTCTTTTGTCTTTTGAATTAATGTCTCCATCTGCTCTAGGCTGAAACTCTATGGGAAATGTTTCATAATTGCTTCAGAATGATTCAGGTCTTCATGAGCTCAGAGATCTGCTGAGACTAAGCAAAGAAGTGCTGGAGAAGAATGTGATCATTTGAACCACAGATTTAGATTTTTTTGTTTTTTGAGACAAAGTTTTCTCTGTGTAACAGCCCTGGCTGTCCTGGAACTCACTTTGTAGACCAGGCTAACTTTAGACTCACAGAGACCTGTCTGCCTCTGTCTCTCAAGTGCTGGAACTAAAGATGTGTGCCTCCACACACACCATCACCTGGCTTAATTTACATTTTAAACATAGGGTTGCACACAATACTGCTACACTGTTCTTTCATAATCAAAGGAAACACAGTATTCTTTCGATTTTTATTACATCTATTTATTAAGGGTTTGGGGACATAGCCCACTGTTAAGAGTAATTGGCTAGTGTGGGGGAGGCTCACAGTTCTACCTCAACACCACAAAACCAAAACAAAGCTATTACTTATGTGTGTGGAAGGGTTGAGGGAGTGTCATACCAGTCCAGATACAGTATTCCATTTAGCAGATGTAATCTAAGACATTCCCAGCGAGCTCTAATTTGTCCAAATGCATAGAATTTGAATTTGACTTCAGAATTTTCCATTTTCAAAACAGGTTACACTTCTGAAATATTATCAACATTATCTGTCTTTCCACTTCATTTGATGACTACAACACCTGAGCTTAAGATTATTAATTCTTGGGAGGAGCTAAAGCTGTGTAGTTACCTATGTACACTATTTTGCAATAGATGCTTGTCATTGATAAAGCTTTAAAATAGGATTTGGGGCCAGCTGAATGGCTCAGCTGGCTAAGGTGTTGGCCACAGAATCTGACACTTGAGTTCAGTTCTTAGGGCCCCGATGGTGGATGGAGAAAACAGACTCCTATATTACTGACATATGCATTGTGAGATGGGCACTCCCTTTCCTTCACACATGTAAATAGATAGATAGTAATGGATAATGGCTGGAGAGATGACTCACTGTTAGAGTACTTGCTCCTCTTCTCAAGGACCTGAGTTCAGTTCCCAGAACCTACACTGGGCAGTCACAACTGCTATTAACTTCTGGCACTCTCTTCTGACCTTCAGGACTGCCCCCGCACACAAATAAAATCCTTTTGTGGGGGACAGAGAGCAGTGAACTTTAAAAGAGGGCATTAGACCCCTTGGGACTGAGTTACTGAAGATTGTAAGCCTAGGTCCCCCGGGAAGGCAGCAAGTACTTTAAACCATGGAACCCTCTCTCCATCCCGTGTAGGAGACCTTATTAGTGGTATATGAGTGAGAAAGGCTTCCTAAGTCCCCCTCTTTCTTATGGAAGTCTGACCTGGAAGATGTGAGGGTAGATGCTCAGTGTCTTAGGGCTGAGTAGGGGCAGGGAGTCCCCCGCTGCTGAGAGCCACTCTGTTCCTCTCTTGTTCTCAATGGGGTGAGTTGTCCAGTTTCTTACCTTTAAGAGACCTTAGAGTCTGTGGACTTTCTGTTGCTGTAGCCAAATTTGTTGTCATACCAGAAAGTTAGCATGGCAATATGGTCATTGAGGGTAATGCCAGCCCCTGTATCAAAGGTATCACTTAAAGGTTAAAAGTCACAGAAGATAATCTGGTCCTTAGTCTAGCAGTTCAGGAAGCCTTTCAGGGGGCCCTCTGGTGCATACTTCATCACTTCCTGGTGTCATTGTGTGTGTCAGCTTCCTCCAGGTGATGTGTCAGATCCAGGACAGACACATTGGAGGTAGTAATATGGAAGGCCTTGCTGGTAAGCTTTACATTCCACTCTGGGGTGACCTCACAGTCAGGAGATAAAGGGTTCTGGACAGCCGCAGACACCGTGACAATTTCCCCAGGGGGTCTTCTGGATGGTGGTGTGTTGTGTAATAGCTTCCTCTAAAATTAAATTTACATGTTGGAGGGAAGCTCGTTAAACACAGGATGCTAGAAATAAAACAATAGGACATTCTGAGTAGAGGTGAAATAGTCTGTCCTGCAAGGAAGTTAAGCTCAGTCTCTGAAACTGACCAGATGAACTAAACTCCCACTCCCAGCATATTTAAACTTTAAGGACTGTTGATAGACATTCTCAGATAAGCTAAGCTGCCGGGAAGCAGTTCAGACCAACTGAGTTACCTGGAAGCAGCTCAGACCAACTGAAGTTACCTGGAAAACACACCCTCCAATCTGCTGAGTTACCAAAGTTGTGCTCTGTACTCCAGGTGAGCAACTTTCACCATCTGTCACTCATGCATGGTGGTAGAGACATTGGGTGCTTAAGAGAAATCTCACACTGGCTCAGAACTGAGAGATAGACAGTTATTTATTTAGGGGGAAAACTTACAAATTAGGATTCTCTGCTTGAACGATGGATGGAGATCCGATCCAAAACAAGCCGAATGAGTGAACAGGAACAAGGAGGGTGGAGAGAAGAAGGGGGCGTGGACACGCTTCGGCATCCAGGTAAATAGTCATTAATCTTCCCAAATGTTTGCTTCTGTTGTTCTCTACATACAAATAATATAAATCTTTGTTTGTTTGGTTTTTTTTGTAGTTCCAGTCTAATTAAAATCAAAGCTGACTTTGGAGATAGAGTATGGCTCTCTCCTTCTCTAAATCCAAGCATGTTTATTAAAGGGAAATCCAAAATCTCTGCCTTATGTTAGAAGAGCCAACTGATATGGGACAGAAGATAAATCAAAATCTTATTGTTACTAATCTCACAATTCTTTGGTTTTATATGGACTCCTTAACAGCTTTTCTTAGGTATAAAGGTATGTTTAAAATATTAATACATATTAAACTTTTGTCATAATATTAACCATCATATAGAGTACTAATTCTAGAAAAAGCCTTACTTACCTTCCTGTATATGAATTTGCGTTTGAGTCTCTATTAGTTTTCTGTAGTGAACCAAGAGCACACCTAACAGCAACTTTGAAGTCTCCATAAAGTGGATGGGGCACCACAATGATGATTCCTCCAGGACTGTGATAATATCACTAAGCTTCAAAACAATACCTAAAGATCAGTTTGAACTACAAACTGCTCAAAACAATTTAGAGATGGCTTAAGATGATCCGGCCTAACAGACTACTCTAGCCAGGACTTGAGACAAGCCCTGAACTTTCCTGTTAAGCAAAGATGGACAACAAATGATATAACTACCTAAGGGAGTTTTAGCACTTAACAGGAGAGTAGTAGCCTTTTTAAAAGTATGTTGTTGCCAGGAGGTGGTGGAGGTTAGCTCTTGGGAGACAGAAAAAGGTGGATCTCTGTGAGCTAGAGGCCAGCCTGGTCTACAGAATGAATTTCAGGACATCCAGGGTGGTTACACAGAGAATTCCTATTTTGAATTCCCCCCAAAAAGTGCTGTTGATTGATTCTGGTCTGTTCATTCATGGATAAGCATTATCATTTTGTCATACTTTTTTGTAATTGGTATACTTAGTACTATCTTCTATGAAGTGACTGCCATTTTAATGAAATGTCAGGTCAGGTGATAAATGTTTGATTTAGTTGGAGAAACTTAAGCCTAGAGAGAAAAAGTTGTTAAATTAGCACAGTGGGTAGAGAAGTTTCACATTGTCAAGGAAATCAAATTGGATCTAGAAAGAGCAACCAGATATCTGTTTGCCAAGCAGTGGGGAGTGTGTTGTTTGCTTCAGTGTAGTTCATAAACTCATTGGAGTCCCTAGGAACAGCAAGTGGCCCACACCTTGTTGTACATGTCCTAATATGTCTCTGTGCATATTAATTTTTTTCTATATCGGATTTGCAAATTAGAAGTTCTCTCAAAATGAAGCCAAGTAACAATGGGAAATTGGGTTTTGTTCTGGGGTCTGTGAGAGTGACAGACTAATTCTACCAGGAAGGGGGCTTTTGATGATTTTCTTTCTTAATTATACCTTCTTGTATTACATGTTTTAGAATAAATATACCTTTTGTAATCTAAAGAGTATTATTTGAAACCAGGCACGGTGGCACACTCCCATAATCCCATCACTAGGGAGGTAGAGGTAGGAGGATCAGGATTTGAGAATCATTCTCAGCTACACTGTGAGATGGAGGTCAACCTGGGCTACAAGAAACATGTCTTATTTTGGGTTTCTACTGATATGCTGAAAATGGTAACCAAAAATAACTTGGGGGAGGAAAGGGTTGATTTCACTCATTTCCATATAATAGTTCACCATCAAAATCAGGAAAAGAGCTCACACAGGACAAGAACCCGGAGGCAAGAACTGAGGCAGAGGCAGAGAAATGCTGCTCACTGGTCTGACTCTCCTTGCTGGCTCAGTCTGCTTTCTTAGAGCACCCAAAGCAATTAACCCAGGCACCACCTACAATGGGCTGGGCCTTTCCAGATTGATCAAAAATTAAGAAAATGCCCTGCGGATTTGCCTACAGATATTACCGAAGCATTTTGTCAGTTGAAGTTCCTTCCTCACAGATGATTCCAGTTGTTTAAAACTGACATAAGATATAACCCTAACAACAACAAAAGACTAATAAACTGGAGAGATAACTCAGGAGCTAAAAGTTCTTCCATGTAAACCTGATGACCAGAGTTCAATCCCTGGGCCCCAAAGTAGGACAGAACCACCTTCACACGTGTCATGTACCCACACTTTTACACACACACACACACACACGCACACACACACAGTTTTAAATGGTATTTAAAAATTAGTCTCTAAAAATTAATTATACAGTTTTAATTTTCAAAATTACAGGAATACATTAATATAGCTTTAAAAAAATTTGAGACAAGGTTTCCCTGTGTAGCCCTAGCTGTCCTGGAACTTATTCTGTAGACCAGGGTAGTCTTGATCTCAGAGATCCACCCATCTCGGTTGTGTGCTGGGATTAAAGTCATGCATGACCACGACTTAGTAATTATCCCTTCCCCTTCTCTCTCCTGAGAGGACACCATTTTGCATGCATACTTTTACTTCTCTCATGTCTAAGTGGAACTCCCTGCTTCAGTTATGCTAGAAACTGACCTTAGGATGTTACACACCTAGGCAAGTGATTTGTAGGGTCCAGTTATCCCTTTTTATCTACCCATCACTATAGCCTAAACTATCTTGTAAGGAATTAAGGCAATGCTGAGTCACTGGTATCCATTCAACCTCACTGTTCCAACCTTGCCTTTACATTTAAATATGAAGAAGCAAACAATAAACACTTACCTCTGCTCAATCTTTCAAATGACAATTTTCAGCTCTAATTATATTTTCTATGTAGATGTACATGTCTATTTCTTTTTTAAATTTTTTACTGATATTTATTGAGCTCTACATTTTTCTCTGCTCCCCTCCCTGCATCTCCCCTCCCCCCTTTAATCCTCCCCCAAGGTCCTCATGCTCCCAATTTACTCAGGAGATCTTGTCTTTTTCTACCTTCTACTTCCCATGTCGACTCTATCTATCTAAGTCTCTGTCAGTGTCCGTATTGTTGTCTAAGTTCTCTGGGATTGTGGTTTGTAGGCTGGCTTTCTTTATGTTTAAAAACCACTTATGAGTGGTACATGTCTATTTCAAGTACCGTTGTTGCCCTACCCATTTTGGGTCTTGTGCTTTTTCTGAAGCTGGCTAAAATGTCCTTTTTAAAAAGTTTTGTATAAATATTTAACAACATTTCTTTCTTCTAAACACCTAACAATTTTCATTACAACTCTTGAATTTCACCAGAAGCCCCATCTCTATACTAATGGCCCCTAATATAATTTCCTTGATTTTTCCTCTCTAAGATGCTATCATACTTAATATTAAAGTACAGATGAAATAGCAACACAAACTTAAAAGATAAGTAGTTACCTCCTGAGTTCAAATTGTTTATGGAAAAAGCAAGTATAAGCTGCTGATGCAGCTGGCCAGAAGCATGCTTACCATGAGAGGTTAATATGTTGATAATTCTTCGGTATGGCTGCTGGGATTTGTCACATTATGGAGCACTCTGGGTGTACATATTTTATTTGCTTTTAATCTTATAGATTCTACGTATACTTCTCGGCATTGACTTGTTTCTGTATACATGAAGGACTAGATACTTAGTTGACTATTCTTGGTGGTCAACTTGACTATATCTGGAATTAACTAAAACCCAAGAGGCTGGGGACTCCTGCAAGCACTTTTTTTGGCTTTTAATCTGGGTCTTTTGAGGTGGGAAGATATACCTACTTGTCCTCACTCTAGTTGGCAAATCCAGTCTCTCTTGCAGGAGAAGAGACCACTTCTTCGGGTTTCCTATGTTTATTAAAGACCAGAGAAAGACATTCAGGCTTGCAGATTGAACAACCAACCAACCACTCGATTCTTGGATTATCCATTGGTAGACAGTAATTGTTGGACTAGCTGGACCACAGGTTGTAAGCTATCCTTATAAATATATATCTTATAAATATACATGTAAATCTTATATATAATCCTATAAATATATAATTGTGAACCTGCCACAGATGTATATATGCATGTGTATATACACACACACATATGCATATCAGTTCTGATCCTCTAGAGAACCATGACTAATACAGATACACAACTCCATTTCCAGTGTCATAAATTCTCAGTCTGAACTATTATTGAATCTGTTTTTACAGGTCTGCGGGATTTTGCCATACAGGTCCATTTTATTAAAAGTAAATTCGAAATACCTTTCACTCCGTTGCCAGATAATACAATAGGGGACAGAGTGTATACTAAGCACTTTTTCTAATTCCTCTGTCCCAAGACGGTTTCTAACCATTGACAAATGTTACAATCTTTCTGACAGGGGTAAGCGATCTGCATTCAAAAGTTGTTAATGAACAATTTGAAACCTGACAAGTGCTGAGAACCATAAGCATGGCTTGGAAGGCCTTTCGGAGAAATCTGAAGTCACCGTCATGTCGCTTTTTCTTACGTTGCCGGGGCACTAGGCGGCAGTTTTGCTAGCCAAAGCCGCCGGGGGCGAAAGGAACCGCACTAACTTTCTCAGCCCGGTGGTGGTCAGCCGCGAGGAGACGGCCCGCCCGGCAGAACACGTCCCGCGGGGCCCGCCACGCGCTTTCCCCTCCGCGGCGCCAACACGAGCGTAGGACCCCCGGCCCAGGACGTGCACGCCAGAAGACGGCGGTTAAAACTGTTACCACCCCCGAGTTTTGAACTATTTCAAATTCGGCTCTGGCGCCCGCCCGCCCCCTCCCCCTCCCGAGAACGACTCGGCGCCTATTCCCGCCAAGAGCGGGCCCGCCCTCCGGCCGCTTCCCGCCACTCCGACCTCCCCGCCTCCCGCTCATGCGGGCTTCGGGTCCCGCCAAGCGCCGGCTCCCCGCGTGCCTGCCCACGGCTTTCCTGAGCGCTACGCCACGTTGGCAAAAGAACAAAGACGGCGACCGGAGCGCTTCCACCCAGCCAGCCGCGTTCCTCCGAGCGAGCCCTGTCACTCGCGCACGCGCTGCCGCCTGCGAGCCTCGCGCTCTCTGGGCTTGGACTCGCCCGAAAGGCTCCCAGCCCGACGGGCCCTCTGATTGGAGGGCGCCCTCTCGCATCCGCCAATCGGGGCGGCGCTTGATTGTGCTGGGGGGGGGGGGCAAATAAAAGTGATGGCGATTGGGCTGCTGCGTTTGGCGCTCGGTCCGGTCGCGTCCGACACCCAGTGGGACATCGAAGGCAGTGGAGTCCCGGCGGCGGCGGCGGTGGCGGTGGCGGCGCGTGGGGGCGGCGCGCGGGAGAGGCGTGGGCTGGCGCGCGGGGCGAAGGTAGCGCTCGCGATCGGCCGTCGGCAGGCAGGGATCTGGAACGCGCCCCGGGGCGGCGGCGGCGGCGGCGATCGCGGGACCTCCGCGCGGCTGGCCGGCCAGTCTCCGGCAGCGCCCAAGCGGGGCTCACCAGGGCGCCGCTTTTGTGGGCGCGGTGGGAGGGCGAGGGGAGACCTTTCCGAGGGGGTCGTGAGGTGCGGGTCGGTCCACGCGGTCCCACGAGTGGACTGTGTGGGTCCCCGGAGATGCGGGCGGGCGGGGGCCGGCGGTGAGGGCTTCTGTCCGGGAGCCTGATCCCGCCGGGCTGGGGCTGGGAGCGTTCCTGTGGCCGATCGGGGTCGGCAGCTCCGCGCCGCAAGTCTCCTTTGTGTGGCGGGGCGGCGCGAGCGCCCGGGTGGGACGGGACCTACACACAAGTTGGTGGGACCGAGCCGAGAGTCCGCACTCAGACAAAGGACAGACTGTGTCTCGGGAGGGGAGGGGAGGACGCGACACTCGGGGCTCCCGCCGCGCGGGTGGGGGCGTGGGGAGGCGCGACGCGAGCGCGAGTGGGCAGGGCTGGTCCCTGCCTGGCCCTTGCTGGGGGGCGACCGACCAGCGCCCAGCCCGGCTGCTTCGGGACTGTGCGCGAGGTGGGAACTCCCTTAGCCCCGAGGCTGACATTTCCCCGAGAGCCGGGAGTCTTCCCACAGCCTGGGGCAGCCGGTGTCCTCGCCTGGCTTTGTGCTAAGTTCGCTGGTAAAGTCGAGCTGTGTTCCCTTCTCGTAGTGGTATTGGCGTGGAGGGCTTTCTTGCCGAGTTCTCACTTCATTGTACAACCCCCTCCCTTGCACGCACTAGATCTATGCCGCCCGTCTACTTTTTGAAATGGGAGAAATTGATAAAACACGGGCTTTCGAAAACTTGGTGAACGCCGTGGGAGTTCCACTTTCTAAAGAATCGTAATCTTAAGAAAAAAAAATTACGGGCTGTTTTGCTTCTGAGAATGGCGACAGGTGCTAAAGAAATCAACTGTCATTTACTCAGCTATTATTCCCCAAATCTCCAGGAGTAGACGGTGGAAGAGATGGTAGAACTAGATGATCGAAATAAAATGCCCACGAGAAATGTGGGTTAGGCTGTAGGATTGAGAGTTTCTTATTAATGGGTCATGTTTCCCTTGAACAATAGCTTTGGTGAGTCAGAAAAGACGTTTGTTGTCTAAGAAATTCGAATGTATTCTGGTCACAATTCAATGAAACTTCCTTTATCACATAGGATGGGTAGAATCTAAATTCATTTGACGTAAAAATCTGCCTTTGATACTTAAAATACTTTACAACAACACTTTCTTAGTTTCAAGAAAGTCGTTGCCAGCTTAATTTTCTGGAATTTTAATGTCACATAAAACATTTTAAAAAATATTTTAAAATACTAATGCTGTCACAGTTGAATGTAGTTTGTTTCTGGCGATTTTTGAATTATTTTCTATTACTTTTCCCTAATGAACATTAGCAGTGAATTCATATTTGTTCGTATAATTAACTTATAATTTTATTTGCAAGATCGTGGAAATATTTAGGTTATAATTAATTTTCTGTTCTTGTTTTCTCAAGTTGGAAAAGGATTGGATTCTGGTCTTAAATGAAAAGAACTCTGCTTTTTCTCTTCGGGTGTGTTAGAGGATAAAATATTTAAAGTCCCAGACACACTTTAGGAAAATTGCATCCTAAATTCTTATTTTGATGGGACCTGAATATATATTTTTTAATAAGAAAACAAATCAAAAGGAAAGCCCTGACTCTCCTTATTGCATTGTTTTATTTGATGGAGACCTAAAGTACATCTGCTAACGTACAGCTTCCTACAAATGGAGGCAAAGAAATGCAGTGTCGAAGCTCTACTGCTTCTGATTTGTGGAGTGGAGCACCTCGGAACAGATATTCCAGGTGCTGCTCCAAGTGTTGAGATTGTGAAACAAGGTTTGCATTTGTATTTAAATCCTATTGATAATCTCATTCATTATGGTGTGAGCTAGTTTTGTAGAATTTTGGTAGAAACTTGGGTGTTAGAAATTAAAATTTTCAGTTTTGCCTGAACATGTGATTTGTTCTCTAGTTGACATCTGTTATCTTGTACTGGCCACAGATATTTCTTAAAACCTCTTTTTCAGGAATTGGTTCAGATTTTCGCCTTAGGTTCTGGTAGAATTGAGTGTTTAGGCAGTCTAGTGATAGAAAAGAAAGCCACTTGTTGATTTAGTGTAGCTAGAAGTGTTCTTTTTGGTACTGATTTTCTCTTGCAGGGATACATGTAACCATTATCCTAGTGTTGATTTAGTGTAGCTAGAAGTGTTCTTTTTGGTACTGATTTTCTCTTGCATGGATACATGTAACCATTATCCTAGTGTTGGCCATGTAAAGGTTTTAGCAGGTTTCCCAAATCATACATTTTCTCAAATCTGAAATTCTTTTTGCTTTAGGATGACCTTCATAGTTTGAGGTTGTATGCTCAAGAACTTTAGATTTATTTTGTTATTACCCTTTAAATAATAAAGAAGAAAGTAGATTTGCTTTTGAAAAGCCAACAAGGAAAGTTCCTCTGCTGATACAATGAATTATGGGCTAATTAGAAATGGTTTATCACTGGGCAGTGGTGGCACACGCCTGTCTTGAAAAACAAAAACAAAAAGAATTGTTTATTGATTAGCTTTGAAGTCTTTATGTCACTATAGATATGAAGAGTCTTTCTGTGAATTAGAAGTTACGGGTTGGTGAAATCTTTTTTTTTAAAATTGATTTTATTGAGCTCTACATTTTTTTTCTCTGCTCCCCTCCCTGCATCTTCCCTCCTCTTCAACCCTCTCCCAAGGTCCCCATGTGCCCAATTTACTCAGGAGATCTTGTCTTTTTCTACTTCCCGGATTGGTGAAATCTTTACAGTGGGGCACAGGTAGAAAGGAACAATACATTAAATCAAGAGAAAGGTCCAGCAGATTGTGTACTTTATTTTGGAGAGGCCGTCCCAGAATTCCTAGGCACACTTATGTCATTCCCACAGGGTTTTATTCATACTTTTATTATAGCACATACCAAATGGTTCAGTTGTCTATGCGTCACGCTGTATAAGTGCCTTTGGGACAGAGGTTCTGCCCTAGTTTTGTTTGTATGCCTAACACCTAGGTTGGTAGTTTCCAGAGAGCTGAGATTTTAATAATCAAACGAATTAAGGAAAGAGGAAAAGATACACTGAAATAACTTGGCCTTTGAGTACTGGGGTTATAGACACATGCTACCATGCTACACTTTTTGTTTTTAAGAGCAGACCTTGATTTGTAGCTGTGTCTGACTAGATTTGTAAATGTGCACCACCACGCTCTGCTTTTCCTTTTTTTCTGCTTTTTCTTTCTTTTCCTTTTTTTTTTTTTTTTGAAGTGGATCTTGCTGTGTTCAGAATAACCTCAAACTATTGGCTGTCAATGATCTTTCTACACCTTAGCCTCCTGAGTAGCTAAGATTATAAGCATGTGTCACTGTGCTTAGCTTGAAGATGGCCGGTCTTATAATTGAAAGACATCTTGTTGGAATTAATGAGTACTTTACTGTAATAACTTCAGGTAAGTTGTTTTGAAGCTAAAACTGGAGGAAGCAGTGCCAGTGTCATTATGTCACTTACTGGGCTGTGGTCTTCATCGTTCTTTGATGGTCCTGTATACTGCTGTGCACCTCTGCAGCCTGCTCTTCATTCTTTCTCAATGGCAAAAGTAAAGATAAATCTAGTAAGATCTCAAAAGTTATAGAAGTTAGAGCTGATTCTTTTCTTTCTTTTTAAAAAATTTATTTATTGGGCTGTCTGGATAGTTCAGTGGATAAAAGTGCTTGCGCCAAGTCTCGTGATCTGAGTTTGCTTCTCCGTGGACCCACATGGTGGAGAGAACTGTTTGACTCCTGCAGTTGTCCTTTGACCTCCGCACAAAAACACACACTCACACGCATACACACAATTTAAAAATTATTTTTTTGTGTGTGAGTGTACATGAGTGTGTGTGTGTGTGTGCAGGAAGTCAAAATTGGGTTTCCAATCCATTCAAGCTGGAGGTACAGGGATTTGCAAGATGCCTGGCTGTTATCTGGGTGATGATCAGAATGCAGGTCCTCATGATTGTGTAGCAAGTGCTCATGACTGATGAGCCATTTCATCAGCCCATGTAGCTGATAAATTTCTAAAATGGTCACATAGTTCCATACTATAGCAGAATATACCCCTGTGACACAAAAATATGGCAGAAATGAAGTGAGAAAAGGGATTTCTACATAATGAAATGAGACACTGTATAATGAAGTTTTGGTCAGTGATACCATGTATATGATATATATATGTATACATATATCATATATATAATATTATTGCTTAATGACAATGTAGCTGTTTCAGTTTGTGTAAGTACACTCCAGGTGTTACAAATGTATCTCTGTCATTAAACAGTTTATGACTGTGATATTAAAATATCTACTGTTGCCATATTTTTTTTAAAAATTGTGGTGACATGTTACTTTATTTTTAATTCATTTGTCAGCAGATGACAAAATACAGTCAACGCCTACCTACACAGTAAGATATCCTGACATAAAAGGAGTGAGATTCTGACGCGTGGTATAACTTACATGGACTTTGAGGACCTTATGCTAAGTGAAATAAGCCAGAAGCAACTTTTTATTTACTTTTAAGATGTATTTGTTTTTATTTTATGTGTTTTGAGTGTTTGCTTCCTTGTGTGTATATGTACTGTGTTTCTGCCTGGAACCCATGGAGGCCAGGAGAGTGCGTTCTTTATATCCTGGCACTGGCGTTACAGATGGTTTTATGAGGTGCTTGTGGGTATTGGGAACAACTTGTCCTCTGGAAGAGTAATCTCTCTTAATAACTAAGCCATCTCTTTAGCTTATTAATTTTTTTGTTGAGATTTTTTTTTTGATTTTTAAAGATAAAAGCTGGGTGTGGTGGTGCATGCCTTCAGTCCCATCACTTGGAGTCAGAGGCAGGTGGATCTTTGAGTTCGAGGCCATCCTGGTCTACAAATTGAGTTTCAGAACAGATAGGACTATTTCACAGAGAAACCTATCTTCAAACAAAACAAAACAAAAAATTTAAAAATAAAAATGTAATTACATCATTTTCCCCTTCCCCTTTCCTCTCTAAGTCCTCCCATGTACCCCTCCCTTGCTCATGGTCACTTTCTCTGTTATTAGGGTGTCTGTGTGTGTGTGTGTGTGTGTGTGTGTGTGTGTGTGTGTGTGTATTTACCTAAATATATAAATACAGCACACTCAGTCCATTTAGTGTTATGTGTACATACATGATTTCAGGGCTGATCATTACTGGATAACCAATCTAGGGTCCTCCTCCTGATTTCCTCCCACTCAGCATTCTTCATTTGCATGTAGTTCTCTGTTTAGGGGTGGGACCCCGAGATTTTCCTCCTCCATGTTAGTATGTCTATTGGTGTTGTACTTCAGATCTTGTTTAGATGCTTTCTTATTACTTCTAGGAAACATCTCACTGCAGATTTCCTGGTCCTAAAGCTCTTAACATTTTTATTCCCCCTTTTTAGATATATTCCCCGTTCTTTAGGTGCAGGAGTTGTATCAATTGGGGCTGGGCAACACATGATCACTTGTTCTCTGCACTTTGACTTGGTGTAGTTTCTATTTGTTGAAAAGAGAAGTGTCTTCAATGAACGATAAGATCTACTCTTATCCTGTTGGCCCTGGTGCAAGAGGTGCTGGACCTAGATGGGCTGCAAGGTTGAATGCATGCCTGGATGTGGCACGAGAAGGGTCTATTTATTTTTTGAGACGGGGTTTTACATTATAGACTTTGCTAGTCTGAAACTTACTATATCAACTGGGCTGGTCTCAAACTTTGGCTGATCTTAATGCTTCTGCCTCCTGAATGCTAGGATTTATAGGCATGCACCGCTATACCAGCCTTGAGACAACTTTCTGTGTGTGGGGTGTATTGTATTTGTGGATATTTGTGAAGCCATAGGTTAATATCGATGTCTTTTTCAGTTATTTTTTCATCTCATTTTTGAGTAAGATACCATCTTATTTGAAAGAGACAGTCTTTCAAACATTATAATATGTGGAGCTCACTGATATAGCTAGGTTGTCTTGTAGTGTAGGGATTACAGACATTTAATGCCAAATCCAAGCTTTTTTTCTTTTTTCTTTTTTCTTTTTTCTTTTTTTTGAGACAGGGTTTCTCTGTGGTTTTGGAGTCTGTCCTGAAACTAGCTCTGTAGACCAGGCTGGTCTCGAACTCACAGCGATCCGCCTGCCTCTGCCTCCTGAGTGCTGGGATTAAAAGCGTGTGCCACCATTGCTTGGCTCTTTTTTGTTTTTTCAAGACAGGGTTTCTCTGTGTAGCTTTTGGAGCCTGTCCTGGAACTTGCTTTGTAGATCAGGCTGGCCTCGAACTCAACTCTCATCCCACCCAAGTGCTGGGATTAAAGGTGTGTGCCACTACCGTCTACCTAACCCAAGCTTTTTTGATTTGTTTGGTTTAGTGTGGGTGCTGGGGATCTGGACCTAGGTCTTTATGTTTTCATGACAAGCACTTTATTGACTGAGCCAGCCACCTTTACAGCTCCCTTGAATTAACTTTTTTTTGAGGCTGAGTATGTAGCTCATTAGGTAGAATGCTTGCCTAGCATTGACCCTAGCGCTACATAAAATCAGCTGTTATAGTACTTACCTTTAATTTTAGCAAATGGAGGCAGGTAGGTCAGAAGTTCAAGGTAATTCTCAACTCCATAGCAAGACTAGGGGTAAGTGGATCATAAATTCAAAATAATTCTCAACTTTAACTGTGTGAGAACCCTGTTTTCAAAACAACAGGGCTTGTAAGATGACTTAATGGCTGTAAAGGAGCCTGCATCCAAGCCTGATGACTTGAGTTCATCTTAGGGACCCATGTGGCAGAAGAAGAGAATCACCTCCTAAGTTCTCTTACTTCTACATATGTACTGTGCGAACACACGAACCCATATGCATAATTGTAGTAGTAGGACGCACATTCATTTTCCGGCCGCCCAAAATAATCACTCAGGAACTATATTAATCACAACACTGCTTGGCCTATTAGCTTAAGCATATCTTCGGTTAACCCATTTCTATTGATCTTTATATAGCCACATGGCTGTGGCTTACCTGCAAGGTTCCATTCCGTCCTGTGTCTGGTGTCTGTCTCTAGCGGGGCTACATGGCTTTTTCCTCACTCCGCCTTCTTCTTTCCAGCATTTAGTTCAGTCTTCCTCGCCTAGCTCTATCCTACCCTATCATAGGCCAAAGTAGCTTCTTTATTCATTAACCAATAAAAGTAACACATATACTTCCACACCACATGTATATACACACAAAAAAATCCAAAAGTATTATTAAAGGAAAACAAAAAACCCTCAACAACTTTTAAAAGCCCTTTCAAAAAAGGTTTATTTTTATTATTTTTAATTATGTGTATGTGGGGGGGGCATGCTTGTGAGTGCAGGTGACCCCAGATTCTAGAGGTGTTGGATTCCCCTGGAACTGGGGCTCAGGCAGTTGTGAGTTGCTTGATAGTAGTGTTGGGAATTGAACTTGGGTACAGTAGAATGGTAGTTCATGCTCTTTCCTAACTTCTGAATCCCCTTAACAACTTTGATAGAAAACAAAAATCAGATGATCCCATTTATATGAGGTAGCTAGAATAGGCAACTTCTTAGAGACTGAGTAGAGGTTATCAGTGGCTCAGAAGATAGGTAATGGGTTATTGTTTAGTGAATAGGGTTTTTGTTCAGAATTATGAAATAATTCTCCAGATAGCTTAACAGTATATTGAATATATATAATTAGCCTTCTAGATCCAGAGTCAATTATCTTTTCCTTGAAAATACTACCAAAAATAGTTCGTGTTGGACAGATAAGTTTTCTTGCTATTTTTCTCTAAGCAATACAGTATAACAGCTATGTACATAGTGTTTGTATTATATTGGGTATTATACGTAATTCAGAGATGATTTGAAATATATAGGATAGCTAGGTATTGTGGTATACACTTGGGAAGCTGAGGTAGGAGAGTCCCTTGAGTTCTTGAGTTTAAGACCAGCCTGGGCAAAATACTGAGACCCTATCGCAAGACAACAGCAGTGGGCCAGTAGATGGCTCAATGGGTAAAGGTACTTGATGCAAGTGTGACAATCTGAGTTAGCTTCCTGGAACCTACATGATGGAAGGAGTTGAAGTTAACAGGCAAACTGTGATCTGCCAGGCTTGGATGTTGGGAGCTGAACTCAGGCCTTTGCAAGAACATCATACATTCTTAATCTCTTAGCCTTTCCAGCCTCCAAATTTCTTCTAATTATAAACAGTAATCTATATGTTATTTGTTTAAAATTTTTATTATTTTTAATTATGCATGTGATTGTGTGTGGCTGTGTGTACATGAGCCGGGCTGGAGTTGTAGACAGTTGCGAGCTGTTTGACATGGCTGCCAGGAACCAGACTCAGGTCCTTCCAGTCCTCTGCAAGAGCAGTTCATGCTCCTAACCTCTCAGCCATCTGTCTAGCCCGTGATCTCTTTTTAGACGAGTTTTTTATTTGACAATTCCACATATATCTGTATAATGTATTTTATTTGACAGTTTCACACATACATGTATAATGTATTTTATTTGACAGTTTCACACATACATGTATAATGTGTTTTCTTCATATTCACTCTCCATTCATATTACTCTCTTTTATCTCCCTTCTCTCTTCTCTCTTCCTTTGGACTCTTCCCCAAAAAACTTTCACTCCTGCTTTTGCCCCTCCTCCTTTTAATAGTTTATTGAGCTTAATTAGGGTTGATTGCATGGACATGGAATTTACTGGAGCATGGACAGTTTAAACAATATCTACACAACTGAAGAAAATCACTTCCCTTTCTTTAGTAACCATTAATTTCCAATAACTCCTCAGCTAGGTATGAAGCCTCATGAGCTCTGCTTTTGTTTTTTGAGACAGGGTCTCATGTAGCTCAGACTAGCTAGCTTTGCACTCCTGATCCAAGGGATTAGAGTTATTTGCTAACATGCTCAGCTACTTTATTTTATGTAGGAAAAAATAATAACAAGGACTAGAAAGACTAGAAAGAAGAGCCTGTTAATGGTAGAGAAAGGTGAACTTGGGTGTTTGGATATTGGGTTTTGATTTAAAGTTCTGATCTCCCTCCACTTGTTTGCTCGGGGCAGCATAGGGAATGCAACCTAATACTTCCTGTTTGCTGCCACTGTCCTACACCCCAGCCTACAGCTTGTTTTATGTAAGGTCTACAAATTAAGAATATTAGCATTAAAGAAAAGAGTTGTAAAACAGTGGGCCCTTCAAGATTAAATTTTGTAAGGGAGACTGCTGTGTCCTCTGCCAGCCCTGAAAGAGTTACCATGTAACCCTTTACAGGAAAAATTGTTGCCCTTACCAGCGTATGAAGTTATCACCCTTATACATCTTTTGTCTTTATTTTTTAAAAAACTGTGTGTATGTCTGCGTTTGTGTCTCTCTATCCACCTTTATGTGGGTTTTGGTGATTGAACTCAGGTTGCTAGGTGTATGCAGCCTGAGTTCACCTTACTGGGTGAGCCATCTTAGCATCCTTCCTCAGGAGTCTTTTGAACATTTGTAGGATAACTTTCTATAAGGAGAGCTTCCTTTTCAAGCTTTGAGTATTGTCACATTACTTCCTAGAACGGCATTCAGTTTTCATTTAACAGTACACTTTACTGAACTGTGATTTGTGTATAATGCACAGGTTTGAAAGGCATAGGTTGAGGAGTTTTGTCAGATGTATAAATCAGCACTGTCACCTGTCTCATTACCCTCAACTGATCAGATTTCTCCTGCTCAGGACTTTACATGAGTACAGTAGACTGTTCTTTTGTGACTGGCTTCTTCCATCCAGCATGTTTTTGATGTATATTTATACTGTAACTTACAGTATTGTGTTATGTGAATTTTCTAGGTTTTTGTTTGTTCGTTCTGTCTGTTGATGGACAAATGGAACTCTTTAGTTCTTGGTTATTAAGGAAGCTGTTGCTGTTTGCATGGATCCTTATTGCCCATATTTTAGTTTTTTTTTAAATATTTATTTATTATGTATACAACATTCCTTCCATGTATGTCTGCAGGCCAGAAGACCCCATTATAGATGGCTGTGAGCCACCATATGGTTGCTAGGGATTGAACTCAGGACCTTTGGAAGAACAGTCAGTTCTCTTAACCTCTGAGCCATCTCTCCAGCTCCCACATTTTAGTTTTTGTTGAATCACTGCCTCCAAGTTGAATTGCGGTGACATGTTGTAAATACTGATTTCACTTCAGAAGAGACTACCACGCTTTCCCACGGTGGTTGTGCCACTTATGTTGGCAGTTTCAGTTCTGGTGGAAATGGCACAGGGACTACAGTGTCCCCAGTTCTCACCGAGTTTGGTATTGGTAGTCCTTAAATGATGGTTGTCTTGAGACTGGGATAGAGAGACGCTTTAGCAGTTAAGAGCCCTGGTGGCTGTTCTTCCAGAGGACCGAGTTCAATTCTCAGCCCTCACATTGTAGCTAAGAGCTATGGGTAAGTCCAATCCCAGGGAACCTAATACCTGCTCTGGGCTTTTCAGTCATTTCACACATATAATACACATATATTATATAGACAAAATCATCCCTAAAAAGTTTTAAAAAATTGATGGCCATCTAAAATGTTAATTATCTTATGGTAATTTTGATTTTCTGAGGCAAGGTCTCACTCTGGCACAGGCTTGCCTAGAACTTACTTTAGTCTAGGTTGACCTTAAATTTCATCCTCAAATATTTGATTTTGGTATACTGTTTTCATTTTGTAAAATATCAGCCTGTTCTTCTACAACAGTTAATTTTGCTCCATAACAATTTTAGCTTTCTTTCATTAATGTATCATTCTTCCCTCTTGTAAGGAGCTACCTCTGTAGGTGATCATGCCATTCATTGTTGAGCTAAATTTGCCATGGCTGAAGAATCAAGTAAGAAACTTGTAAAGCTAGCATTCTGGGTAATGTACAGAATAAACATTTATCTCCATCAGTCAATCATTCATTCAGTCTGTCAAGTCTTCTTGTTTATAGGAAATACAGCTCCTATGAAAATACCTAAGGAAGCCGAGTGGTGGTGGCCCATACCTTTAATCTCAGCGCTGCCTCCAGGTAGGTAGAGGCAGGCGGATCTCTGAGTTTGAGACCAGTCTGGTCTATAGAGGGAGTTCCAGGACAGCGAGGACTACACAGAAATCCTGCCTTGAAACTGCTCCCCCCCCCCAAAAAAAAAGATAACTAATGAATGAAAAGATTGCTATGAGATAATCAATTGCTCTTTTCTGGATTATTTTACAATTTTAACATGTCAAGATACTGTCTAGCCTGTGGCTCAAAATATTTATTTTCCTGTCCCAGTTGAATTAGAAGGCTCTTCAGTTCAGAGACATATGCTGCTCAGTTTTTCTCAATTCCAGTCCCTTCACTTAAAAAGTTCGTCTTTATGGCAGAGCTTGGGAAGGGTCGTTGGACGTGGGAGGCACTAGTGAGAGGTTTGACAGGTTTATATTAACCAGAACCCTGCAAACTCGAGAGCTCTTTTCTGTAGCAGAAACTGAAATTATTGTGCATTTATTTTTTCATTTAAAAGGTTATTTAATCCATGGCCAAAACTTTAAAAAAAAATTGAGATATGGTGCTTCACTGTGCCTAGTGCCAAGTGCATTCACAGCTGGCTACAAGGGTCCCTCATCTGGGCCCATGCTCTCCTGTGGGCCCCTGGGCATTTATGCTTAAAAATCCTGAGCCCTGACCACTGGGTAACACACACCCAGGAGGCCCAAAATCCCCCAAACTCCCAAATTTTCTCCCATCATCCCACTGGGGGGACTATTTAGAGGTTAATCTGCCTTTTTTGAAGG